>CM040125.1:313461776-313957160 GCA_022559845.1 Amorphophallus konjac
ACACTTCGGTGCAATGCCACACCGTTATCAATATACCTCTCATAGGCACAAGTACTTTTGGCTGCTCCTCTCTGGACAAGATCGGGCCCTATATGCCCCAACATTGAGTCATGTTTATATTTTTAGACATCCATTATACTTTATAGCCAATAGAGTTTCAAAGGAATAAGCCATTGTAGGATGATAAGGTAGACTTTACAGAATGAAGGAGTTCAAGGACAGAACTTGAACAAGGATGACATACCGATAAATCGCATGAAAAATCATGACATATCATGAAACTGAGTAATTGGCATCCACTCAGACAACCACAGATTACAGTAATAACGTCTACTGTGGTGGTCGCTCATTCCTGTGAACAGTACATGTACTAAGAATTATCGTCCATATCACGGTCGCTAAATCAGTAATCTGCATCCACTGGCTGGTCGCCAATTCCTTTTGGCATCCGAGTCATGGTCACAGTTTCTAGACAGAAACAAACTTCTCAAAAGAGGCTAGAAATAGCGCTCTATGAGGGATAAAGTATCACGTTTCTTTAGAGTGACGTGACAATCATTGGTTCCAGGGTTTTTAGGGTACAACCAACTCGACTGCCTTGAAAGAATCCAAGACTAACGGAGATTTACGGAGGTCTCAATGAAGAAAGCACTAGTCCGAAGGAAAGAATATCCCGCGGAAGGTCCAATCATCACCAAGAGTTAGTGTGTAGCCATAAAACAACGTGAAACAAGGACTCTATCCTTGGACTAGGAGAAGAGAGCCGATAGACCCGCGATATGGGTCAAGAAATATGATTAAAACTGTGAGACAGAAAATAGCAACCACCCAGATGGTACTATTTAAATGTACGACTTTTTCCAATGTCGCTAAATCAATAATTTTCAAGAATTTTGTCAATTTCCACAAGAATGGGTGACCTTCCAGAAAGGCGCCAGATCTTTAAATAGTGACCACTTGATGGTCGTTAATTCATATTTTCTGCATTATTTTCATTTTTAGATAATAAACATGAATCAGTGACTCTCTATAGAGGCTCTATATCAAGAATAGGTGGTTGTTCAAACAGTCGCTCATTCTTTACTGCGTACAGGTTATAAAGCATCAGGCATGTACGTTTTCAGACAAAAGGCACTATTCATTTCTATGAATTGAACATGAACAGTAGCATATTGACATTTATAGGGGATTTTAAGAAACTAAAGACATGATCAAGTAGAGAAAAATCTGGGGAATCCAGAAATATGCATAACATGCTTTTCAGATACATGGTTCCATAGTTATTAAAGTTTGAACATGTGGTATTTATTAATTACTCTAAAGGAATCGGCGACAGAGTGATGGCCGCTCATTAACTGCCGGCCAGAGGATTGTCGCCAATTCAAGAATTGGCGACCCTCTGTGTTGTCGTTCATTAATAGCTGGCCACTGCTCGGTGGCTATTTCCCATGTAGATAGAAACTCAAAAAAACTACGTGAACTCAAGATAAGAATCGTGGATGCAAGATGTAAACATGCATTTATAATCGTATATGCATGTGATATTCTATTTTACTATCTTCTTGGGCTTAGAACTTGAGAAAACCTACCTTTTGGGTGGATCGAATGACTAACGGAAGAGAAGATAAGCAAATAATATGCAGTAGATGAAACACTACTGCACGATGGAAGAAGAAGTAGCAGAGCTTCTTCACGGCAACAACGACAGAAGGAAGACGATGTTGCTCGTCCTCATGTCCGGTAGCTGTAATTGCAGCAGCAGTGGAAGGAACGAGACAGAAGGAAGAAGCAAGGCTTCTTCACGTTGCAGTAGCCGCAGGAAGAAGAACGCTAACCCCCGCTCGAAACAGCAAGAGAAGGAAATCGGGTTCTTCCCTTCGTTCAGCAACAGGAGGATGACAATGATGGCTGCAACATAGTAGGAGGACAACGTCGACGTACGTAGGGAAGTAGAACGAGCAGCAATGGTCTTCTCATTTGAGAGGGGTTTTTATTTATATAGTTGAGGCTTAAGCTTCCTAATGGGTTTTAAAATTCCCACGTAGGAATTCTAATGAAATTAGAACTTCCTGATCGCCAGTCGCTTTCCCTACTAGGAACAAGACCCTAAGGTTCCATGCATGATCGAACGTGATAAAGGTTTCAGGTTTTATAAATCAACCCTTCTAATATATGTATATGCACATATATCTCATGCTACTTTCTTACGTAGGAGGGTTATGGCTAAAAGCCCAATATGTATATACATATCCTTTGTAAGGCTACGTAAAAGGGTTTAAGGTTTGTCCCATTAGACTTTTTGGGTTGGGTTTTTAACCAAAGGGTTCTCTATGCATTTCATTACCTAACCCCTTAAGGCCCATTTGTATATATAGGTTAAAGCTTTT
This sequence comes from Amorphophallus konjac, assembly GCA_022559845.1. Taxonomy (NCBI): domain Eukaryota; kingdom Viridiplantae; phylum Streptophyta; class Magnoliopsida; order Alismatales; family Araceae; genus Amorphophallus; species Amorphophallus konjac. Next base: position 313,464,164 of record CM040125.1, read on the forward strand.
GAAGGTGTATGGGTTAAGGCCCAATGGTTCGTGGGTTAGGCTTTAAACTTTGTTCAATTTGGGCCCTTGTCTTGTTTTTTTGGAGATTTATTTATTTAGGAAATTTTATTCCTATAATTTATCTGATTTGCTACAACAATCCTTGCCAACGGCACTATAAGAGCCCCCAAAGCCTTGGTGGATAGAAGAGATGTGGTTGTCCAACGTCAGGGTGGGCAGTCGAATAATGAAGCTACTGAAGAAACTCCCAACCAGGTTTACTATATGGGAGATTTTATCTCTGAGTGAAGAGGCCCGGCAAGCGATGATTGAAGCCTTGCAGATGCTAGCTCAATATGATTGGTGGAACATCAGCCCGAGCCGACAATCACCTTTGTAGAGGATGACATGTTGATTCCAAGTGCTAACCATAATAGGCCACTATACATGAGGGGGCAACTCAACTGCCAACTGCTGAGCTGAATCTTGGTGGATCCAGGGGCCGTGGTCATCATTCTCCCTTACCGCGTATACCAGAAGTACTATTTTGATGTTCACCTCTCGAAAGTGAGGGACATGAGAATTGCAGGCTTCAACCAGATGTATGAAGTCTCGCTCGGCGTAGCAGAATTCCACCTCACACTAGGGGATCTCACCATAAAAGTACAATTTCATGTAATTATTTCCAGCACCTCTTATAAGGCGCTGCTTGGCCGGCCCTGGCTGCACGAGCACCTGATAGTGCCCTCCACACTCCACCAGTGCATCAAGTACTGTCGAAATGGGAAGGAAGAAAGAATATTTGTTGATTTACACCCTTTCGAGGTCTTCGAGTGTCATTTACTCGATGCACCTCTCTATATGGAAGCATCTCAGGAGCCAACAATAGAGGGGGCACCTGAAAAGAAAAAGGAGGGAAAGACTTCATCAGATGATTGGTTCCCACCGCCGCCACCTGGCTATGTTGAGTCTCGAGGGGTCTCTCATGGCTCCGAGATAGGAGACGTCTCAAGAGCTGCACCACCAACCACCTATCCTCATGCGGATGAAGCTGACATGACAAAGATATTTGAATGCATCGAGGTGCCGTTAGGGCTCTATAAACCCATGTTAGACCTCGAATGTCAAACAATGGAATCATTAAAAACCATGGAAGTCCCTCACTTCTGCGAGCCGTCCATAATATTTTATGTTGGGGAGCCTACTGGCAAGGAAGATGACAACTGTGTTATCCCTGAAGAGTCAACAAGCCGGATGGTGCCAATAGCATGCATGACTTATTCAGTCGACCGAGTCTCCTGTCTTTTTGCCAAGATGCATGTCCCCTCTCTCCAAGCTTTTAGCCAGAGAGAAGCATTCAAAAAGTTGTGGTATCTGCCCAACACTGACAAAGAACTCCTGAAAATCACTCAATGACCAGGACTGAGGTATACCCTCCAGGAATATTATAAGACGGAGGTGGATGTCATCTCTACCATCTTTACAGCAAAGAGCTCATCGGGAGTGGTCTATGATGACTACCCGACTAATAATGAAGAGACGAAGTCCCGCCCACAGGAGGGTGCATTATTCTTTGATAACAGTCCGAGCTCAGAAGAGCACGATGTTGTCGCTGAATGCAGATGCTAGAAGGAAGACTTCCTGGAAGAGACACCATTTCAAGCCAGGATCAGGTTTGATGAAGTGATAGATGAATAAATCCAAGACCCTGAGGAAAAAAGGGAACGCCTCGAATTCGAGCGCATCCTCGAAGAGTGCCAAGCCCTGCTGCTGTAGGAATGGTCTACAGAAGGACATACACCGATATACACCCAGGAGCGGGATTCGCTAATGGGGGCAGCAAAGCAAAAAGGTGAAAATTAGTGTAATATTGCAACAAAAGGCCTAATATACCATGGCCAAGCTGAAGAGAACAGGGCAACCAGTGGTGCACAGCAAAGATAGGCTCCACGTCATCTGGGAAATGAAGCCAATGAGAGCTATCCATCACCTCCTCCAAATTGCATACTTCGACAAGGAGCTTTACTGTCACGCCCCGAGCGAGCAAGGAACCCGGAGATGCGTGACGAGTTTATATCAATCATGTCAATCAGAGCGTAAGTGTATTCGACATACATAGACAGAGTGCGCACAAGTAATGATAACCAAGTCCTTTATTAATCATAACTTCAAAGTACTTCATTACAATTCTTTATGAAAGAACTATGACTCAATGAAAGGAAAAGTACAATGGATGACTGAAGAAAATAGAAAAGACAAGACTAGATATTGCTTGACGGTTGGAATGGCTCTAAACTCTTCACTCTTGTCCATCCCCATCCGAATGAGTCTCATCATCGGAATTATCTAAAAAATAGGGGAAAACACTAGGTGAGCGAATGCTCAGTAGGAATTATATCTCAAGTGCTAGCTTACTTTAAGTAAATTACATGTTGCATGAACGCAAGTATAGCTATGCATGTTCGCGTGAAACAACATTAGAGAGAGAGTATAGCAAGAGATAAATGAGTGAACTAGCAAGTCTTTCATGTCAATATACCAAGATGAACAAATATGTACAATTATCAAGTCATGTCAAAAATTGGCAATCATGTTTCAAGCAAGCAAGTATATACCCTTTCCGGGCCACGCACGTCATGTCATGTCAAATCAAGTGCATGTATAGGATTTATGGAATGTCCAATCAAGCAAGTCATGCACTTCGGTGCAATGCCACATCATGATCAATAATAGCTCCCATGGGCACAAGTACTTTCGGGTTCTCCTCCCAGGGCCAGATCGGGCCCTATATGCGCAAGCATTGAGTCATGTATTTTTCACATCCACTATAGTTATAGCCAATATAGAATTCCGAGGGAATGCTCTTGTAGGAATTTTAAGGTAGATCTTGCGGAATATAATCACAAGGATATAACTTGATACGTAAGGACGTACTGCGATTAAACGGTATAATCCCGATACTCGTTGAAAATTGGGTGGAATCGGCTCCCTAATGGGTGCCAAGAAATCAAGAATAAGCGTACATATACACATGATTGCGCGTTCTTTGTACATCATAATGTAGAAAGAATTAGTGACCATATAAAGGCACATAATCCTTAGTTGATAGCAATGGTATGGTTTCCCATTCCATTAGCTCAAGAAACAATCTCACGATGGCTAAGTAGCTTACCATGAGGGCTGGTCTACCATGTTTCTTTAGAGTGACATGGTAATTAAAAAGTGTCATGGGTTTTAATGGTACAACCTGCTCAGCAGCATTGAGGGAATCCAAGACTTCACGTAGACTTACGGAGGTCTCTATGATAAAGTCACCAGTCCGAAGGAAGGAATATCCCGTGGAGGGTTCATCTATCACTGAGAAATAGTGGGGTAATGATGCGGGACGGACACGGGGACCGACCAGCAACATACGATGAGAGAGACATTAGGCCAGACACTAAGAGCTCCTATGGGCTATACGTCGCTAACAGAAACGCAAGCTCACTCGTCGTCCCAAGTGAGGGAAACACGGATGGTGCGCGGTTGAGAAACCGGCAGAGTTAAGGGTAGTCCGACTAACTTCCGTGCTCGGATCGGGCCACGGGACGGGTCACACTCTCACTCACAGCGGTGACATGGACTCACGGGCTAGAATCCTACGCTCTCGCAGTGGCATATGACCATATACTAGAGTAATGCCGAGAAGTTACGATCGTACCTCCACGCACCCGGCGTGAGGAAGACAACCCCGGCCAAAACTGGACTCCTGGTTAACAAATATTACAGTGGTACAAATGATTTGACCCACTACACGCAGGGAGGTAAAAGGTCACATGTGGGGCCCGGGAGTCACGTGAATTGGGTTGACGGGCAGCATCTTGATGTCGTCCGTCGGTGCCGAAACTCGCATTTTCGTGCAATTCGGACGGCGCGATCTACGGGTTCGTGGGGCCCACGGACCGCTCTGTCCTCCGGGTCTGATGGGGTGGGTCTCGCTGTGATGGAGACCCCTGGTGGCACACCTCCCTGGAAGGCGGTCGGGCGGGAACGCCAGTCGGAGGCCGATCGGCTCCGATCTCCAAGCCTTGGAGTTGCTGCCCACGGTCTTGTGCTTCTGTTTTGCAGCACGTGATCCAGCAAGATCGGCTGCTGCGATCAATACTGATGTCGGATCGAAGCACAGAAAGTATCGTTGGAAAGCTCTTTCGAAGTACTCCGACCTAGGGCCAGAGAAACAAACTGGATCCGTACGGATCTGGCCTTAGTCTATTTTTGAAGTTGCCGGTGGATAGTGCCCAAAATCTCAGGGCAGCAGGGACGTTTCCTGAGAACTACCTTTGACCGCGGGATAGACCTCAGATTCAGACCTTGAGTTTTGCATGAAAATTGTAGAGGGGAGAGAGAGGAAAACGGAAATATTTTTTGTGAAGGGTTTTGTTGAGGTTTGGATTGGAAATGTATTTTAGACTGGTGGGTGGTCGGATCTGAACCGAGGTAGATAGAACTATAGAGGGATCTGAAAGTAAATTTTAGAAAATAGGTGGAGGCCTTTGGAAATTCCACGAAAATTCCTGGGTGGAGGGGATGGTGAGTAAAATCACCAGTAATTTTGGGGGTTCCAGAAAAAATCAATAGGTTGTCCGAAGATGGGAAACTCAGGGTGGCTGTGGATCTAGACTGAAAACAGGCAGATCTAGAAGGAAAAGATGGACGAAAATAAAAAAATAGAAATTTAAAGTTGGAAGCTCAACCAATTTTTCTGGGGCGTGGGGGGAACCTCTGGAAATCACCCTGAAAGTTTGAGCTCAAGAAGGGTTCGTGGCTGAGAGCAGAAATTCATGGAATGGGGATCTATCCTGGATGGACAGAACTCCGGCGCGCACGACGGTGGTGCGATGGCGGCACAGTGGCGGCGACGACGAGCTCCGGAACTGATAGAGGAGGCTTCACACCTCAAGAACGCAGCCTTCTTAGCTGCAGAAGGGGAAGAGAGGAGAGAGATAGGGGGCGGCCTCTGCTTCTTTGGGAGAAATTCTGATTTTCTTTGGCATTAATTCCACACAAAATAGAAATATAAGGTTCTTATAGAAAATACAAAAAGACTAGTTCTATCCCTAGATCTAGGGTTGGGGAGGGGTAAAAGAGGGAGTTCAAATTTATTTCTCCCATGTGGTTTGGAATCAAATAAAATAAAAATTCAAATCCTAATATAATACTATATAAAGGGGGCGCCCCCTTGACTTAAGGCCATTCCAACTTTGAAATTTTGTTCCCTTTGTCCCCCCCTTGGTCCACTCTTCTAGAAGCCCACTATTGTAAGGTTGACTGACCCCACATGGGCCCTAGAGATGAGTTGGATCAATGAGGAAGAGGAAGGGGGCCCGCGGGACCCAGGTGGTCCCATATTACAAATAAACCCCTCTTACAATCTAAATTATAAACCGAATAAAACTAAATAAACACACATTGCACACAAATGAAATCCCCAAAAACATGATAAATACTAAGACTCAAGGAGGAGTCTCCAGGCTATCTCCGAGCCATATGGACGCCAAAGTGGCTCGAGTGGTGCTCCGCATACGGTACCGGTGGCTCGCCGGTTCGTGCCGCTCGTGTGCTCTGGTGTCCGCACCAATTCTCCCCGGATGGGAGAAACTCGACCCTGTCGAGTAAGGGTCTGCGTCACTCTGGTACCGCTCTAATAGGTCCGGATCTATCCTCTGCAACTCGGCTCGTGTGATCCAAGTGTCCTCGGTGGTGGGTCACCCTCTCCAACCCACTAGATAGCACGGGTAAGATCCACTCTTGGTAACCGTCACCTGCTCATCCAGTATATGATCGATATGCTCTCGCTGATGTGAAAAAGGGGCTGGAGGTGGACACTCAGGTGTGGGATCACTCTCAATGGGAGCGGATGGAGCAAAAGGCTCACTAGGGATCACCGCTGGGTCCCTATAGGTAACTAGATCTGATACATTGAAAGTTGAGCTTATACCATATTCCTCGGGCAGGTCCACAGCATACGCATTGGATCCAACGCGTTTCAACACTCTAAATGGACCGGCTCCGCGAGCATGCAATTTCTTTACGGTTCCAGAGGGAAACCGTTCAGGTCTTACCCTGATCATGACATATTCACCCTCTTGGAACTCACGGTGGTGTCGGTGGGCATCGGCTAGCTCTTTGTACCATGCATTGCTGGCCTCAATGTGACGACGGATGTCGTCATGCAAACTTCTAACATGCCTAGCAAAAGAAAAACACACGGATGCACACATGACCCTAAATAAACCTACTGTTAGTCCGACCTACGCATAGGCTATGGTGGACCAGGACACCCGAATGTGTGCCATGCATGCATCGGACGTAACTGGAGGTTGACGTCATAGGGAATTCCTAGACCTCCTAAAGTGGACCATGCATGAATATTGGACTTAGATGTGGGAGGGCCAGGGGTACCAAATGCATCTTCTTCCTTTCCCCTAGATGATGGTGTATCTCGCAAGTGAATGGGCTTGGTGGGTGTAGACGACCCGGCCCATGGGGAAGGGGTGTGGTAGTGGACTCCCTCGAATAAGTGAAGTATATATGGTTGGTCAAGGGGCCCACTAGGGAATGAGTCAAAGAGATCAAAGAAGGTATTACCCCTTATGGTGGGTTCTCACAAGTCACAGTCCCATGTGTAGAAGTCTTGAAGGTGTTGATGGTCACCTTCATGCATTGTGGTGGGTGGGACGGTGATCGTAGGTAAGAAGTATGATTTCTCCCTCAGACAAAAGGGTATGAATTTGGGCTCGGCTGACATGGGGAGGAATAAGAGGATCTCCGTTGTGACACAACCCATGGTGCCCATTGAGGTAATGGACCCTAAGGACGGATGGGTGAAGCTAAGACTAGTGGGTTGGTCGAAGCTTCGGACCAAGGAGTGCGTCAACTGCCATTGTGAATCTAATCCCATAACAAGGTCGTCCAATGTGTAAATATGGTGACTAGACCGGAATGCGGTATGGAATGAGTCGACCAGCACTAATGGTAGGGTGAGGTCCATGGATGGGTAAGGAGGCGGGACCAAGCCATCCTTGAGCCAACTAAGAAGCGGCTCGGCTATGAAAAGTGTACCCGTTAGAAACACGAGTGGCTCGGGCTTTGGTGGCTCCAAATGAGAGGGCTCCTAAATAAGATCAGAAGGTGAGTGTGATGGTAATGGAGCTCTCATGGGTGGAGAAGGCCGTGAGGTAGGCTGTCCGACCGGCTCGGGAATCGACTGAGAGGTAGAGGCTTGCCGAAGGGCAACATCTGCTCGCCGAATGGCGGCATCAAATAGGGCCTCAAAAGGCTCGACCTCGAGAGCGACCTGATAACACTACGCCAGAGAGAACGCGTCGCGGATAAGACATTCATACCGGAAATGAAGCCGCAAACCTCTCTGGAACTGAGCGGCAGTCGTGGTGCTCTCGTTTCCAAACCGGTACACTTCGAAGTCCCTAATGTACTCGGACACGGACTTGTCGCCTTGGACGGGTCGGCATGGGTTGGCCATAGTTGCCAAAGGATGGGAACGGATCCCTAGGAATGGACATGCAAGGCCATTTTTTTTAGTTTTTGTTTTATAAGCAAAATGTTTTGCCAACTAATGCAAGCACCTAGACACGACTTAGAATGAGATGCAAATGCAAAGTTGAAATGAGACTCGACTACAACCTAGACACAACCAAGACTCGGTACGTGACAGGGATAATCGATCCGAAGATCACTCGCGCAAGTGTGCGGCCTTCCCGATAGGTGTAGCCTAACGTTCGGACAACACCTTTTGATATACCGATTAATGGTATGCAAATGCGATTTTAAATCACTTTTTTTTGTTTTGAAAATAATGATGATCCTAGACTCGACTTAGACCGTGCAAGACTTATGCAACGACTACCCTAGACTCAACTCTCTCTGATACCAAACTGATTCGGGACGGACACGGGGATCGACTCTAAGTGATGTGGACCTCGGACTCTAAATGCACACACGACCAGCAACATACGATGGGAGAGACATTAGGCCCGACACTAAGAGCTCCTATGGGCTATACGTCGCTAACAGAAATGTAAGCTCACTCGTCGTCCCAAGCGAGGGAAATGTGGATCGTGCGCGGTTGAGAAACTGGCAGAGTTAAGGCTAGTTCGACTCACTTCCGTGCTCGGATCGAGCCACGGGACGGGCCACTCTCTCGCTCACAGCGGTGACATGGACTCACGGGTTAGAATCCTACGCTCTCACAGCAACATATGACCATATACTAGCTAAGCAAAGTAATGCCGAGAAGTCACGATCGTACCTCCACGCACCCGGCGTGGGGAAGACAACCCCGGCCAAAACTGGACTCCCGGTTAACAAATATTACAGTGGTACAAATGATTTGACCCACTCCACGCAGGGAGGTAAAAGGTCACATGTGGGGCCTGGGAGTCACGCAAATTGGGTTGACGGGCAGCATCTTGATGTCGTCCGTCGGTGCCGAAACCCACATTTTCGTGCAATTCGGACGGCACGATCTACGGGTTCGTGGGGCCCACGGACCGCTCTGTCCTCCGGGTTCGATGGGGTGGGTCCCGCTGTGATGCAGACCCCTGGTGGCGCGCCTCCCTGGAAGGCGGTCGAGCGGGAACGTCGGTCGGAGGCCGATCGGCTCCGATCTCCAAGCCTTGGAGTTGCTGCCCAGGGACTTGTGCTTCTGTTTTGCAGCGCACGATCCGGCGAGATCGGCTGCTGTGATCAATCCTGATGTTGGATCGAAACACAGAAGGTATCATTGGAAAGCTATTTTGAAGTACTCCAACCTAGGGCCAAAGAAACAAACTTGATCCGCACGGATCTGACCTTAGTATATTTTTGAAGTTTCTGTTGGACAGTGCCTGAAATCTCAGGGCAGCAAGAAAGTTTCTTGAGAACTACCTTTGACCGTGGGGTAGACATCAGATTCAGACCTTGAGCTCTTCATGAAAATTGTAGAGGGGAGAGAGAGGAAAATGTCAATATTTTTTTTGAGGGGTTTTGTTGAGGTTTGGATGGAGAAATGTATTTTAGACTGGTGGATGGTCGGATCTGGACAGAGGTAGACAGAACTATCGAGGGATCTGAAAGTGAATTTTAGAAAATAGGTAAAGGCCTGTGGAAATTCCAAGAAAATTCTTGGGTGGAGGGGATGGTGGGTAGAACCTCTAGTAAATTTGGGGGTTCCATAAAAAATCAATAGGTGGTCCGGAGATGGGAAACTCAGGGTGGCTGTGGATCTAGACTGAAAACAGGCAGATCTGGAAGAAAAAGATGGACGAATATAAAAAAATGGAAATTGGATATTGGAAGCCCAACCAATTTTTCTGCGGCGTGGGGGGAAACTCTGGAACGCACCCTGAAAGTTTGAGCTCAAGAAGGGTTCGTGGCTGAGAGCAAAAATTCGTGGAATGGGGATCTATCCTGGATAGATAGAACTCCGGCGAGCACGACGGTGGTGCGATGGCGGCACGGTGGCGGCGACGACGAGCTCCGGAACTGATAGAGGAGGCTTCACACCTCAAGAACATAGCCTTCTCAGCTGCAGAAGGGGAAGAGAGGAGAGAGATAGGGGGCGGCCCTTACTTCTTTGGGAGAAATTCTGATTTTCTTTGGCATTAATTCCACACAAAATAGAAATACAAGGTTCTTATAGAAAATACAAAAAGACTAGTTCTATCCCTAGATCTAGGGTTGGGGAGGGGTAAAAGAGGGAGTTCAAATTTATTTCTCCCATGTGGTTTGGAATCAAATAAAATAAAAATTCAAATCCTAATATAATACTATATAAAGGGGGCGCCCCCTTGACTTAAGGCCATTCCAACTTTGAAATTTTGTTCCCTTTGTCCCCCCCTTGGTCCATTCTTCTAGAAGCCCACTATTGTAAGGTTGACTGACCCCACATGGGCCCTAGAGATGAGGTGGATCAATGAGGAAGAGGTAGGGGGGTCCGAGGGACCCGGGTGGTCACATATTACAAATAAACCCCTCTTACAATCCAAATTATAAACCGAATAAAACTAAATAAACACACATTGCACACAAATGAAATCCCCAAAAACATGATAAATACTAAGACTCAAGGAGGAGTCTCCAGGCTATCTCTGAGCCATATGGACTCCGAAGTGGCTCGAGTGGTGCTCCGCGTACAGTACCGATGGCTCGTCGGTTCATGCCGCCCGTGTGCTCTGGTGTCCGCACCAGGTAATCGATAAAACACCGAGAAACGTGAGACTATACTCACGGACTAGAATATAGTGCCAGTAGATATACTCACTGAGATGGGTTACATAAACTCTCGGAAAACAAGAAGCAGGGAAATGGCGCCTTCATCAGTGCCATTATTTTTTTAAATCCAGTCTGGTAACTAAGGCATATAGATTCTGGATTTCAATAACAAATTTCAAATTCAGGATTCGTTATTACAATTTCATAATTCAATCTGGAAATCACTGCTCAGGGTTAATGGCGCCCTGGGTAGAGTCATGTTTTCCGAATATAGAGCCCAAGTCAGGGGCGCTATATCAAATAGAGACTTTGGTTCAGTCGTGGTTTCATTCAAGTGTAAATTAGTCATGAATAGTACACTTTTCCAATAAAAAGAAATTTTCAGGAATGAATATTTGGACAGGTAGAGAAAAATAGCAGCAATCTAGCAGTATACCCATGCATTTGATTAGATGACATGGTTCATAGTTATTAAATTTATAACATGTGTATGTATTAAATAACTATCTAAATAACGACTGTTTACATGGTCATTTAATTAAATAGCGCCCTATATAGGGGCGTCCTTTAACATGAACTTAGGAAACTTCACAGAAACGTACTCAATCCATGCTATACGACCTATATGCATGCACATGCTCTGGTATTTATTAGATTGACTTGTACTTGAGAACACCTACCTTATGGGTTGATCTGGATGGCTGAATAGAGAGATTGAGATAATAAGAGTGAATCTGCAGCAGCAGCCTCAGCAGCTCGTGGTTACAGCAGCAGGAAGAAGATACTATCAGAAAGAGTAGCAGCAACAACAGCTTTGGAGGAAGATGAAGGATGACGAGCTTCTTTACGTGACAATAGAGCAGCCACAGGCAGCAGGTGCAGTCGGATAGAAGCAACCAGCTTCTATTGCAGGAGTATTAGCAGCTTCCACTTGACACAGCAAGAACAGGGGGCCGTGCTCGTGTGCAGGAAGCGACGAAGAGAAAGAAGAAACAGCATAGGCTTTTTCACGATGATGTAGTCGCAGCAGGGACCAGGCAGAAGAAAAGAACGGCAGAGTATGGCAATAGAGAAGCAGTAGTCGGGCTTCGATCGATGAAGGTAGGATATTTATAGAGAAGGAGATCCTATTGGGATTTAGAGTTCTAACGGGAGTTAAGTTTTCTACGTATCATTCTTTTTCTGATCGAGACCTTCCCGAATAGCATTCTACTTCCCAGTTCGAACAAAACACCGCAATGGGGGGTTTTCCATATTCACCCTCAGGTAAATAGCGCCCAAGCCAGGGGCGCTCTTCATGAAAATGGCGCCTCCATGAGGGGTCTTCATTTCATAAAATGGCACCCTATCAAGGGGCACCCTTCACCTCTTCCCCTTAATTACTAACGCTCCTATGGTCTTTGGAGAATAGCACCCATTTATATGGGCTTCTTTTGAGAAAATGGCACCCTAGGGTAGGGCACCCTTTACCCTGGCCCATTTGGTTTAGGTATAAGGCCCTTATGTGTATATGTATGAGGTCTAATGGTGGGTATGGTCTGGTACTTGACTATTCGTTCATGTTAATCTATTTAAGATTTCTATTCCTTTAATTTACCAGGGTTGCTACACCCTCTCTCACTTAAAAGAATTTGGTCCCCAAATTCAACTGCTCATAGATATGGAGGGTGTAGAGTACATACCATTTAAAATAAATCTAAGAATTGCTTCCTCTTGGATTCCTCAGTCTCCCATGTGCCTTCTTGTTCTGAGCATTTACTCCATTGAACTTTAACCATGGGAATTGTCTTGTTCCTTAGTGCACGTACCTCGCGATCAAGAATGTTCATGGATTTTTGTTCATATGTGAGATCCCTTTGTATCACCGGGTCTCCATGATCTATGATATGTGATAGATCGTGCACATACTTCTTTAACATGGATATGTGAAACACATTATGGACGTCGGACAATTGAGGAGGCAAGGCGATGCGGTAAGCAACCTCGCCAACTCTTTCTAATAGCTCAAAGGTCCGATATACCTTGGTGTAAGCTTGCCCTTAACACCAAATCTTCTGATTCCTCGGCCTCGAGAAATCTTTAGGAATACATGATCTTCGACTTGGAATTCAAGATCTCTCCTTTGGGTATCGGCATAAACATTTTGTCTAGATTGAGCTACTTGAAGTCTTTCTCTAATCAGTTGTATCTTCTCTGTGGTGTCTCTCACCATGTCTGGGCCTAGTAGTTATTTCTCGCCAACTTCATCCCAGCACAAAGGTGATCGGCAACTCCTTCTGTATAAAGCTTTGAAAGGTGCCACCTGTATACTTGCCTGATAACTATTGTTGTATGCAAACTCGACCAAAGGCAAGTGATCATATCAGCTTCCACCAAAATCAATGATACAAGCTCTGAGCATGTCTTCTACTACTTGATTTGTTCTCTCGATTTGACCATCCATCTGAGGATGAAAAGTTGTACTAAAGTTAAGTCTTGTCCCTAACGAATGTTGTAGACCCTTCCAAAAATGAGAAGTAAAACGCGGGTCTCTGTCAGACACGATCGAAACAGGAACTCCATGTAGTCTGACTATCTCCTTGATGTACAGTGCAGCAAGAATGTCAACTGACCATCGGCTCTTGATTGACAAGAAATGTGCCGACTTGGTCAATCGATCTATGATGACCCATATTCCATCATGTCCTCCTTTAGATTTTGACAGACCCATTATGAAGTCCATACCGATATCCTCCCACTTCCACTTGGGAATATCAAGAGGATGAAGCTTACTGGCAGGTTTTTGGTGTTCCGCCTTAACTTGCTGACAAGTGAGACAACGAGACACGAAGTCTGCTACCTCTCTTTTCATGTTAGGCCACCAAAAGGTCCGCTTCAAGTCTTGGTACATCTTGGTAGATCCAGGATGAATAGTGTACCTTGATCTGTTTGCTTCTTCAAATATGTTCTTCTTTAATTCTGAACAATCTGGTACACAAGTTCTCTCTCTGAATAATAATCTTCCATGTGATGCTAATTTGAAATCAGATTGCTCTTCTATCTTACCCTTGATTTCCACTGACACCGGGTCACTGTCTTGAAGTGCTTGTATTTCAGAGAGTAACTCTGGCTGTATCCTCATATGTGATAGTGTAACACACCTATTCTCCTTGTCCATACTTATGTCAAGTCTAGAGAATTGCTCCAACAACTTCCACTCTGGAATCATACAATTGGCTAATAATGCTCTTGGCTTTCGACTGAGGGCATCAGCCATAGGATTACCCTTTCCAAGATGATATTGGATTGTGAAGTCGAAGTCCTTGAGATATTCCAGCCAACATCTCTGTCTCATATTCAATTCCTTTTGAGAGAAGAGATACTTGAGACTCTTATGATCGGAGTATACAATGAATTGCACTCCGTATAGGTAATGTCTCCAGATCTTTAGTGCAAACACTACGTGCATCCAATTCTATGTCATGGACAGAGTAGTTCTCTTCATGCTTCTTCAGTTGTCTGGAAGGGTAAGCTATGTGATGCGGGACGGATGACGACCGGGCTAAGACGTATGACCGACTCGTTGTGCGGCCAACACTAACACGCTAAGGCAAGCCGGGCGGCTGACCACCGTGGTATTCTCCGGGTGGAGACGTCTCTCAACAGCAACTCTCTTGAGCCCGACGATCGTCCCTTGCGAGGGAAACGTGGGGATCGTGGCGATTAAGAAACCACCGTCGCCTAGGGTGCTAATCCGCGCTCGGTGCTCGACTGGAGCTACGGAATGGGCACTCACAACTCACAATCGCGGTGAAATTTGGAACTAGCTAACGGCCCTAATCTCACAAACGCAGTAATATAGAAAGCATACTAAACAGCAAATGTAAGGATCGGAACGAGCACGTACCTCCATGACTAGTCGTGGGGAAGAATTCCCGGCCGATTTCCGAACAACCCCAATACACACAAGATTAACTTTACAATTTCAGAAGCTTGGCCCACTCCACACAGGGAGGTATCAGGCTACAATCAATAACTTTGGGGTTGCTGGAACCCGGGTTGACGGGCCACACTCGCAGGAGGCGAGGAACGCGTGCCGGAGCCGCTCGGGTACGCCGACGGGAAGCCGACCCGGTTCTGCCCGCGCTGGTCACCCTGCGCAGCGAGCTTGCGGAGGCTGGTACGGCTGGATCCGATGCCCGATCAGAGCGCCGTTTATTGGAGAATGTCGGAGACTGAATGTAGTATCTTCACTCCGAAGATCGCAAACAGATGCTTTCAGATCTAGGCGCAGTGATGAATCTTCTGAGGTTCTGGTTTTGTGCTCACAGAACTGCACAGAAACACGGTAAAATATTGGTAAAATGGTTGCCGATGTCGGATCGAGGCGTTCCTTATGGGAGGTGGTAGGCGACGTCTAGAGGAAGAAATACTCTGAAGATACTACACACGTATCTTGGCCGGATGAAGCGGGGAAGGTTATGAAAGTTGATTCTAGTTCTCAGTCAGGCCTGCTCAGACCAGCCCGGGCGATCCCACGAGAACTGTCGTCACGATCAGCACCGGTCACGGATCGAGGCGAAACCAGCGGTAACACGAAGAGGACTTGAAATACTACGATTGCTCTTCAGGAACTAACTTCAGATGGCATCAGTGTTGGGCTGGAGAATTCAATACACAGTCACCTCCAGATCTGGGCAGCAATCTAGAACCGATCTGCGTGCCTCCATGAGAAAAATCCCCATCATTGCTCAAGAACTCCGATTGATACGAAACCAAAGCTGAAAGTTTGCTAACTTGCAGAGGTATCACGGATAATATTTGTGGAAGAAGAAGATAAGAGGAAGAGGGGGATACGTGGTCGAGTCTCACGACCTAGTTCTGTCCAGTCACAGGACAGCACAATGGGAGTCACACCCAAGAACACACTAAGAGAATCACTCTCTAATGAACTTTTCTTTCAACAAAACTCCATTCTATTTAGCATAAACACTGTACATGCCCTTATATAGGGAAATGGAAGGGGTAGGGTGGAGGGGACTTGCGCAAGATGCAAGTAGGGGGAGGGGTGCGCATGGATTAAGACCCTTGGTGAAAGGAAAAGGGGGACAAGGGGACATGGTAGCTCACCTACCTTTGAATTTCAAGGTAAAGATGGTAGGTGGCAGCCATGTAGAACTTGGCCAGCAGCCATTTGAATGCTCCATGTGGTAATTAAAGAAGAAAATCAAACTAGCTAGCCTAATACCAACAAAAAAGAGGGCGCCCCCTTCATTGGGCCTTGAATGGGCCACTTTGGTCCATGGCTTAACCAAGCCCATTCCAACCTAGATGGCTTAAGGCCAAATGTGGCCATGGCTTAACCAAGCCCATGAATGAAGAGAGCCCACTCTAGATTATCCAATCTAGAGAACCCATGTAGGAAGGAAGCCCATATGGCTTATGGATCCATTACAAATGGACCAAGGCCATTTCTACTTATGGATTGCTTAAGGGGCTTTAACAATTTGGCCCTTTAGGAGCCTTACAACCAGCCCATTAGCAAATTACATATACAATACCCTTTACAAGCCCAATTCAATGCCAAAAAAGGTCCAAATTCAAGCCAAATTATCCCCCTTTTGAAGATAAGCTGATGTAGTCCACTTGGCGCTCCGCGTATGGCACCGTCGGTTCACCGACATGTCACGTGATCGCCCTGGTGTCCGCACCACTATGACTCTTCCTTGCTGTATCAATACACATCTGAGGCCAATGCCGGACACGTCGGTGTATACCTAAAATTTTTCTCCTTCAATTGGTAAAGACAAAACCGGGGCAGTAGTCAAGTGATCCTTTAGAGCTTGAAAGCTTCTTTCACAATCTTCGCTCCATTCATAACAGATCTCTTTGTGAGTTAGCCTAGTAAGTGGTACGTCGATCTTGGAGAAGTCCTTAATGAATCGCCTGTAATAGCCTGCAAGACCCAAGAAACTTCGGATCTCGCTAGCATTGGTTGGTCTTTCCCAATTCTTCACAGCTTCAACCTTTGATGGATCTACTGATAAACCCATCCTTGGAGATTACATGTCCTAAGAAAGATACTTCTTCTAACTAGAACTCACATTTGCTGAGCTTTGCATATAATTGATTCGTCCTCAATATCTGTAATGTAATCCTCAAATGCTCTTCATGCTCTTCCTTGGTCTTCGAATAGATTAATATGTCATCAATAAAGACCACCATGAACTGATCTAAATGAGGCCTGGATATGCTATTCATCAACTGCATAAAGGGTGCAGTGGCATTTGTTAGTCCAAAAGGCATAACAACAAATTTTGTTTTTTAACTAAAGCAATACCTGAAAGTGGGGGTAGGAGAGCGCTCACCCCCTCAGGGAGGGACTGAGTTGTCTGCTCCACCACCAACCACTAACAGGCAATTTTATTAATATGATAAAAGGAATGTACAGAAAGGAGAGGAGAAGATAATACAAGAGATCATGGCCTGATAGTAGGGCACCCTATCTTATCAAGACGATAGGGGCCCTTTACACAAGTGGGGAGATCAGCCCAAGCATCATACAAAATAGGAGAGACAGTCAGAAAACAACCAAGACCAGCAAGACAACCAAGACCAGCATAACAACAAATTCATAGTGCCCATATCTGCTCCTAAACGCGGTCTTATGAATGTCCTCATCTTTGATTCTTAGTTGGTGATATCCGGATCTGAGATCAATCATCGAGAAATACTTAGATCCAGATATCTGATCAAACAATTCATCGATTCTCGGCAGTGGATACTTGTTTTTGATAATGAGATGATTCAAATGTCGATAGTCGATGCATAGCCTCATGGATCCATCCTTCTTCTTTCTAAATAATACAGGCGCTCCCCACGGGGAAGTGCTTGGTCTGATAAATCCTTTCTTCAGAAGCTCCATCAATTGCTCCTATAACTCCTTGAGCTCTGCAGGGGACATCCGATAAGGTGCCTTAGAGACTGGACCAACACTAGGGACCAGGTCGATGGTGAAGGCCACTTCTCTTTGTGGGGGTAAACTAGGTAAATCTTCTGGAAATACATCTGGAAACTCCCGAACTACCGGGATGTCTTCTATCTTGGTCTCCTTAGTCTTCTTTATGGTGATAAAAGTAAGGAAAGAAACACATCCTTTCCTTATAAGCTTGCTAGCTCGGAGAGCCGAAATAAGAGGTGACTTGTTCCGACTCTTAGGGCTAGTGTAGACAAGTTCCGGAAACTCCTTAAAAGTTACCTTGCCTTCACGGCAATCAACAATGGCCTTATGTGTAGATTGCCAATCGGCTCCTAATATAACATCATATCCCTTCAAGTCTAGACATATTAAGTCTGCTGGCAGATTTTTCCCTTTCACCATAACTGTACAATTAGAATAGTGGTGTGAGATCTCGGATTCATTTCCGAGTGGGGTTGCAATTACTAGATCTATCCACTCCGGTTCCATAGGTAATGGATCAGTAAACTTCTTTGAAACAAAAGAGTGTGATGCACCGGTATCAAGCAAGACATGAGCATACTTGGAACAAATCTTGAGTGTACCTTCCACTAGTCTGCCTTCCTCTTGTTCTGCCTCCTGAAGAGCTTGAAGATGTGCATTCTTCTTCACCGGGCGCTTCTCATCTCTGGCTTGATCATTGAGTAACGGACAATCGGGAATCCGATGATCACAGCTCCCACAACGGAGGCAAGCTCTGAGTCTTCTCCATCATTCTTCGATCCTATGTCCGGACTTGTCACAATGTTTGCACACCTCCTTGGAAGGTGTGGCAGTAATCGAGAATGGTTTATTATTTTTCTTAATCTTCTTTTCTTGAGAGGACACTTCTCCATTACGAGGCCTCTTCTTGTTGAATGTTGGCTTGAAAGTACTAGAGCTGGTGACGTGCTCTTTCTTATCCTTCCCACGTGTTGAACCCCATCCTTCAGTAAATGCTTATTTGTGATGGCTTTTGATGATGACCAGACAATCTATGTATATATATTATCCTTGAAGTGTTCTAGCATATAAAGTCTTGAAAAATTCAACATGTTATTGAGATCTTGGAGCTAAGGAGGTTAAAGAACAACCTCAACGGGTAAGCTTCTTAAACTCAAAATTGCAAGGCTACATCTAATTCACAAGTTATGTCTTTACAGGACAAGGAACATGCATAAGTGCTTAAGAAGCTCAAGGACGGTCGGTGAGATCCACTTCAACTCATTGGCCCTTAATCTTGTGGTTTGATGTTCATTATTTTTGATCTCAAGGGTCATATTGGTTTGGGTCTTTTCTAAGCTTAAATGTATTGGGTTTTTCTAATTCTTGTCCTTACAAGATTCCCTCTCATGTTTTAAAAACGTAACTTGAAACCCCCTGACTTTTTCTTGGACTTAGTGACCTTTTAATCAAACTTTTGGAAGTTCTGGAATAAGGGTCGACCCCTAGGTCCCCTGGTTCTGTAAACTTGGGTTTTTGATCTCCAGCTGAAACGGTCGACCCATTGGGTCAACCCCCAGCCGCTAGGGTCGACCCCTGGTAACTTTATTTAAAACCCGGTGGGTTCCTTCACCACACCTGCAAGGGTCGACCCCAAGGGTCGACCCATCCACACGAGGGTCGACCCCATGGGTCGACCCCTAAAAACTTATTTCCAAACCCACACGGGCAACCCCTGAGGGTCGACCCCAAGGGTCGACCCATTGGCCCAAAAACCTTTAAAACTTCTAAAACCCTCACGAGAGTCGACCCCAAGGGTCGACCCTTTCAGTCTCGAACCTGAGCCGTGATTTTTGACTTGCGTACACATGCACCAAAAGTCATACCAATCGAACCTAACATCCCTAAATCATTCCAGGAATTGTGGATCTGGTCTCTAGGGTGTCTTTGAATGTTCCAAACTCTTTATATACATCTTATTGGGGTATGAAACCCTAAGGAGAGAGAGGCATCTAAAGTGTGTTATTTTTCTAGCCCTTGTGAGTGTAGGTTCGCAACAGCAGCTCCAGGGGCTTCTTCCTCCTTGTTCTGAACATGAAAGTGAAGGGAAGAAGCTTGAATCAAGCCTCCACATCATCCCCAATAGCAAGCTGCGTGGGATATCAAAGCTGTAATCTTGCTTGTGCGACATATCTTCATTCTTCCTCAAGGATCGATCTTCCTCCTGCAGAAGCATTCAATTACCTTCAAAGAAGTGAAAGGGGGAGCTTCAACCACGATAAATCATTCTTCACTCCTTATTCTCAGAATCATTTAGTTTGAACTTGAGCATCTTTTGTAAAACTTGATTCAGATTCTTGTGTGTGGTGTTCATGTTTGGAAACACGAATGTGTGTGTAATTGTGCGTGGCAGCCCAAATCGGGTGCCGTGTGTGTGTGTTTGCTATTTTACACAGCGTGTGTGTGTGGCTTACTTCATAGTGAAGTCTTAATCCTCATTATGAGGGGTGGACGTAGGGGACACTTCAGTGTACCCGAACCACCTAAAAACTCTGTGTGTTACTTGTGGTTTAATTTTCCGGATCCTTTGTCGAGTGGGCTTCACGGTGAGTTGAGCATACACCACTTCCTTAATCAAACACATACCCTTATTTACACGCATTCACAAGTGTGATCATGTTCGTGTAAGGCCAAGTGCTTGTGTGCTTAATTAACTTAGTTTCCACTTGGAAGAAATTTTTAATTGGCCAAGCAATTCACCCCTCCGCTCTTGATTGCCACCGTTCGGGACTCAACAATTGGTATCAGAGCTTTGGTCTCTGTTTCACTCGATCTCACGGTCGTAGAGCAGATCCCATTATATGGCAAACAAAGGGATGATGCCCGAAGGGCATTCGATCCAAAGATCCCCATTCTTTGATGGATCAAATTACCCTTATTGGGAAAACAGAATGTATGTCTTTCTACGTGCCTAAGACTATGACGTGTGGTGCGTCATTAGCAAGGGTACGTATACTCTGTCTCAAAATGAGGATGAGTGGGATGATGAGGATATAAAGAAGTGTTCACCAAACTTTATAGCCATGAATATAATACAGTGTGCCATTCATCCTAATGAATACTCACGTATTTCCATGTGTTCTTCTGCGCAGTAGATGTGGAACAAGCTGCGGTTGATCTATGAAGGAACATCGGAAGTAAAGGAAACCAAGGCGAATCTGTTAGTCCAGGATTATGAGTTGTTCATGATGAAACCAGAGGAGTCCATTTCTGACATGTTTGCAAGATTGACGGAAATAACAAATGGACTAAAGGGTCTAGGTAAGGAATATTCAGATAAGGAACTCGTTAGAAAAGTTTTGAGATCTCTGTCATCACAATGGCACATAAAGGCCACTATAACTGAGGACTCAAAGGATCTCAGCACCTTGAAATTGGATGAGTTAATTGGCTCCTTGATGACTTATGAAATCAACATCAAAAGGAGCGAGGACGATCACAAGAAGAAGAAGGTAGTCACACCATTGGCCCTAAAGGTGAACCCACAAGAATCAGAGGGCAGTGACAATAACTCCATCGGCAACACCGAAGATGAGGAGCTAGTTGCCATGATCACAAGAAGAGCAAGAAGATTCCTCAAAGGAACAAGAAAGTTTGGTGGCCAATTCAGAAAAGGACCAAGGAAGCAAGGTCCTAACAGAGGTGAAAGTAGCAAGACGGAAGAAGTTATTTGCTACGGATGCAAGAAACCTGGTCATATGCGGGGTGAGTGCCCCGATCTGATGAAAAAGTTCAAGAAAGGAAAGTTCAAGAAGCCAAAGGCCATAGTGGCCACATGGAGTGATGAAGATGAGGAAGAGTCGGCTAATGAAGATGAACTGGATGAGCTGGTTCAGAATTTATGTTTCATGGCAAATGAAGATGACGCCAGTGAGGTAATTTCTGAAACCGAATCTCTTACATGTGAACAATGGTAGATTGCTTATGACTCTTTGTATGAAAAATGCAAAAAATTCAGATCTGAAAACAGAAATCTGAAAAAGAAAATTGATCATTTTGTGCATGCCGCAAAGTCTTGTGAGAATTATCATGTTTTAAAATCCGAGTCTGAAAAGTTGAAACATGAAAATGAAATTCTTGTGTCCAAGGTTGAGCTATTTGAAGATGAGAGTTCATGCATGCGAGAGGACCAAGCCACCTTTACCAAAATGCATGAAGACTTAAAAAGAAATTTAGAACAAGAAAAGTTGGAAAGAAATGCATGCATTCAAGCCAAAGAAATGGCTGAAAACAAGATTCAATCACTAAAGCATGAAGTCAATGAGTTAAGGGATGCTATTGCCATTCTTGAAAAAGGAAAAGCATTACAATCTGAAACACATTCAACTCATGTGTCTCCCAGAAGTTCATCTTCATCCTCGTCAAAAATACATGTGCATAATTCATTCTTGAATGAAGGCAGGAGAAGAAAAAGGGATAGAGTCATTACATGCGTTTATTGTGGAAGGTTAGGCCATGACATGTCTGATTGTAGAATTCTGAAATCTTATGATGAAAGCTTTGCTAGGATGAGAAATATATCATACACATCTCATGTTTCTAACCATCGTGAACCCAATCTTGCTTGGGTACCAAAATCTGCATAAGTACGTTTGTTGTGATTGCAGGTCTGCTTGAGAGCTCAAAGGAATAGGTGGTATTTGGACAGTGGATGCTCTCGGCACATGACGGGAAACAAAGAATTGTTTGCGGACCTGCATGAAAAGGATGGTGGAACAGTGGCATTTGGTGGTAAGGACAAAGGCAAAATCATCGGAGAAGGTAAGATAGGCAAGAATCAAAATCATGCCATTGAGAATGTCTTGCTTGTGAAAAGATTGCATCATAATCTTTTGAGTATAAGTCAACTTTGTGATAAAGGATTCAATGTGACTTTTGATTCTAATTGCTGCACTGTTGTGAATAAAAATACTCATGAGATAAAGTTCATTGGTTTTAGGCATAACAATGTATATATGATAGATTTGGATGATGCCTCTCATGAGAACTTGTGTTTGTTTGCAAGGAATAATGATGATGCTTGGCTTTGGCATCGCCGACTTGGGCATGCTAGTTTTACTGTTTTGCTAAAATTGTCTCGAAATGATTTGATAGTGGGTTTGCCTAAGCTGAAGGTTATTGATGAAGGAGTCTGTGGGGCATGCAGCATGGGTAAGCAAACAAGGACATCATTCAAGTGCAAGAATGATGTAACCACATCGAGGCCCCTTGAGTTAATCCACATTGACCTCTTTGGACCAAGCAGAACACATAGCTTGGGTGGTAAAATATATGGATTTGTAATTGTGGATGACTACTCAAGATTTTGCTGGGTATATTTCCTTTCCCATAAAAATGATGCCCTGATGGAGTTTGAAGCATTTTGCAGGGTTGTTCAAAATGAAAAAGGGTGATGCATCAAAGTCGTGCGGAGCGATCATGGTAGGGAATTTGATAATAATGAGTTCAGCAATTTTTGCATGACTCAAGGCTATATGCATGGCTTCTCCGCACCAAGAACCCCTGAACAGAACAGAGTTGTTGAAAGGAAGAACATGACACTAATTGAGATGACAAGAACCATGCTAAACGAGAACAACTTACTGAGGTACTTTTGGGCTGAAGCAGTGAACACTGCTTGCTACATTGTCAATCGTGCCATGGTAAGACTACTGTTGAAGAAAACCCCCTATGAGTTGTACCGAGGTAAGAAGCCAAACATCTCCTATTTTAGACCGTTCGGTTCAGTTTGTTACATTCACAACAATGGTAAGGTGGACCTCGCTAAATTTTACCGCAAAAGTGACAAAGGTATATTTCTTGGATACTCTCTTAGCTTAAGAGCTTACCGAGTGTATAACTTGAGAACTCTTGTAGTTGAGGAAAGCCCCCATGTCATCGTTGATGAATCATCTTCTAAAAGTACTAATGAAAAATCTATTTTGTGGGACGATGAATTGAAAGACGATAATATCGAGATGATGGAAGGAAAAATTGAAAAACAAGAAGTAAAAGAACCACAAGAACATGATGCAAATTCAGAAGATCAGTTGGAACAACAGCTTCCAAGGCAATGGACTTTCGAAAAGGACCATCCGTCGGAGAATGTGATCGGCAATGTTGACGATAGAACAAGAACATGAGCCTCCTTCAGGGAAGTTGAAAATCAGGACTATATTACCTTACTTTCCCAATTTGAACCTCACTCTATAGAAGAGGCCTTGAAAGATGAGTCTTGGATCATGGCTATGCAAGAAGAACTACACCAGTTCCAAAGGAACAAAGTGTGGTTCCTCATGCCATGTCCTAGAAACCACTCAGTGATTGGAACAAAGTAGATTTTTCGAAACAAAACAAACGATCAAGGAGTTGTAACTAGGAACAAGGTCAGGCTAGTAGCTAAAGGCTATAGCTAAGAGCTTGGAATTGATTTTGATGAGTCTTTTGCTCTAGTAGCAAGACTCGAGGCAGTGAGAGTTCTGTTAGCATTTGCATGCTGTAACAACATTAGATTGTTTCAAATGGATGTTAAAAGTACATTTTTGAATGGCTACATACAGGAGGACGTGTACGTGAAGCAACCACCGGTGTTTGAGGACACAAAGCATCCAGACTATGTGTACAAGCTAGACAAGGCACTCTACGGTCTGAAACAAGCACCTCGGGCATGGTATGAATGGTTAAGTGATTTTCTCATTCAAAATGGATTCAAACGAGGTAATGTTGATCAAACCCTTTTTATGAAGTTGAACGGTAAGGAAATCTTAATTGTTCAAGTTTACGTAGATGATATTATTTTTGGCTCCACTAAAGATGCTCTCAGCAAAGACTTTGCAAAATTGATGCAAAGTGAGTTTGAAATGAGTCTTATGGGAGAGCTGACATTCTTCTTGGGATTATAAGTCACACAGACGGCTGACGGTATGTTCATACATCAGAAGAAGTATGCATTGGATCTGCTGAAAAAGTTCAACCTGACCTCTACCAAACCACAACCAACTCCCATGTCCACCTCAATAAAAATTGATCAAGATGAATCAGGTAAATCCGTGGATCAAAAACTCTTCAGAAGCATGATAGGTTCCTTGTTGTATTTAACTGCCAGCAGGCCCGACATTCAATTTACTATGTGTTTGTGTGCATGATTCAGTCCAATCCAAAAGAATCACACATGTCGGCTGTTAAACGAATTTTTAGATATATTGCTGGTTCAAGTAATTTAGGATTGTAGTTTTCGCGTAATTCGAGCTTTGATTTAATTGCTTATTTCGATGCCGATTATGCAGGTTGTAAAGTGGATCGGAAAAGCACCAGCGGGTATTGCCAATTTCATGGAGGATGCGTGGTCTCATGGGCCTCCAAGAAACAAAACTCAGTGGCTCTATCAACCGCCGAAGCCGAATATGTGGCTGTCGGGAGTTGCGTTGCCCAGGTGCTATTGATCCAACAACAGATGATTGATTATGGCATTTCCATCAAAAATACTTCCATCTTGTGTGACAACACTTCATGATACAAGAAATATAAAGTGATCTAGAAGGGGAGGGGATGAATAGATCACTGTGTTCAACCGATTAAAAAATTACTGAAGAATGATTCACTTAAAACAAGCAATCTCGCAGTTGAACCCACAAAAACGCAGTGCGGACAATAGCTCGAGTGGATAGAAGGCACACCACAAAATCACCACAGACAATCACACGAGTACCCAGAGGTTTTTAAGGTTGTTCGGTCAGACCTCCAGTCTGCCTACGTCCACCCCTCACTTTAAATCGAAGTGAGGCTTCCACTAGCACCTGCTAGCAAAGCAGACTCAGTCTGCGACAACGGCTGATTCACAGCTTCACCAGGGGAACACCCTCCCCTCTTCCTCCACACCCGGAGGAAACCCTAAGGACGCCAAGTCCCTAGAAACAAGAAACAAGTTCCTCTTCCTCCAACCGGAGGGAACACTAGTGATCTGCAGTCACTAGAACCAGAGACCAAGGTCTCTCTTCCTCTGAATCCCAGAGGGAACACCTCTTCTACGAGAGGGAACAATACTGCAACCTCTGTTGCAAGTAAACCAGAGAGAACACGTCTCTCTCTTCCCTTGAACACCATGAGGTAACACAGAGAACTTTCAATCAAGAAGGAAAAACATATAAAAATGAAAACAAGAAAGAAGGAATCCAAATTTCAGAAACTGGAAACAATGTAGCTCAAACTGAGCAGCAGACTTCGGATTTGATCCGTAAGTCAAAACCCATCTTCTGATCACTCTTCTGCTCTCTCTTCTCTCTCAACTGGAACTCTCTTGTTTCTCAGGGAGGCTCTTTTTCTTCTGCTCTCACTCAAATTTCTTTACTGTAACCTCGGAGCTCTGCCCTTTTCGTAGATGGTGAGGCAGTGCTTTTATAAGCGATCAGGAGGGTTCATGCAAGGCGTGTGCTTCCCGCGCTCGATCCAGAACCTTCTTGCCACGTGCCCTCATAGCATTGGTTCCTTTAGTATTGGATCACGTGCACCCCAGTCACTGGGGAATATTCTTCCTCGGACCACCTTCTTCTTTTTTGTTTTTTTCTTCTTCTCCTGCAAAGAGATTAAAACCATTAAAAACTCAGGGCCAAGAAAACTAAAATTGCATGAGGTATGTGATAGCAATACGAGATGCACTATACTAAGAACGACACGAGATACACAAGATGACTACAGCACGAAATAAAGAGAGAATGACACGAGGTCAGATGAGAACAGCACGTGGTGAGAAGAGAATGACACGAGATACAAAATAATAAAGCTAACACTACAAAGAGAGCGACACGAAGTCAGATGAGAACAGCACGAGGTGAGAAGGAAATAACACGGAGTAAAACGGTAGTAAAACACGCGATCAGAGGAAACCTGGACGAAGATAGAAAGAAGCAACACGAAGACATAAAAACAACACTAAGACACAAACACAGAAATAACATGAAGACTCAAACACAAAAATAACACGAAGACACAAGCACAAAAGATAACACGAAGACACAAGCACAGAAACAACATGAAGACATATAAAAAAACGACTCGAATACAAGATTGCTCGAACTTACGAACGACTCGAAGACGAGGATGACACGAAACGACACAGACTGAAACCAACTCGAAGATGAAAACAGACACCGACACGAAGTGTGGTCTCAAAGGAAAAAGGACATGGGGTCTAGGAAAAACAACACGAAGATAGAAGGCAGGAATGACTACAACGACACGTGATAAAAAAGTGAAAGCAGGAAAACGACTCGAGTAGCTACAGTAAATGACACGAAAACACAAGAGCAAGAATAAAAAAGGATGACTCGAGATGAGTAACTAAATACTGAAGAAACGACACGAGGTTCACAGGAAAACAACTCGAAGTTCATCAGAACAAATCGAGCTGCTTTAGTAAACAGCACGAAGACAATCAACAAACATAGTTGGAACAACACGACGTATAAAAGGACAACACGAAGTGTAGTAAACACAAACAACACGAAGTATGAAAGGAACAGTACGGACATGCAAGGTACTACCTCACATCAGTTTTCCTGTTAATCATGGAAATTAAAAATGCATAACATTACGCAAGATATCTGATTAAAATGATAATATTTAACATAGTGATGCTCATCATCAAAACACTAGGGAAGTCACAAAAATCTAACAATCTCCCCCTTTTTGATGATGGCAACACTATATTAAATAACAGAGATGAAGTGCAATGAGATTATGAAGACGAGCTGTGAAGATAAGCAATGCAGACACACAACACACTCGCCTTCTCTGACGACTCCCAAGAGCTCCCCCTGAACACAACAACTGCTTTCCTCTGACTAGATAACTCAGGGCACTTATCTTTCGCTCCCCCTCAGCAAGACACTCTCCCCCTTTGACATCATCAAAACTAGGGGCAGGTCTGAAGATATCACGAAAAGAAAATTGCTGACAGTGGAGAGAAAACAAGAGAGAGTATGGCTGATAAACGAAAGTTATTGAGATGTTTAGGCAATTTAAGAAAGCCATTAATTTTATGTGAGGATTTTGAGGATCAGTTAGTCAGACTGTGTGCAAAATGGTGAATGAAGATCCGCTCCATACACAGAACCAGATTCTAAGCAAGTAAGGTACAAGATACCAGTATGGTCAGAGTAAGTCTTTATTCAGAGAGTATAAAGCAAGGAAGTCAGGAAAACAAAGACCTGTTGTATTGAAAACAAACAAACCAAGACCTAAATGCCAAGTGAACATGATCTTGATACCAAGAGGGAGAAAATTTTTAAAGATGGTCAAGATCAAAGGTAAATCTATCAAGTACACTTTCGACATTAGGGAGACACCTTGTTTAGAGGCAGGAATCCCCAGTTACTTGGTGGCAAGACCACATTACCCCTTCTGACAAGAGGACACAGATAGTATTCTAACTGGTGTTGACATTAAGGTGACACCTTTACTAGAGGCCAGCCACCCCAGTTACTAACCAGATATGTACCATAGCTCTGTATGATCAAGACAGCTAATTAAACCTGATTTATACTGCCATCTCATGACATGGGATTCTTTCAGTTCATTGATGAAAGTCCCAGTTTCTCAATGAACAGTTAAAACTTCTTTCGTGAATTTTTCATTAAACTGCACTTGAGACCTTGTAAATTAGTCTTGATTCAGTTTGAGAACAATACACCAGCTCCAAAGTTTTTCAGACAAAAACACTATATACCTCATTTCGGACTTAACTAGACTAAGTAGGTATGCTGTACTGGCTAGATCAGAAGTTAGTTACAGTGTAGGAAGATAGTCTTGAATTCAGATTTTGATCTCAGTGGGACTAACAGCTGAAATTCCGACAAGAAATTAGATGAACAGTCTTAACGGATAAAACATCCAAAAATTTCTTTTATACACCTACTCAAACTGATTCTCTTATAAGGTCAGCAAAAGTCCGTTCAAAGTATGTTCAGATTTGGCCAAAAGAGCATGACTCCTATTATTAATCTAGCTCCCCCTGAGACCTTGACTCCAACTCAGACTTAACCAAGACATACCTCAAAACACCTCAAAGAAAACAAAGTGATATCAATCAATACGAGTGAATCAGCAAACACTCATAATGAGGTTATTTTCAGCAATGGACAATAAGTATAGATAAGCACAAGAGCACATGACAGATTATTCAGAGATCAATTATTCAATCATGAAATTCTGTAAATGCCTAATTCTCTGCGCAATGTGCTAAATTTTTCAGTATCCAGTGGCTTAGTGAAAATATCTGCAATTTGTGAGTTAGTGCCAACATGGATCAACTCAAAGGTCTTCCTAGCTACTTCATCTCGAATAAAATGATGCCTGATTTCGATGTGTTTAGTTCGAGAATGAAGTACAGGATTCTTTGCAATGTTTATTGCACTAGTATTATCACAAAAGATGGAAGTGTAACCTAGCTCAACTGAGTAATCCAGAAGCTGGTGTTTTATCCATATAACCTGTGTGCCACAGCTCCCTGCTGCCACATACTCAGCTTCAGCAGTAGAAAGAGCCACAGAGTGTTGCTTCTTGGATCCCCAAGAAACTAGCCACCCTCCTAAAAATTCGCAGTGACCACTAGTACTTTTCCTGTCCAATTTACATCTTGCATAATCTGCATCTGTATATGCAATAAGATCTAAACTACATGATGCAGGATACCAAAGACCTAGATCATGGGTAGCAGATAAGTATCTAAAGATTCTTTTTACAGCTGCCAAATGCAATTCAGTAGGCCTAGCCTGGTATCTGGCACACATCCCTACACTAAATTGAATGTCAGGCCTGGATGCTGTTAAGTAGAGGAGTGAACCGATCATACCTCTATATAATTTAGCATCCACCTCTTTACCTTTTTCATCTGAATCCAGTGAGAAGTTGGTGCCCATGGGTGTTGAGATAGTCTTGAGGTTGGTCATTCCAAACCTTTTCAGCATCTCCAGAGTATACTTGGTTTGATTTATGAAACAACCATCCTCCATCTGTTTGACCTGCAGCCCAAGAAAATACTTTAGTTCGCCAACTAAACTCATTTCAAATTCATGAGACATAGATTCAGAAAATTCTTTACACAATTTTGAATTGTTAGATCCAAAGATGATATCATCAACATATACCTGGACCACTATTAAATCCTTTCTGAGATTTTTGGTGAAGAGGGTTTGGTCAACCTTACCTCGAGTGTAGCCCTTGCTCAAGAGGAATTCAGAAAGTCTCTCATACCAGGCTCGGGGAGCCTGCTTCAATCCATAGAGGGCTTTATTCAACCTAAAAACCATGTTAGGCTGAACAGAGAAATTAAAACCTGGAGGTTGTTCAACATATACCTCTTCCTTCAATACCCCATTTAAGAATGCGCTTTTGACATCCATCTGCTGTAACCGAATGTTCCTAGAGCATGCAAATGCAAGCAGAATTTGTATAGCTTCCATCCTAGCCACTGGGGCATAGGATTCATCAAAATCCACGCCAAATTCCTGACTGTAGCCTTGAGCTACAAGTCTTGCTTTGTTTCTAGAAATAGCTCCATTCTCATCAACTTTATTCTTGAAAACCCATTTAGTTCTAATGACATGAGTGTTATCAGGTCTGGGAACTAGTTCCCATACAATATTTTTCTCAAATTGATTTAATTCCTCACACATGGCGGATACCCAAGAATCATGTTTTAAGGCTTCTTCCACAGATTTGGGTTCCACCTGAGATACCAATGCAGCTGAGTCCTGTTCTTGGACAATTCTAAAATGAGACCTTGTCCTAGGAGGATCATGCACATTGCCTATGACATTTTCACTAGGGTGGTCTTTATGAAATATTATCTCACCTGAGGGTTCACCTACCTCAGCTGCTCCTTCTTGCTGTGAGTTTTCTGGTTGAGCAGCTGGCTGCATCTCTTCTTCTCCAATTTTCTCCAAGAAATCTCCCTCATTAGATGACTCCCTGTCATCATTCATCACTTTGTTAGAGAAATCATTTTCATCAAACACTACATGCGGTGATTCTTCAACAGTTTGATCATCTTTATTGAAAACTCTGTAAGCCCTTGAGGTTTCTGAATATCCGAGAAAAATTCCAGGAGAGCTTCTAGCTTCAAATTTGTCCAAACCATTCTTACCATTATTGTGAATAAAGCATTTGGAGCCAAAAACTTTAAAGTAAGAAATATTTGGCTGCTTACCCTTGAGAAGTTCATAAGGAGTTTTCCTATGAGTAGGTCTTACCAAGGCTCGGTTTAGAATGTAGCATGCAGTATTCGTAGCTTCAGCCCAAAATCTCCTTGGTAGTCCACTCTCAATCAGCATAGTCCTGGCCATTTCAATTATTGACCTGTTTCTTCTCTCAACAATTCCGTTCTGCTCCGGTGTCCTGGGAGAAGAGAATTTGTGAGTCACTCCCTCTCTTGAGCAAAATTCAGAAAATGAAGAGTTCTCAAACTCTTCTCCATGGTCAGACTGAATTGTAATGATATTATGTTCACCTTGCAGTTTGATTTTATTGAAAAGTTCTTCAAAGTGAACAAAAGCATCATTTTTATTTGCTAAACAAAACAACCAAGAAAATCTAGTGAAGTCATCAACTATGACTAATCCATATCTCTTACCTGACAAACTTTGTATGCGAGTAGGACCAAAGAGATCCATGTGCAAGTGCTGCAGCAGTTTACATGAAAGACTCTCAGTTCTCAACTTAAAAACTGCACGAGTCTGTTTACCTTGTGCACAAGCATCACATAGCTTGGACCCTAACTGAAATCTTATTCTGGGCAAACCTCTAACTAGGTTATGCTTAGACAGTTTATTCATTGTAGACAAACTAGCATGGCCTAGACGCCTATGCCAGTCAAAAGTAACATGTTCAGAGTTAGCAGACATACACAAGTTAGTTTCAGGATTATCATCCAGGTCTACGATGTATACGTTGTTTACTCTATGACCTTTGAACATGACGTTATCAGAATTTAGCTCAAAAACAGTACAGGAATTGTGGTCAAAGAGTACCTTGTGCCCTTTGTCGCAGAGTTGACTTATACTTATCAAGTTGTGCTGAAGTCCTTCTACCAGATACACATCTTAAATGGAGTTAGTAGAGGATTTACCAACTGTACCAATTCCAATTATTCTTCCTCTGTTATTTCCACCGAATTTGACCAAACCCCCAAACATCATTTTCAGTTTGCTAAATTTGGACCGGTCTCCTGTCATGTGCCTGCTACAGTCGCTGTCAAGATACCACTTGTTATGCTCGGCTGCCAGGCTAACCTGCGAGAGTTCAGACAAAGTAATGTGGGACCCAATTCAAATTGGGTCCAAAGACAGTTTTCAATTTATCCAAATCACACTTAGGAACCCACATTTGTTTTACTGTTCTTTTCAGTGATTTCATGTGTATTGATTCCTCCTTCTTGGCATTTCTCAGTGGGTGTTGAATGAGCCTATTCCTATTATGCTGTTTCCGAACAGAGAAATTGTTGTTTGGCCTCTTAGAGGAAACACGTGTGTGCTGAGCATAATTCATGTAACCATTTTTATTCAAATGAAAATTATGCTGAAGGTGATGCATGTTTGCATGCTTTTCTTGATAACTAGCATGCTGAACTTTCTTAGCGAAACTGTTCACCTTTCTAGTGACATCAATAGGAATGGTCGTGTGAAAACCTTTGTTCCACAACTATTGCACAGGAGCAGTTCTAGTCTCAGGATTTCCTGACTTAGCTTGCTGACCAGTGGATTGACTAATTTGCTGGTCGAAACCTTCAATGTAGAGACAGATTTGGAACTGGATGGTGTTTCCAGTTTTTCTTTGCCCTTGGCGGGACAGAACGTGACAGTTTTAAATTCAAAGGGTTTTTTACTTGTGGGATAGTATCCTAATCCCTCCCTATTGAAGTTTACCCTCGACTCCAGAAGGGCATCCAGATTGTTTCTCCCCTCTGTAAATTTTTCTAGCATTTTTCCTTTGTCCTCAATCTCTTTCTGAAGTTCATTACATTGGTCCTGGAGTTCCTGATTAACTTTTCTAACCGCCTCATATTTTTCTGCAATCAGTCTAAGCTCCTTTTTACTCTCTTCAGTTTTACTCTTCAGCTCATTCATCCTAGCTAGATTTTCCTCTCTTTCCATTCTAAACTTCTCGATCTCACTTCTAACCTGATCTAGCTCAATGGCCATCTCCTTGGTTTTCATGTTATCCGTAACAGCAATAGAGTGTTCCTCAGAAACAGAGTGAAACTTTCGTTTAAGCATTCTGTGCTCCTTGGTTAGAAAATTATATTTAGCTAACAGGTCGCCATATGCGTCCTCCCAATCGTCCAAAGTAAAATTCTCAAATAAGTTCGTTACCTCTTCCTCATGGTTGGCCATGAGGTAAGTCTTCTCTTCACTTTCACTGGACGAGGTGGCTTCTGGATCCTCCTCCTCGTCGCTCCATGTGCACAGCATGGCTTTCTTCTTCTTGTGCACCATCTTCTTCTGGTATCCGGGAGCCTTAGCTTGCAGCTCTGGACATTCACTTTTCATGTGACCAGGTTTCTGACAATGGTAGCATGTAACTTTCTTAACAAACCGGTTCTTCTCAAGTTCTCGTTCAGGAGACTTCCTTGCAGCATTAAATCTCTTTCTCCTGTAGAATTTCCCTTTAGTCCTCAAGAACTTTCTGAATTGCCTGGTGAGCATGGCCTGCTCGCCCTTGTCCAGGTCTGAGAATCCGTCAGAGTCTTCGCTGCTACCACCACTGTTGCTGCTGCTGCTCTTCTTAGTATGTCGTGAGACTTAGAGAGCAACATTCTTTCCCTTTCTGTCATGTCCATCATTCCCTTGTCTGAAGTTCATTTCGTGGGTCATGAGAGACCCAATCAGCTGGGTTACTGACATGGTGGATAAATCTCTAGATTCCTCTATGACGGTCACCTTAGTATCCCAGATGGGAGTTAGGGACCTAAGGATCTTCCTGACAATGTCTTCTTGCTGAATCTCCTTTCCAAATCCTCTCAGACTATTGATGATCACAGACAATCTAGCATACATTTCTGTGATCGACTCCTCTGGCTTCATCTTAAACAACTCATACTGAGTTGTAAGCATATTGATCTTGGTAGCTTTCACTTGAGATGTGCCCTCATAACATAACTGCAATTCATCCCACATTTTCTTTGCAGTCTTGCACGCTGAAATCCTCAAATACTCTTCCGAGTGGACGGCGCACTGTATGATGCAAAGAGCTGTCCAATTCAGTGCGGAAAGTTTAACCTGTTCCTCTGTCCACATGTCTTCGTTCGGTGGAAGTTGATACGGACCATCTGTAATTACTCTCCAGAGCTTGTGGCTTTGGGCCCTGATAAAGACTTCCATCCTGTTCTTCCAAAAGAAATAGTTATTACCATCGAAGAAAGGGGGACAGGTGATTGACTGCCCTTCAGCAATGTAGCTGCGAGGACCAGCGGATCCGTTTCCCTGGCCGTTGGACCACAAATTGGGAAATACCTGCTCTGATACCAAGTGATACAAGAAATATAAAGTGATCTAGAAGGGGAGGGGATGAATAGATCACTGTGTTCAACCGATTAAAAAATTACTGAAGAATGATTCACTTAAAACAAGCAATCTCGGAGTTGAACCCACAAAAACGTAGTGCGGACAATAGCTCGAGTAGATAGAAGGCACACCACAAAATCACCACAGACAATCACACGAGTACCCAGAGGTTTTTAAGGTGGTTCGGTCAGACCTCCAGTCTACCTACGTCCACTCCTCACTTCAAATCGAAGTGAGGCTTCCACTAGCACCTGCTAGCAAAGCAGACTCAGTCTGCGACAACGGCTGATTCACAGCTTCACCAGGGGAACACCCTCCCCTCTTCCTCCACACCCGGAGGGAACCCTAAGGACGCCAAGTCCCTAGAAATAGGAAACAAGTTCCTCTTCCTCCAACCGGAGGGAACACTAGTGATCTGCAGTCACTAGAACCAGAGACCAAGGTCTCTCTTCCTCTGAATCCCAGAGGGAACACCTCTTCTACGAGAGGGAACAATACTGTAACCTCTGTTGCAAGTAAACCAGAGAGAACACGTCTCTCTCTTCTCCTGAACACCAGGAGGTAACACAGAGAACTTTCAATCAAGAAGGAAAAACATATAAAAATAAAAACAAGAAAGAAGGAATCCAAATTTTAGAAATTGGAAACAATGTAGCTCAAACTGAGCAGCAGACTTCGGATTTGATCCGTAAGTCAATACCCATCTTCTGATCACTCTTCTGCTCTCTCTTCTCTCTCAACTGGAACTCTCTTGTTTCTCAAGGAGGCTCTTTTTCTTCTGCTCTCACTCAAATTTCTTTACTGTAACCTCAGAGCTCTGCCCTTTTCGTAGATGGTGAGGCAGTGCTTTTATAAGCGATCAGGAACAAGGCGTGTGCTTCCCGCGCTCGATCCAGAACCTTCTTGCCACGTGCCCTTATAGCATTGGTTCCTTTAGTATTGGATCACGTGCACCCCAGTCACTGGAGAATATTCTTCCTCGGACCACCTTCTTCTTTTTTTGTTTTTTTCTTCTTCTCCTGCAAAGAGATTAAAACCATTAAAAACTCAGGGCCATGAAAACTAAAACTGCATGAGGTATGTGATAGCAATACGAGATGCACTATACTAAGAACGACACGAGATACACAAGATGACTACAGCACGAAATAAAGAGAGAATGACACGAGGTCAGATGAGAACAGCACGTGGTGAGAAGAGAATGACACGAGATACAAAATAATAAAGCTAACACTACAAAGAGAGCGACACGAACTCAGATGAGAACAGCACGAGGTGAGAAGGAAATAACACGGAGTAAAACGGTAGTAAAACACGCGATCAGAGGAAACCTAGACGAAGATAGAAAGAAGCAACACGAAGACATAAAAACAACACTAAGACACAAACATAGAAATAACATGAAGACTCAAACACAAAAATAACACGAAGACACAAGCACCAAAGATAACACGAAGACACAAACACAGAAACAACATGAAGATATAAAAAAAAATGACTCGAATACAAGATTGCTCGAACTTACGAACGACTCAAAGATGAGGATGACACGAAACGACACGAACTGAAACCAACTCGAAGACGAAAACAGACACCGACACGAAGTGTGGTCTCAAAGGAAAAAGGACACGGGGTCTAGGAAAAACAACACGAAGACTGAAGGTAGGAATGACTACAACGACACATGATAAAATAGTGAAAGCAGGAAAACGACTCGAGTAGCTACAGTAAATGACACGAAAACACAAGAGCAAGAATAAAAAAGGATGACTCGAGATGAGCAACTAAATACTGAAGAAACGACACAAGGTTCACAGGAAAACAACTCGAAGTTCATCAGAACAAATCGAGCTGCTTTAGTAAACAGCACGAAGACAATCAACAAACATAGTTGGAACAACACGACGTACAAAAGGACAACACGAAGTGTAGTAAACACAAACAACACGAAGTATGAAAGGAACAGTACGGACATGCAAGGTACTACCTCACATCAGTTTTCCTGTTAATCATGGAAATTTCAAATGCATAACATTACGCAAGATATCTGATTAAAATGACAATATTTAACATAGTGATGCTCATCATCAAAACACTAGGGAAGTCACAAAAATCCAACACTTCAGCCATAAACTTGTCAAAGAACCCAGTCCATCACTCTCGCACAAAGCATATTGAGATTAGACATCATTTTCTCAGGGATCATGTGAGCAAGGGTGATTGAAATAGACCTACAAATTGCCGACATTTTCACCAAACCTCTAAGTGAAGATAAATTCACAACATTCAGGAGAGAATTAGGGGTTTGTAGGATAGATGAGTCTGAGTCTTGATCAGTTGCATATCTATGTATATACGTCAATGCATAGCATGCATTTGCATTAGTATGGTGCATAGTTGAATTTCCCCTTGTCATGCATGTGCATTATGATTACTTGAAAAACAAAAAAATGTATATTTATGTGTGAAAAACCCTGATTACGTGTATTGCATATCTTCTATTTCTAGAATACAACCATGTCATTGTAATTTCTATGGCTGATATTTCCTTGAGTTCTTTAAATGCCAGCAAGAGAGCATAACCCCTCAAAATCTGAAATTTGGAGACGTTAGATTATGAACGTCTACTATGATCCTAGATCTTCTTGAAGCAAGTTCTTCAATGTATTAACCCATAAAACAACTCCAATTCGTTGATTCCAACATGATATTATCAGTGGCGATTAGAGCCACATCATTTTTTGACCTTCCCTTTCACTTAAACAATTTTTTGGTGAAAAACAGTGGAAGGGTCGACCCCAAGGGTCGACCCACGCAGAAGGGATGACCCCAAGGGTCAACCCTCACGTTAGTGGATCCTTTCTGGGGCCGGGGTGAAAGGGGTCGACCCATTGGGTCGACCCGTTACGGTCGGGCGGCATCCGCCGCGTCCGAACCGCCCTAAAAAGGGGTGGAAACCCTATGTTTCCCCCTTCCCATCTCCTAAAACCCCCAAAGCCCCCTTCTAGCCCTAGCCACCACTCCTCTCATGCCCTCAAATCCCCCCTTGGCACCCACATGCTCAAGCCCTAGCCGCGGCTCTCTCGGTGGCATCCTGCGCACAAAATCCTTCCGAGCGATTCCAACGCGTCTTCCTTGAGCTTCACTCCCACTGAGGTATGTTCTTGATGTGTGGAGGATAATAAATCTATGTGGATAGCCTTCCTCTCTCGTTGAACCATCTAGATCTACACCCTCATCAACCGGTTCCTTCGGTGTATGTTTAGATGGCCCCAAAGAGGCGTTCTTCTCGTAGCGGAGGGGAGTCTAGTGCGGCCATGGCACGTCGTGGTAGGGAGGCCGCCTATGGCAGAGGATCTACGCCTTTGAGCAAGGTCTTGGACAGAAAGGTACTCCTACCTCGAGCGGTATCATTTGCCAACCTTAACCGCCATCTTCCGAGTTTAGTGGATGTTCTTTGCAATCAGCCAAAGTTGCACTTGTTCATGTCTGAACATCGACGCATTTATCCGAATTTGGTGCATCAATTTTATAGCAACTTAACCATGTCTGTGGAACATCCGATTACTCTGGTAAATGGAAAATGGGTTATACTCTCCACAGAATTTTTAGGAGTGGCATTTAATCTCCCACATCAAGGCTTTACATTTGGAGATATTGTGGTTCCTGAAGAAACAGTTTATCAAATGATGACATCTGAAGAAAAAGGTGAAAATTCTCTTGCTGGGTTAAATGCCAACCATTTTCCTCCCCTGCACCATATATTACACAGGATGATCAGTACTATCCTGCTACCGAGAGGAGGAGGCCATGATAAAGTGACAGACATTCATATGTTCTTATTTTACTGTCTCTTGGGTGGTATTCCAGTTAATTTCTCAGCTATGTTTTTAGCACATATGTGTAACAGCATGAAACACAAGAATAGAACTCTTCCATATGCCGCCACACTTACTGCTATATTTGCACACATGGACAAAAACATCCCCAAAGAATCCTCTCAAACCATTAGAGAGGCTGATATATTTACTGTTCATTATATTTGTCATAATATGGGCTATGAACTGCGAGATGGTAACTTGGTCCGGATATTGAAAAGTGCTACACATGAAATTAGTTCTGAGGAGGAGGATGACGATGATGCGCATGCCGGTGTGCACCAGCCACATATTCCTGTTGAGGAGATGCCTTTCGAGGCGGTTCAGCTGCTCATGGACCGTTTGGATACTATTGATGATCGTTTAGACAATTATGGGGAGACAATGGAGGCTATGCAACATGCTCTCGCTGATCTGAAGCTATCTCATCACGAGCACTCTCAGTATGTTACTGATACTTTGGCTAATCAATCCCACATGCTTGAAGAAGTCTTGGAGTATATTAGGCGTCTGCCAAACTCACCGACTCCGAATAATGATTAGACGGCTATGCTCTTGCAGAATGGCACACTTCTTATCCTTTGTCACCCCCTCTTTTTGATGATGCCAAAGGGGGAGAAATTTTGTACTATATGTGTGCCCAGGCAATTGGCTACTTATATTTTATGTGTGTTGTGTGCTTGCATGCATGTGTGATTTCATCATATTTACGTTCATTAGTAATGTTGCATTTCAGTTTGCATTTAAGTTGTGTTCAGTTGCATCTCATGCATTGCATCTTGTAATTTGCCCTTGAACTCAGACCTTGTTTACATTTAACCTGTGTTGTCGGCAAAGTACTTTGGAACGTGTTTTTGCCCATCAATCTCACATCGTTGGCTAGTCTTGTATTTCACTATTATAATGCTTCTTGAGCAATTCATGTGATGCATGAAGAGTTGAATAATGCTTCTTGTGTTTTACTCTTAATATGAAGGTTTAAGGTGGAATTCAATGAAAGTGCTAAATCTTTTTGAAGTCATATGTTTATGTAAGGCATGTAGTATTTTGTCATCATCAAAAAGGGGGAGATTGCTTTCATGTTGCATTAAGTAAATGAGTGAACTTGCTTTAAGTCATATATATATATATATCTCAAGTGCTAGCTTACTTTAAGTAAATTACATGTTGCATGAACGCAAGTATAGCTATGCATGTTCGCGTGAAACAACATTAGAGAGAGGGTATAGCAAGAGATAAATGAGTGAACTAGCAAGTCTTTCATGTCAATATACCAAGATGAACAAGTATGTACAATTATCAAGTCATGTCAAAAATTGGCTATCATGTTTCAAGCAAGCAAGTATATACCCTTTCCGGGCCACGCACGTCATGTCATGTCAAATCAAGTACAAGTATAGGATTTGTGAAATGTCCAATCAAGCAAGTCATGCACTTCGGTGTAATGGCACACCGTGATCAATAATAGCTCCCATGGGCACAAGTACTTTCGGGTGCTCCTCCCAGGACCAGATCGGGCCTTATATGCGCAAGCATTGAGTCATGTATCTTTGACATCCACTATAGTTATAGCCAATATAGAATTCCGAGGGAAAGCTCTTGTAGGAATTTTAAGGTATATCTTGTGGAATAGAATCACAAGGATAGAACTTGATACGTAAGGACGTACTACGATTAAACGGTATAATCCCGATACTCGTTCAAAATTGGGTGGAATCGGCTCCCTAATGGGTGCCAAGATATCAAGAATAAGCGTACATATACACATGATCGCTCATTCTTTGTACATGATAACGTAGAAAGAATTAGTGTCCATATAAAGGCACATAATCCTTAGTTGATAGCAATAGTATGTGTGAGCTACGTCACGTAGTTTGAGAAATGAAAATACGGAGCGCGCGGGCTCGTTTTGTTTGCTGCAACACAGAAATAAGAGAAAAGAGAAGGGGCCACCATGGGAGATTGCTCCGGCGGGGCGAGCGGGACAAATGCAATATAGCAAGATATGGGGGTTAAACGGCCATAGCGGGAAGTGACTCGCCGCGGTCTCGGGGGGACGGGAATGGTACAGAAATCAAATAGCAAGAATTGAAATGGCCATTGCGGGAAGTGACTCGCCGCGGCCTCGAGAGTATAGCAGATATAGTAGCAATTCAAGATATACAAGAGAAAGGACAGAATTCAAACGGCCATTGCGGGAAGTGACTCGCTGCGGCCTCGAGGATATGAGTAGATAAGAATATAACAAAATATAAAGAGAATATAAGAATGGGAATTTAAACGGCCATTGGGGAAGTGACTCACCGCGGTCTCGAGAATATGAGCAGAATATAACAGAATATAAAGATAATATAAGAACGGGAATTTAAACGGCCATTGGGGAAGTGACTCGCCGCGGCCTCGAGAATATGATGTGATCGCCAGGGGCCAAAGACCCTAAAATAAGGAAATAATCGCGCCTACCTCACTAGCAGGAAGTGGCGGGTTGCTTCTTCCTCCCCCTTCGGCCGGCCGACGGAGAGGGCTTTCCTTAGTTACCCTTGCAAAATAACATACAGTAGGTAAACAGAATTAGAAAATGGCGGTGTAGTATCAATCTCTTGCAAAGAAAATAACGAAATCGTGACAGAACACACACCTGGTTGGTGTGGTTTTAAACCCCTCTCGGACTCGAGTGGGAGGAAAGTGCGATGATGAATGCAAGAAGTATATAAGAGAAGGCGCCCTTATGAAGAGAGATAGAGGATGCGAAATGATGAATGCAAAGAACTACGGAGAAGAAGGGGGAGAGAATTGGCTTATTGGATGTACCGATGGTGAGATCCGGCAAAGCTTCGGTAGTGTAGGGACGACGTGGAAGCGCGGTGGACGAAGACGACCTTCCTCTCGCGAGCGCGAGCACCCGAGAAGTCGGCAGAACCTCCCCCTACAAAAGACCCCACGGATTAGAAATGACTCCGGCAGCCTCTGGGCTCCGGCAGCCTATCAGACATCTTAGAAGATCCTCCCGGACTGAGGGGGGGTCTCTATTTATAGGGCTCCGGAGTATGGAGGCGTACAGGACCCTGGACGCCTTCAACAGGGCAAAAATAATATTTTATGTTATTTTTATTTTTTTATTTCGAATATTTTCAAGGAGGCGTCCAGGCAAGTGGACGCCTCCATAACAGCCCACCGAACCCCTGCCGAAAGCCGCACGCGGTTTGGCACAACGCGTGATTTTGAGTGGCGCCCATGATTCACGAATGGGCGCATCTAGGTGACAGGACTTCTTCACATTTTGGATTTTTTTCTCAAACGACAAACCGACCGACAGACGGTGGGCGCCCGTGGGCAAGATGATGGAGGCGTCCAGGGGCGTGGACGCCTCCATTAATATATTGTTTTATTTTTTCTTTTATCTTTTATCAATATAATTATTATTATCCTTTATTATTTTGTTTTGATGGAGGCGTCCAGGGGCCTGGACGCCTCCACTATTTTATTATATTTTTTGTGTTTTTTTATATATTAAAGTCATGGAGGCGTCCAGTGGCCTGGACGCCTCCATGAAGACCCCCCCGGGTCCCCTGAAAAGGCGTCGGCAATCGCCTGCCAGACGTTCTTCCTAGTTCCGGAACCTTCCGGTGCATCCGATTGGTGTTGATGCCGTCCGAATGCCGCAACGAGATGATTCTGGATGCCGAAAAGGTGGAGGAAGACTCAAGAATAGGAAGCACTCAGGCGATTCAAAATGTGAAAGCCGCTGCGGGGCGTCGTATAGTAATATGAGGATTTCTCAGGAGACGTCAAGAATAGTGTGTCTACAGTTGCCCCGCCTTGGCGTCTGCTTTGCAAGGGAGTGACACGTAATGGAATGGTATCGAAGTGGAGTGAAATGGAGTGGGAATGGACTGATAAGTTGATGCCAAGGTGTGATGAGACACGCTTTTGACATTACTATTTGGAATCTTTCTGTAGTTCCAATGAGGCGACCTTGAAGAAGGTCTTTCAAATTTGACGATTGTTTGGACGGAGATCAAATAAGGGAGGGCGAGATGTGCGCTCAGGCACGAAAATAAAGGAGACCAACTTCTCGGTGTGGAAGTACCTGGGACATAAATCGGCAGATTTCAACTTTGGGGAGCAATTACCAGCCAATGTGGAAGTGTTGCGGCCAAGGTGGGTCAAACAAGGTAAAAAGCAAAGGAATATCTGAGGGTCTGTTCAAACAAGGGTCTCCTTTGGAAGAGCAGCGTAGGGCTATCTCAAAGAAACTCAGTATTTCATTCGGAATGGAATATCTCATATTGTAAGAATTGAAGCACAGCGGCTTTCACAATCGAATCGTCTTGAATAATCTTCCGCAATAAGATCAAAGTCCTACATGAATGCATGCTGGGTTTAAAGAAAAATTTAAAACAAACTAAAATAGAAAATAGCCAAGGATAATATTGTCAATTTGTTAAGAATGGGTCAGGATACCGATCCGGTGAGCTGATACTGAGCTGGGGCCCATTTATCCACGCACCAACTCACTGAATGGAACCGTCGTCCCCATGCTACCACAAGTTAATGGCCAATCCGTACAACCCAAATTCTTCTGGAATCATCACTGTTTTTGTTGAAGGGGAACTCAAATCCCATATTCTTTCGGGTCGCAAGGTCCTTGACATGTTCTAGTAACGTAGGTATCATATAATATGATGCATGACACAGGGGGACCAAACACCGAAGATGGTACACAAGATAGGACAAAGACGTCCGTTAGTAAAACTTGCACAGACCAACATAGAGTAAATACATCAGAAAGCAGTAGAATCGCAACAGAATCGCATCACAGTACAAGGAGATCTAGACAAAACCCTGACGACTGAACACTGATGTGACGTGTTTCGTCCTGTAGCGCCTCTCTTTTCCTATAAGTACCTCCCTTAGGCTAGTCATCCAAATGCACCAAGGAGAGTTTTGAAAGCTCAAGAGGAGAAGGAGAGGAGAATCTAGGGATTTCAGGATGGAAGGAGAGTCTTCCCGCGTCATGAAGAGGAGCAGGCCTAG
Source organism: Amorphophallus konjac (assembly GCA_022559845.1). Classification (NCBI taxonomy): domain Eukaryota; kingdom Viridiplantae; phylum Streptophyta; class Magnoliopsida; order Alismatales; family Araceae; genus Amorphophallus; species Amorphophallus konjac. The sequence goes on from CM040125.1 coordinate 313,506,823, forward strand.
CAGCGAGATCAGGCGGCTCTCCGACATCGAGGGTCATCTGAGTGGGACGATCCAGTCGCATATGGTAAGCTGATTCATTTCAAATTCTCCGTGTGAACCTTCTTTCACCTCTTTTCTTTTCTCTTCTTCTTTCCAGCCATATCCACTCTTCCCAGGCCCAAGGAAGTTTTCCAAACTGCCATGGCTTTCAAAGTTGACTTCCAACATCTCCATTGGCATGAGGGCCATACTCTTGAGGTGGCATCTTCAGGGGCTCCTTATTCACGCCAAGCACTATGAGAGGATTCACATTGACTGGGCGGCTATGGACGCACTAGTGGAGATCTGGCATCCCCAGACCCGCACTTTCATCTTCCCGACCTTCGAGGCGACCATCCTCCTCGAGGAGGTGGAACTTCTGCTCGGATTGAAGAAATTCAAGAGTGACGGGAAGGTAAAGGCTATGCGGATGCTGACAAGGGTGACTTCCGAGAGTGTCCTTGGAAGCTTCATGCCGCCCGACGTAGCCAGAAAGGTCCGCACTCAAAAGGGAATTGATTTACAAAGGCTGGCGGAATGGGTCATGGATGCCCTGAGAGGGTCACCAGATGATCACCACTTGGAAGGGATTATGAAAGGGTTCACCATTTGTCTGGCGGGTGCTCTCTTGTTTCCTTATACCGACAACATAGTGGAGGAGGACCAACTGAGTGCCATCCGCGAGATTTGGAGTGGAAAGAGGGTGGGACCCACCATCCTTGCCTACCTTTACAGTGGCCTTACTGCCTCGAGCATGGGTAAGCCTCCTTTCGGTTGTGCACTTGTTCTAAATTGCTGGATTGGTTTGCACTTCAAATTTGACCATCGTGAGGGGATGCCGACTGCTTCGAAGCTCTTCCAACAGAGCCCCCTTTATCACATAGCCGATGTGTTAGGCTTCAGTGGCACCGTGGCGAACCGTGTTCCGTGGCTGAAGAAACATGAAGACTGGCAGTCTCACTTTTGAACCATGACACAAGGCTTCTTCACTTGCGCACCAGCATGTCTACTCTCACTTGAACTCCTCATGAGGTCTTCTCCCGAAGTTGAACTCCAACTGATTGGCGCGACTGAGTTTGTCCTTTACAACGCGCATCGGTGCTGCCTCCAGATCGGCATTCCGCGCCACTCGTTCCAACTGTTGACCGGCATTGTTCATTTGAAGAAGAGGGAGTTGGGCACGGAATCGGATGCGAAGGAAGCGAAGGCCATTAAAGCACCCTGGAAGGCAAGTGTTGCGGGAAAGGCCTTAGCGCATGTGTGGGAAGAATGTGAGCTGTGGAGAGCTTATGTAACCGAACATGGGAAGTTAAGGCCTAAGGCGCCTAAGCCCCTGATGTAGCTCACTTTGCTTTCTGATGGAATAAAATATGGAATTTGACGTTTTAGACCACTGTTCCCCTAATTATTGTTTTTATGATTTTCTTTTTTTCTTTTTATGTTTTCTCTCTTTTTGTGTTCTTGTTTATTCATATTGTGATCATATATATATATATATATATATATATATATATATATATATATATATATATACATACATTTTTTTTTAATGGGGGCGTCCAGGGGCCTGGACGCCCCTATATTTTCTTTTTCAATTTTTTAATTTTTTAGTTGTGGGGACGTCCAGGCGCTTGGACGCCCCTATATTTTCTTTTTCAATTTTTTAATTTTTTAGTTGTGGGGGCGTCCAGGTGCTTGGACGCCCCTATGTTTTATTTTTCAATTTTTGTTTATTTTTGATGTGGGGGCATCCAGGCACCTCGACGCCCCTATGTTTTATTTTTCAATTTTTGTTTATTTTTGATGTGGGGGCATCCAGGCACCTCGACGCCCCTATGTTTTTTTTGATTTTTTAATAAAATAAAAATGTGGGGGCATCCAGGCGCCTGGACGCCTGGTGATTTTCTATATAAAGGGGGTCTCACCCCCTGTTCTCTTCTATTGTTCATTCTAACGACCCATTTCACTCTGAACGACCCATTCTTAGTTCCCAATGGAGCAAGGAGGCCCGAGCCAGGGTGGAGAGAAGCGAAAATGATGGGCTCGTCGTCCAAGGAGGTCGAGGGATCATGCCGAGGGGGCTGCCGCGGGAGAGGAGATTGCCACGGGAGAGGAGATTGCCGCGAAGAAGGAAGTGCCTCCTTTGGCCGTGGAGGGTCCTGAGGGCGTTGGCGACGCGGGAGAGGATGAGCACGACCTGGTAAGCCCCTCAGAACTCCAATTTGTTGGTTTATTAGGCTAAATAGGCGGGCGAGAGACGGTGTGGAGAAGGCCGGGGAGTGAGGGAAGGAGGCGTCCAGGGGCCTGGACGCCTCCATCCTTTCTTTTTTATTTTATTTTGTTTTTATTATTTTTTTTGGGTTATTACGTAAATAATTAAATAAAATCAAAATTAAGGAGGCGTCCAACGAGGTGGACGCCTTCATGATAATATATATTATTTTTATTTTTTTTTTTTTGTTTTTGTTAAAATAAAATAAAGGAAATAAAAAGAAAGTGTCCAGGGGGTGGACGCCTTTAAATATATATATATATATATATATATATATATATATATTAAAATAAATAAAATAAATAAATATTATGTACAGTGTTGTTGTTTATTATTATCCATGATGCTGATGTGTTCCCTTTTTGTTTGTTTTTGTGGTGTGCAGGGCGTGATGAAGAGCCGGATTAGCTGGTCCCTGGTGGTGGCAGCGTACCGTGGGCTTCCGGACTTTCAGAGGGCGCGGGTGGACGCCATGGGTTTTGGAGCTTTCCTCAGGATTGAGCCTTTCCGGCTTGACCTTCCTCTCATCCAGGCGTTGAGGGAGCGGTGGCATGCGCCGAGCCGGGCGTTTCTGATGCCCTGTGGGCACATGGTGCCGACACTAGAGGACATAGCTCGGATCATCGGGCTATGAGTTGACGGGGAGGCAGTCAGTGGGGTCACTTACCCCGATTACCGAGAGAGTGTGTTGGACCTGCTGTGGCTAGAGACGAGCGTGACTGACAGAGACAGCAGGGTAGTCGGTCGAGTGGAGATTGTGGAGGCGCTCGGATTTGGTGACCCGCGTCAGTGGGTCAGCGAGACTGGAGCTGAGTTTTTGGCACGATTGGAGGGAGACGCTCGGGCAGCTTTCACCCAGGACCCGAGCGAGCGAGAGCTGGTGGATCTAGACCTCTGGCAGTTCCTTTTCTTTTTCCTGGGCCGCCTTCTGCTGGGGACTAAGGGGGATGGCATCCACTGCCGCTTCCTCGGGATCTTGGCGGACCTGGACAGAGTGGGGAACTATGCGTGGGGAGCGGCTCTGCTTGCCCATTTGATCGCCGATCTCTCCCAGACTTCAGAGAGGGAGACGACAGTCAGTGGCTTCGCACCTTTTCTCCAGGTAAACATTTTATTTATGCATTTTACCATAGTTAAATATGTAATTATTCGTGCTAATGATGTATGATGGATGCAGGTGTGGAGCTACTACTACTTCCCGATGGGAAGAGCCAGACAGGGGAACAGGAGAGCCGTGCCTCTGGCGCAACGGTGGAGGCGGGTCAGGGTCGCGGCACCCCACAGCTACCAGCTGGCGTCGCTTCGTCGGGTGCTGAGCAAGTACCCCGAGGCTTTGGTACGAGGCGTATGATTTTTGGGTTTTTATGTATGTGACTTAATTGAGTAAAATGGTAACTAACATGATGCATGTATGGTGATGCAGGTGGTGTGGAGGCCCTTCCTGGGCATGGCCGACATTGGCCAGCCTTGGGTTGTAGCGGGTTATCCTCGTTTCGGGCGGGACGTGTGGGTCCATTTCCTGAACGAGATCGAGCCGCTGCGGCTCAGGCTGGTTATGAGGACGTTGGGGTTAGCCCAGGAGTGGGTCGACGTAGACGAGCCGGTCCGCGTCGGGTGGAAGACCAAGGGGAAGGTAAAGATCGTGGACTGGAGTACGCGCTTCCCTGTACAATACCAGGACTGGCAGCAGGGTGGGGTCCCAGTGGTGTCCCATGTACCGGACAGCACCGATTACATGAGACGGTATCGAGCCACGTACGGGGAGCATCTCTTCCTTGGTGGTGAAGCAGGGGTAAGCGTGAAATGAAAAATGTTTCCCTTTTCTATATGTATATGCATGTGACACTAATTTATATGCAATGTAGGATGCTCGTGATAACATGATTGTCGACCTGCGGGCCCAGCTGGTAGACGCCAGGCGACAATTGGTGGCCCACCGACAGGAGTTGGAGATCCTGGTGAGTCTATGCAATGCATTTTTTTTGTTTTGTGACCTGGATTTCGATGCTTAGCCTCTGATTATCGTTTGTTCCGTGTTTCAGCGGGCCCATCAGGCAGCGGCAGCCGGGATGGCTGGTGGAGCGGGTTCCAGTTCGTGGGGCCCTCCTCCCGAGGTTTCTGCCCTTCAGGAGCAGCTGGCGTATGCGGTGGCCCGGGATGAGGAGGCTGAGCGTGACCGCGAGGCTCGAGTGAGTGTCTGCCTGACCCCGACTCTCTTTCCAGTTGCTCTTTTTCCTTCACTGTTCTCTTATGGGTCATGCGTGCTTTGACAGGTGGCCGAGATTTTGGAGGCCCTGGCCCGTGCTGTTCGTGCTGAGCAGGAGCGCGACGCCTGGGCAGCAGAGCGTGACGCCCGGATTGCGAAGCTGGAGGAGGAGCGGCGACGGGAGGCTGCGGAGCTCCCTCGCGACTTGCTGGATCTGCGGATCACCCTCGAGCTATCGAGGAGAGAGGTGATGACAGAGAGAGAGGAGAGGGAGAACAGGGAGAGAGAGAGAGAGAGAGGACAGGGAGAGGGAGAGAGAGAGAGAAGAGGATAGAGAGAGAGAGAGAGGGAGGATAGGAGGGCGGAGCGACTGTGAGACTGGGACGAGAGGAGGGCTCTGGAGGCCCAGCTAATGGAGCTCCGATTGAGTCTCGGCATGGAGGAGGGGAGGCTTCGGGAGAGCGAGGAGCAGTATCAGAGGGCAAAGGAGCGCGGGGCGCGACTTCGTCAGTCTGGTTCTTTCTCCATGGGTAGCTTTCTGGTTTCTTCAGCCGAGGAGCATCGCCGCGCCTTCGAGGTTGGCGTGCCACCACAGGGCGAGGCGAGCACCGCCTCTCAGAGTTCGCGGAGGCCCCCTAGGGATCCCCGTTAGAGGAGGGAGGAGAGAGATGATCAGGAGGGTGGTAGCGAGAGTTAGAGAGTTGCTTGTACACCCCACCTTCCTCACTTTATGATGTATAACTGACTATTTGCTTATGTGCAATAAAATGGTTCCTTTTGTCGTATGCACTTTCCCTTTTGCACGCTTCTTCTCTTGCACCGAGTTGTTTCGAGGCACGCTTCACGAGACCTTGCCCTGAAAAGTAGGGAACTACGCCTTGCACGGAGGGGTCCTCTTTTTTTTCTTTTTTCTTCTTTTCTCCTTTTGGGCGCGTCTAGGCACAGGGAAGCGTCTTAACTTTCAAATTCAAATTTAAAGCGCCAGGCGGTACTTCTTCTCCCGTGCCTTACCCGCAAACGAGCCCACCTCCCGTCGAGATTTGCTCGCCCGTCCTTGTCTTCTTCCACTCTCGATCGATGGAGTTTGGTGGGCCGATCATGGTTAAGGGCGAGAGGGGCGAGGAACTCCTCGCCCGAGGAGGGACGCGCAAGAGCACGGAGAGGCGTCCATGGAAGACGAAGGACCCCTTCGGGTACTTGAGGGATCCGAGGGGCATACTGGTACGGAGGGAGGTGAACACGGCCCGGTATGTCCTTCGATCTTCTCCTTTTTGATCTATTTTGAGTTTTGAGTGAGCCACGCGAGAGGGAAAAGGGTTCGGCGAGTGTTGCACTCAAATGATGGATGCATCCTTGACAGGAGACGCGTTCTCATGTTTTGACATAAGACCCTTCTTTCTTGATGCAGGACATGGCAAAGGCCCCGGGTTTGGCCGATGAATGGGCGAGCGAGGATGAGCTGAGCCGCGTCAGGAAGAGATCGAGTCGCGGCAAGGCGAAGCTCGAGGACTGGCGCATACGTCTCCCTGGACAGCAAGGAAGCGTATTGGTGCAGGACAGTGCCGACTTCCTGTGGCAACAGAGAGAGAGTTATGCGGGGCTTCCCCAAGCCAGGGATACGCTTGACATCAACGGCTTGCGTGCCCAACTAGTAGAGGCTAGGCGGCAGCTGGCCGTCACTCAACAGGAACTGTCGCTCCTGGTAAGTTAAGTGTTGCATTTTTTCTTTCTTTAATGTTGGAGCTTAGCTGACGGACGTTGTTTGTTCGTTCCAGTGTGCCCATCAGACAGCGATGGTGGGAATGGTCGGCGGTGCATCTTCCAGTTCCTTGGCCCCTTTTCTTGAGATTGCCTCTCTTCAAGAGCAACTTGCTGGTGCGGTGACCCGTGCAGCCCGGGCTGAAGAGGACCATGACGCCTGGGTAGCGACTATGGCGGAGCTGCAGCGTCACAGTGAGGAGAGGCCACATCTGGACATCCTAGAGTTGAGGGTGTTCCTCCAGGTGGCCAAGAGAGAGGCGGAAAGAGAGAGGGAGGAGAGAAGGGCCGAGCGACAGCAAGATCAGGCCGAGAGGAAGGCCTTGGAGGCCCAGGTGAGGGAGCTCCAGCTAGGCCTTCAGGTCGTGGTGCGGAGGCTAGGAGCGATGGAGACGCACTATGAGAGAGCGCGATAGTTCGGGGAGCGACTCCGCCAGTCTGGCCGCTTTTCTGTTGGTGGCTTCTTCGCCACGCCAGGGGAGGAGCAGCGAGCCACCGCTGTGGAGCAGGCGCCACGAGGCGAGGCGGGTGCTGCTGCACAGGGATCCATAAGGCTTTTGACGGACCCTCACCTCAGGAGAGAGGAGAGGGACGCCTAGAGGGACGAGCATGCAGATAATGGCGAGAGTTGGCGAGCCAGTGGACCCGCTTCCCCTCTATGATTGTGATGTTTATGACAGCTTCTGTAAACTTATGAATGGAGTGATTTAATTTTCTGCTACTTGCTTGTTCTCTTGTGCATTCCTTCTTCCCTACACTTCTTCCTCTTTGCACTGTTCCCATGTGATGTGTCTGCCGAGACCCTGTACGAAATGGGGAATTGTATCTTGCTCTGATCGTCTTCCATGCGGAAATCAACCGCGGAAGTCAACAATGACAGTCCTAGCCCCTCTTCCCGGGCGATCTTTCAACCTTTGCGGATGACCTCTACATCGTAACAGGGCATCCCTAACGGTATAGGGAGGGTGTTGTCCAATCAATCACCCTGCGCGAGCGGTGAAGTGACACATGGGACCGCAGGGCAGTTGTCTTATCGCGAGGGCTATCGTTAAAGGTGATGGAGGTAATCTTGGCCCGCACTTCTCCCATTTCTATAAATACCTGTTTCTTTCGTCATCGAAGTGACATCGAGAGCCAACTCAAAGAGTATAAATTTTCACGAAAGAGAAGGAACTCAGAGTTCTAATATCGGGATGGAGGGTGAATCTTCCCATTCCTCGAAGAGAAGCAGGTCCAGCGGTAGCAGTTCTAGGAAGCTCTCGGACCTCGAAGGGCACTTCAGTGAAAGGACCCAATCGCAACTCGTAAGCTGAGCTCTCCCGCCCTTTTCTCATTCTTTCTTCCTTCCTTTCTTTCTTCCTTTCTTTTGACAACACCCTTCTCCATTCCTTATGCACGCGCAGAGTGTGATGAAATCACACATTTCATGGGAGTTAGTAGCGGCAGCATACAGGGGTCTCCCAGATTTTCAGAAGGCCAGGCTAGACGTGATGGGATTAGGTGCCTTCATGCGAATCGAGCCGATCAAGCTCGACCTAGTCCTGATCCAAGCCTTGTGTGAAAGATGGGACCCAGTGAGTCGGGCATTCTTGATGCCCTGGGGGCACACGGTGCCCAGTCTGGAAGATGTGGCCCGAATCACGAGCCTCAAGGTGGATGGCGAGGCAGTGACCGGAGTCACTTACGTGGACTACCGAGAAGGTGCCCAGAAGCTACTGGGTTTGGACCTAGATGGACGGAAGAACAGGTCAGTAGCCAGGACATCTATCATGGAGGCATTAGGGCTCACTGATACTCGTTGACGGGACGATGAGTCCTCAGAAGAATTCACGGGAAGGATGGAAAGAGGATGTCGTGCTGTGTACTGCACAGATTTTGGCAATTGGGAAAGATCCAACATGGATTTGAGGAGATTTCTCCTCTTCTTGCTGGAAAGATTGATACTGAGCTCGAAAGGAGACGGTATCCATTGTCGTTTCCTGGAGCTGTTATCAGACCTTGAAAGAGTAGGGCACTACGCCTGTGGAGCTGCCATGCTGGCGCATTTGTTTACAGGTCTGTCCCAAGAGGCAGACCGTGAGATGACTGCGAGTGGTTTCACACCATTTATCTAGGTATTTTTGATTTTGTCTTGTTTGTTTTTATTTTTTTTATTTTTTTTGTTTGTTTGTTTGTTTTTTTTTAGTCCACTTAAGGTACTGACGACATGTGCTAAAGCAGCTGTGGAGCTATTATTACCTCCCGATGGGGAGATCTCGACATTGGCGACCAGTGATGGTGCCGCTAGCCAGGCGGTGGCAACCCATCATGAGTGTGGCACCCCTAACCTACCAACTAATGGTGCTAAGGTGGGAGCTACAGGAGTTCCCTGCAGCGATGGTGGGATTTTTTTTTTTGAATTATTTTCATTTTGTTTTTTGGTTTTGACCGACTAAACGGGTATGTATTAACCTAGGTAAACTGGAGACCCTACTCAGGCATGGTCGATACCGACCAACCATGGGTTCTAACAAGTCGTGCCCGGTTCGGACGGGAATTGTGGATGCACTGCCTAAATGAAATCGAGCCGCTTCGGCTACGATTGGTTATGAGGACTTTAGGGCTAGCCCAGGAATGGGTGGATACGACTGCGCCACCTCGCGTCGGGAGAATGACACGAGTACCGGCAACCTGCATTAATTGGCAACGGGGTGGCACAATCATGGAATCACATGCACAGGATAGTGAAGACTACATGTGTCTGTATAAGACAATGTACGCAGAGCGGCTCCAACCCCGGGGACTTGTGGAGGTTGGTCTCCCCTTCTCTCTTGCTTTGATTTTTGTGGGAATGCTGACTTCTATGGCACGGGTGCAGGATGTCCGTGACACTATGATAGCGAGCTTGCGATCTCGCCTGGCAGAGACGGAGCAACAATTGGGTGACACACGTGAAGCCTTGAGTGCCTCAGTAGGTGTACAGTGCACACTCCTAATCAAGACCCTAGATCCACGGTGTTCGGCCACTAACTATCACATGTGTGGCCATAGCGCGCCCAGATTGACGCGGCCTCATCGACGATGGGGGCCGGTAGAGTCTCTTCCAGCTTATGATCTCTACCTCAGAATTTGACTTGCTTCACGAGCAACTTGATCGTGCCACGCAGCGTGCCGCGGAGGCAGAAGGAATGCTCTCTATATAGGTAAGAGTCTCAGTATTGGGTTCTCCTTATTCATGTCTTACCGCATATCTGAGATGGTATAACTGGTAGGAAAAGGAGACGCAAGAATCACTTTCCCAAGCTGCACAGAGGGAGACTAAAATAGTAGAGCTGGAGGAGGAACTGCGACGTCGTCCAGATGATGACTCTTCTAGGGATGCCAGAGAGCTGAGGATCACTCTCCAGTTGGAGAGGGAAGACCGTGAGAGAGAACGGGCAGAGAGAGAAAGAGACAGAGAGAGAGAAAGTGCCGACAGATTGGCTGAAAGGGAGGAACGAAGAGCCATGGAGGCCTAGTTGTTCGAACTCCGAATCAACCTTGGTCTTGCTGAACAGTGGCTGAGAGATGGTGATGAGCGCTACCGAAGAGCACGAGAGCGTGGCTTTCATGTTGGTAGCTTTTTTGCTGCCCCCACGGATCAACGTCGGGGTGTGGGAATAGGAAGAGGAGTACAGAGCGGTAAGAGTACCGCTTTTTGTAGCTGGGTAGCACCCTTGAGAGCGTTTTACCCGGAGAGTAGTGGGACGAATAATGCAGAGAGAGAAGGTGGAACTTAATGTACAACTTCTTATTTTGGAATGGAATAAAAGGTTCGGTTTTGTTTGGCTTTCACCTTTGCTCTTGTTGCCTCGAATCCCTGCACACATCACTGAAACAAACAAATCAGAATTTCTGCTCTGACTTGGCCCCTTGCTCAATAAGCAGATGGTCACTTTGACTGTCCTTGATAACGGGTCAAGGGGCCAAGCCTTTATTAACGAAGGCAAGGGAAAGATGTGGTGATGATGAATGCGACAGACAAGCACACGAATACAAGCGAGATTAAAAAGTGAAATGCTGCATACAAATGTAATCATGCAAAATTGATTTGTTTTTCTTTTTATATTTGGCATTTTTTTGTTGTTTTGTTATATTCAATTTTTTTGTTAGCAAATGTGTACATTTTCTCTTTTCTTTTCTTTTTTTTGTTTTTATCATTTCATTTTTTTTGTTGCTAACGCCTGACAAGCAAAATGGCACCTAACCTACATGAGAACATGGGTTTCTTACTAACCTCCCAAGTATCCTAAGTGCACATCTAAGTTGATTTGGGCCTCTGGACCCCTCGAATGATAATCCCGCCGGCTAAGACTTACCCTGATGACAATACCGTCATGCCATGCTTAGGCTCCCAGTCACTTCCGACCACAGGGATTCACCCAAAAGGTTTCGGAGGTAAATGATTTGCCCGACCCGGGTCTATTTCCTCACAACTCTAGATGGTATATGATGGAACACCCTGAAACCCTAACGACCAACCGCGCGACGCTGACCCGGAATCAGATGCCGTCACACCCATAGGTGACGCGCTTGCATTGCCCTAAGCCCAAGGTTAAATAAGGAGACATCAAGGTGGTAAACAGGGGTCTTGACCGGTCAGAAACACAGAGACTCCTTTGCAGCGATAGCTTTTACTTTTCAAAGTAGGCAACCATATGTGTATATTAAAATAAGGTCACAAACCTTGGCGGGTTTCGCCCTTTAGAAACTCCATCTAGCTTTCATCTTTAGAGGAGGAAGGAAGAGTGCATGGGGTAAACCTCCTTAGAGGACCGGCAAAATCATTAACCCGGCGAGCCAATAAGGGCCCATTAACTCTCCTCTTTCGGACAACTTCGGACCAAATCTCGAGCATTTACATTCCATAACTCCTTTTGTGTATTTAGACTTTTTACCTTGAGGGATTTCATTTATCGCATCAGGCACGGTCACGACCAGGCTTTTCTCTTGATTTTGATTTTGTATTTCTTTTTACGAGAGAGATATAGTTTAACGTTGTGGGCTCCCTTTTGTATGCCTGCGGGGACACTGCCCTCTTCTCGTGCTCTGATCGATGCTCGAGGAAATGGATCCTACTCTTGCCTTAAGGGGTTTGAGTTTTGGTTTCTCATGCTCAGCGTTTTAAGGCCGCCGACTGTCTCATTTGCTCGAAGAGAAAAGAATAAAGATTACAACTTCCGGAGATCTTCTGGGTGAGGCCCCACTGTCGGTGATGCTACCAACTTTTTTGGATAAAATACGTAAGTGAGTGCATGTTGGCTTCCTTTGAGCGAGCATACGCCGGTGTGGCCGGACAGGGATCTCCACGGTTCTGGCAAACCAAGACCCGGTGCCTACCAAGCCTTAATGGGCCCTATCCTAACATGAAGATTGGATGTAGGGACTTAAATACATGGTGACCACCAGGCATCGGCATTTTGAATTTTTCATATTTTTAGCGATTTTCAATATTTTTTTGTTGTTTTTGATGTGTTCTGTCTTTTCATCATTTGTTTGTTTTTGACGTTTTGGCACTACGCTAGGGGTAGTACTTTTTAAGATAAAGCCCATTCTAAGGGTGGGATAACTCAGTCCCTTCGGCGTTGACTAATTTGTAGGCGTTGCTAGGGTACACGGTTTGAATCACAAATGGTCCTTCCCAATTGGGTTGGAGCTTAGAACGCGGCCCTCCAGGTTTGACAAAAATTCTTTTTATGACCATCTCACCGACTTTGAATTTTCTCTCAACGACTTTCTTTTGGTAAAAGCGAGCGAGTCTATTTTGATACACACGCGCATGCTCGACAGCGGTCAGCCGCTTCTCGTCTAAGAGTTCCAACTGGGCAAGGAGTGAATTGTGACGTTCGTCGAGGGGAAATTCCTCATCCAATTGTACTATGAGAGAAGGGATCAGAGTCTCGTACGGGACTACCGCTTCCGTCCCATAAGTAAGGGCAAACGGAGTCTGCCTGGTGGGGGTACGGATTGAAGTGCGATAGGCCCATAGAGCTTCGATAAGCTTTTCTGGCCAGTCTGAAAACTTACTGGACTTGCAGGTTTTCTTGATGATTTTGATCAATATTTTATTGGTGGCCTCCGCTTGGCCATTACCTTGTGGGTAATAAGGTGATGAATGATGCAATGCAATTGCGTACCTTTTGCAGAGGTCTTGAAGGTCCTGAGAAATGAACTGTGGCCCATTGTCGGTGACCATTGTGCTTGGGACGCCGAACCTGGCGAGGATGTTCTTCATGATGAATTTGCAGACTGTTGACGCCTTGATTTCTTCGTAAGCTTCGGCTTTGGCCCATTTGGTGAAGTATTCTGTCGCAGTAAGGATGAAAGATTTCTGCTTGGTGAGAGAATTGGGATCACCTAGGGGACCAATGATGTCGAATGTCCACATGGAGAAAGGCCATGGGGAGGATATTGGGTGAAGTGAGGAAGAGGGTGAATGTATTTTATCGGCGTGAAGTTGACACTTGACACACCTACGGACATAGATGGCACAATCCTCTTCCATAGTGGGCCAGTAAAAGCCTTGCCTAATGATCTTCTTGGCGAGCATCTAGCTATTCACGTGGCCACCACACACACCCGAGTGTGCTTCCTCTACGCATTTCCAAACCTCATTGTCGTCAAGACACCTAAACAGAACGCCAGTAAGGCTCCTCCTATAGAGGAGACCTCCAACCAATGTGTATTTCTGAGCCACCCTTCTTATGGCTTTCTTATCTTCTGTGGTGGCTCCTTCAGGATAAGACTGATCTTTACAGTATTTGACAATTTCATAGAACCATGGTTTCTCCTCGTCAGCCAGCTCTTCTTCGACTTCTGCTAGCATGATCTCCCTCTTCTCAAGAATTTCTCCCTTCTAGATCTTCTGTAGGACTCGTTCCTTGATCTTTAAGAGGTAAGGGTCCTAGACGGTAGGGACAAGAGGCTTGTAGAGAATGATGGATCTAAACCATGAACCTAAAGGGAATTTGAAGGATGACGCCAAGGAGGTGATGGCATCAGCCAGAATGTTCTGTTCGCGAGGAACATGGACAAAGATCAGCTTGGTGAACAATTTGGCATAGGCAGAGACCAGCTCCTGATAGGGTTTGAGCTTGGGATCGCGGGTGCGATATTTGGTAAGCACCTGGCGGAGAACAAGTTGACTGTCACCCACGACTCGCAACTCAGTGATATAGAAAGAGCGGGCCAGTTCTAGACCATCTAGAAGAGCCTCGTATTCAGCGATGTTGTTGGTGACTGGGAACGCGAGCTGAAATGCCTCTGGGATGGTAACGCCTTCAGGCATTAGAAGGATAATACTGATACCCTTCCCTTGGGAATTCAGAGCTCCATCAAAATATAATGTCCACATTGGCTTGTCAGACTGAGTGACAGACATTAGTTCCTCATCTGGAAACTCTGATTGGACAGGGTCAAACTTGGGGAGAGGATGGTGGGCGAGATGCTCGGCTATGGCATAGCCTTTAATTGTCTTTTATTGGATGTAGGTGATGTCGAACTGGGAAAGAAAACTTTGCCAGCGTGCTAGCCTATCAGTAAGGATGAATTTCTCCAGAAGAAACTTGATAGGGTTCATGCGAGCGATCAGATGGACCTCATGAGCTAGGAAGTAGTGCTTCAATTTCTGCACTACCCAGACGAGGGCAGCACAGGTTTTCTCCATGACTGTGCACTTCTGGTCACAGGGATTGAGAAGTTTGGACAAGTAATAGGTTGTCCGTTCCTTGCCTTCTTCATCAGCTTGTGCGAGGACAGCTCCCACGGAGTCGTCCAAGACTAAGATGTAGAGGATCATATGTTTTTTTGGTTTGGGTGGAATGAGAATGGGTGGACTAGCCAGATATTCCTTTAACCCTTCAAAAGCTTTTTGGCATTTAGAATCCCAGTGGAATTCTACTCCTGGCTTGGTCAACTCATAGAAAGGTCTACACCTTTGTGAGTGCTGAGACACAAACCGACGATGAATTGCAGCCTCCCAATTAAACCTCGGACTTCCCTCAAATTTTTGGGAGGCGGCATATCCCTGATGGCCTTAGCTTTGTCGATATCTATCTCGATCCCTCTTTTACTCACAATGAAGCCCAGTAATTTGCCCGATGATACACCAAACACACACTTCTTCGGGTTCATTTTCAATTGGAACTCCCTTGATCTCTGCAAGACCTGAGCCAAAACCCTTGGATGTTCCATCCTAGTCCTTGATTTCACCAATAGATCATCCACATACACCTACAGATATATGTGCATCATGTCGTGAAATATGGCCATCATAGCTCTTTGATAAGTAGCTCCAGCATTCTTTAACCCAAACGGCATGACCACGTAACAATATGTTCCCCAAGGTGTAGTGAATGATGTCTTCTCTTGATCCTCTTCTGCCAAACGAATTTGATTATATCCTGAAAATCCATCCATGAATGAGAGGGTCTCATATCCTGCTGTGTTGTCGATTAACACATCAATGTGAGGCAAGGGAAAATCATCCTTTGGACACGCGCGGTTAAGGTCTCGGAAGTCGATGTAAATCCTGACTTTCCCATCTTTCTTCATGACCGGGACAATGTTTGCCACCCATTGAGGATAAAGGACGACTCTAATGAACCTGGCTTTATGGAGCTTATGGACCTGTTCTTTCATTTTCAAAGCCATCTGAGGGTGGAAATGCCTTAACCATTGTTTTACCGAGACGGTCCCTGGTTTTAGGGTTAAACAGTGTTCGACCAGGGTTGAATCCAGACCCGGCATATCCTCGTAGCTCCATGCAAACGTGTCCTTATATTCCTTGAAAACTTCAATTAATGCCTCTTCTTCAGAGAGTGGTAGATTATCACTTATGAGGATGATCCTAGGGTCTTCCTCAGTTCCCAAGTTGACTTCTTTGGTGGACTCTTCTACGGCAGTTGACGGCTCGTCGAATCTCCTTATTCCACTACCATATGCGCCAGCCGCATCCTCATATTCTTCACCCTCATCTTAAGTAGGGTATTCTTCACCCGTGATCTCGTAGACTCCATACCCCTCATTAATTGTGCAGTTGCCCTCACATTCTATTTCCGGTAGCTGGATGGGATTTTCTAGCAACTGAGGGATGGCAAGAAGGGCCTGACACTTGCGGCTAAATCCAGAAGGAATCGACGAGGGATCTGTCTACCCTTGGATTTCTTCCTAGGTACTACCTTTGACGAATTATTCCTAGATTGACTGACATTATTTACAGAAGAAGAAAAAGATGAAGAGGATGGTGAAGAATGTACAGGGAAAGACCCCTCAGAGGAGGGGTAGAAAAGGTCGCTCATCGGACCTTGGACGAGTGGTCCACAGGGCGGGATGCACCCGTGGGAGATGTAGGAGGTTTCCTCAATGAAGATGTGTTGTTGAGGAGTTTGGAAATTGACGTTTTTTTTTCATTTTCATTTTTGATGACAAAACAGTGAAAAGAGATCGGAGGAGAGAGAAAAATGGTTATGGCTAGAGGATTGGGAGGCTCATAGAGCAGATCATGATTGAAGACCTGGCGCGGGTTGAGAAACCCGCGTAGGTATGTAAGTAGAGAGGGGGATCAGGGAAGATCATTAGACAACCGTCTGGCCCAGGAAGATGACAGCAACAAAGGCTGTGACGAGTGAATGGAGAAGATGATGGCTAATGAGTCGTCGGTGGTGATGGTGATGGCGGATGAAGATACGCTGGTGACAGGGTCCTTCTGGCAAAGACGAGGATAGTTTGGAACCTTGGCAATAGTAATGATATTTTCTAGCATTCCGGAGATCAATGGCGGTCCTTCAAGCCGTGGAGGCGAGAACATCCTTTCCAATGCAACGGAAATATCCCATATATCAAACCACTTGTCCCATTCGCATTCTGGATCTTTGATCTTGCCTCTTTTGGTGACCCTCGGATATTTTTCAGCCGAATATACAGCATGTGGTCCCCCATGTACTTCTTGCGGGTAATCTCCCATCTGAACAACGGGCCCTTTGTTGAAGTGGTTTGATAGGGTCCATGTGAGGGGCTTCTAATCAGCCTTGAATGGTCCTTTGAGGCCTAGGCCAAACCTGCGGTTCGGCCTAATCTCCTTTGGTGGTCTCAACCTACCTTGCAGCTGTGCGCCCAGACCTTTGCCCTGTTGATAGCCGATGTTCCTCATAATCTCCCAACCTTTGGAGTGAAAAGGGAGATATGGCGTTGTTGCCTTGATCGGCTTCTTTGATGCTAGCGGAATGTGAGATGAATCACACACGTCCAGCAATGACAATATGGGCCGATGAGACGGCCAAATAGAGGGCAGAGAGGTGTTGATAGCATCCACCGTGTGAAGGACAGGTGTGCTGACCACTTTAATAATTCTTCCATTGTAAGGAAACTTCAAGCACTGATGGTTGGTGGAAGGCACAGCATCTATGGCTTCAATGTAAGGGCGACCCAGTATGGCCTTGAATGTGGGGTCCATGTCGAGGACATGGAATTCCGTGGGGACTGACATAGGACCTACCTCTACCCTCAGAATAATCATCCCTTGCGGCGGCCTTTTGCTATTGTCATAAGCCGTGACTGTGATTGAAGAAGGTCTTATCTGTTCCTATTCGACCCCACACAACTGAAGGGTGCTCATGGAGATCACATTTATGGACGCACCCGTGTCTACAAGGCATGGGTTTATAGATACCCCATTAATTTTTATTGAAACACACAATGCATATTTTCGAGCTTCCTTGGGAGCGAGCACGTAGTTGTGGAACATGATGGCCGGTTGCGTGTCCGTTGGGGTCAGGACGGCAGAGATCTTTTCTACAAGGAGGTCCTCATTCACCATGACCTTTTGAAGATACTCCATTAAGGCTGCCTGATGGGATGTGGATCTCCGAAGCAGCTCCAGGATGGAGATCCGAGCAGGCGTCTTGTCCAAGTGTTTCAACAGATCATACTGTGTTCCAGGGATAGATCTTTCCGGTTGTTCTCCATCGTCCCTCTCTGGCTGAGACTGCTCGGGATTCTGACTATTCTGGGGGAAAACCCTGTGGAAAATCCTTCCACTCCGGAGCACCATCGCCTGCGGCTTTTGTATCTCTATAGGGGTAACAGTGGGTTTTAACAGAGGTTTGAGGGGTAGTGGTGGAGGAATAGTCGATGAAGCAGGGGAGATGATGGGAGCGGGGATTCTGATGAGGGGTTTGTTAGGTGGAGGCATGGTGGAGGTAGAGAGGATATCGCACGGGTTATAAAGGATAAGGGGTCTGGAAGGTGGAGGTGAAGGTAAAGTTGAAGTGGCTAGGATTTGAAGCGGGTAATGGTTTTGAGATGGATGGTGGGTGATGAGTGGTTTTGAAGGCATTGGCGGTGGTATGGTGGAGACAGGCGGGGTTACGTACGGTGGACGGGTGATACGGGGCTTAGAAGGCATAGGGGCAAATGCAGTAGAGGTGGATGGTAAAGTGGGGGAGTGAGAGAAGATGAGAGGGTGTGAGGGTGTAATGAAGGGTGTTGGCTGATAGGTCATTGGGGTGCGAATGAGAGGGCGTGATGGCAGTGGAAATGGTGAAGGCGGTACTGATGCGGGTTGATGAGAGAGAGGTGCTACCCGGGCAAGACAAGGGGGTTGCATGACGATAGGGTTGGCGGTAGAAAGAATAGAGGTACTTTTTGGGTGCCATACCTGCTCTCTCCCGACTTCCGGGAAGGAGGAGATGGGGTTGACCTGATGATTGGGCTGTTGGTGCTCCGGTAATGGATTCTGGATTATGCCCATGTTGGGCTGTTGTGGTTGGGCCTGCTGAGGCTACTGTTGTTGTTGTGGTTGTTGTTGTGGCTGCTGTTGTAACTGCTGCTGTTGTTGCTGGAAATGTGGCCTAGGAGGAGGTCTCCTAGCCTTGAGAATGGCGACATATCGCCTCATTTCATCCCAGTCAATCCCGCCTTCATCATTCGTATCGTGGATGTAATCTTTAAACTGAAAGCAGTTGTCCACTGTGTGTCCTGGCTGCCTATGGTAGATGCAGTATCTGGAGGTATCAACATTCGGGGGCCACACGGGCCTTTCTCTGGGTAGGATGAGTGTGTTTGAGGCCATGAGGGCGTTGAAAATATCTGCTAGAGTTTCTGGCAATGGTGGGTCATAGGTTCTCTTGGGACCTATCGGCCTCCTTTGTTGCTGTGGGGGACCGTAATTTCCTGGGGGTGGAACTTGGTTGTACTGAAGTGGTGGTTGTTGTTGCTGGGGTCGAGGTTGTTGCTGGGGTTGAAGTAGTTGAGGCATGTTGTTATGAGGTGGATCGTTTTGGGGTGGAGACGAGAGGGGAAAGGACCTGGTTGGAGGGGAAGTCGGGGCATTTGTGGGAACCTTGGGTTGGCTACATAGTTGGCGTTGTTGACCGCACTCACTTGCTCATTTGTTATGACCCCTTCTGTTGCTCCACCTGGGACACCAGCGCCTGTCTTTCTGACCACCTTGGGCTTCGGCGGCTCAAACATGTTCATAATGGGGGAGTCTTTTAACTGGGTCTGGATGTACCGGGCTCTCTCATAGAGTTCTTCCATGGTGGTGAGCTTGTTCATGGCCAAGACATGCTTGAACTGTAGGGTCACATTGGATACGATCATCTTTACTTGTTTAGGTTCCGAGAGGGTATCTCTTATTCTTTCTGCCAGAGACCTCCATCTATCAGCATAGCGGACAAAATCCTCGTCGGACTTCATCTTTTCGGCCACTAGGTCGGTAATGGAGAGAGAGGGA
This sequence comes from Amorphophallus konjac, assembly GCA_022559845.1. NCBI lineage: Eukaryota > Viridiplantae > Streptophyta > Magnoliopsida > Alismatales > Araceae > Amorphophallus > Amorphophallus konjac. Next base: position 313,525,828 of record CM040125.1, read on the forward strand.
CCGACCCTATCCCGATACTTTTGCAAGAACCTTCTCTGGACTGTTTCAAAATTCTTGGCCTCGCGGGGCTCCAAAGAATAGAACCACTCTAGCGCAGGACCGTCCAATGATCTCCGAAAGAGGTATGCCAAGGATCTCTGGTCATTTTGCCAATAGGAGGACTCATACATGAAATCCTTGAGGTGAATGAAGGGGTTGCCAGTGCCATTGTACCTGCGGTACGTGGGCATTTCGGAGGGAGGAAGATGGATGACCGGAAGGATTGGCAAAGCAACCTCCGGGGTGGATTTCACGTCCACCATTTTCTTCAAATTCTGAAACTATTCGTCCATTCTATTGAACCGGTTGAGGAGCGATTGGGCGAGCTCCTCGGGAGGTGAAGGTGGCACTTGCCACTGGGGAGGAAAATGTCTCCCGGAGACTTGAGGGGGAAACCCCGAATGAGAGGGAGCTACCGGGCCGCCGACAGTTGGCCCCCGCTGAAGCAGTATGTGGGGAACAACGGGGGTTTGAGATTGCGAAGGGAACTAGAACGAAGGTGGTTGTTGGCTCGCTTGCCCTTGAAGCGAGGGAGATTGGATGGCTTGTGCCAATGAAGGAGATGGAATGGCCTGCACCGATTCTCGGAGAGGTGCGATGGCCGGAGTTGATTCCTGGGGGGCGGGGGAAACAGATTTCCCCTTCAGAATGGCCTGCAGGGCCCGGAGCTGTTCAGAGGTAAGCTCCGTGTTGGCGAGGATGCCTAGCAAAGAGGAGATGTCCTGTGGTGGGGACGTGTCCCCTGCAATAACCTACACCTCATGCGAGGGCTCATAAGAAGGACCCGCGTCCATAGCATGGACTCGCGGCTCGACTGACTCACCATGACTAGGGTGGTTTTCCTCAAAAGACTCGTGAGCCATGCTCACAGTTTTCCCAGAACGCAAAAACATACACTAGCAAGCAAATAGCAGAGATTATCAAACAAGTGGATGCCTTTACGCCCTTTTTTTTGTGTTTTGATTTTGATGATTTTTTTGTGTGTTTTTAACCGGATCCGAAGTTCACACAAAATAGGGACCCTAGTTCATTTTTTGTTTCACAACCGTGTCAGCTAGGGGCTCTCGTCTCACCATGAATGGGTCGACTAACTCCGGGGAACTTCAATGGTACAACCAGCCCAGTGAACGAAGAGGAGATTCTTCGATGTCGGGGACTTACGGAGGTCCCAATGGAGGAGATTCTAGTCCGTCGAGAGGAATTCCCGAACGGAGAGTCCTTCCTTCACCGAGAGAGGGTGATCCTTAGAAAAAATGAAAAAGAATAAAAAAGAGGGATGGATGTATGCAATGAAATGCTGACAGATATATGGAGTACAACAGAATAATGAAACAATCAAGATATAACAACACACAAGAGATAGTAAAGTAAATCACAAGAAATTGCAAGGGTAACTGAAAGAAAGCAACAGAAGTCCCACCGTGATCGCCAATCTGTGAGCGACGTCACGCGGTTTGAGAAACGAAAATGCGGAGCGCGCGGGCTAGTTTTGTTTGCTGCAACACAGAAATAAGAGAAAAGAGAAGGGGCCATCACGGGAGATTGCTCTGGCGGGGCGAGCGGGACAAATGCAATATAGCAAGATATGGGGGTTAAACGGCCATAGCGGGAAGTGACTCGCCGCGGCCTCGGGGGGACGGGAATGGTGCAGAAATCAAATAGCAAGAATTGAAACGGCCATTGCGGGAAGTGTCTCGCCGCGGCCTCGAGGATATGAGCAGATAAGAATATAACAAAATATAAAGAGAATATAAGAACGGGAATTTAAACGGCCATTGGGGAAGTGACTCGCCGCGGCCTCGAGAATATGAGCAGATAAGAATATAAAGAGAATATAAGAACGAAATTTAAACGGCCATTGGGGAAGTGACTCGCCGCGGCCTCAAGAATATGATGTGATCGCTAGGGGCCAAAGACCCCAAAATAAGGAAATGATCGCGCCTACCTCACTAGCAGGAAGTGGCGGGTTGCTTCTTCCTCCCCTTCGGCTGGCCGACGGAGAGGGCTTTCCTTAGTTACCCTTCCAAAATAACAGATAGTAGGTAAACAGAATTAGAAAATGGCGGTGTAGTATCAATCTCTTGCGAAGAAAATAACGAAATCGTGACAGAACACACACATGGTTGGTGTGGTTTTAAACCCCTCTCGGACTCGAATAGGAGGAAAGTGCGATGATGAATGCAAGAAGTATATAAGAGAAGGCGGCCTTATGAAGAGTGATAGAGGATGCGAAATGATGAATGCAAAGAACTACGGAGAAGAAGGGGGAGAGAATCGGCTTATTGGATGTGCCGATGGCGAGATCCGGCGGAGCTTCGGCAACGTAGGGACGACGTGGAAGCGCGGTGGACGAAGACGACCTTCCTCTCGCGAGCGCGGGCACCCGAGAAGCCGGCAGAACCTCCCCCTACAAAAGACCCCACGGATTAGAAATGACTCCGGCAGCCTCTAGGCTCCGGCAGCCTATCGGACCTCTTAGAAGCTCCTCCCGGACTGAGGGGGGGTCTCTATTTATAGGGCTCCGGAGTATGGAGGCGTCCAGGACCCTGGACGCCTTCAACAGGGCAAAAATAATATTTTATGTTATTTTTATTTTTTTTATTTCGAATATTTTCAAGGAGGCGTCCAGGCAAGTGGACGCCTCCATAACAGCCCACCGAACCCCCGTCGAAAGTCGCACGCGGTTTGGCACAACGCGTGATTTTGAGCGGCGCCCGTGATTCACGAATGGGCGCGTCTCGGTGACAGGACTTCTTCACATTTTAGATTTTTTCTCAAACGACAAACCGACTGACAGACGGTGGGCTCCCGTGGGCAAGATGATGGAGACGTCCAGGGGCCTGGACGCCTCCATAAATATATTGTTTTATTTTTTTCTTTTGTCTTTTATCATTATAATTATTATTATCTTTTATTATTTTGTTTTGATGGAGGCGTCCAGGGGCCTGGACGCCTCCACTATTTTATTATATTTTTTGTATTTTTTATATATTAAAGTCATGGAGGCGTCCAGTGGCCTGGACGCCTCCATGAAGACCCCCCCGGGTCCCCTGAAAAGGCGTCGACAGCCGCCTACCAGACGTTCTTCCTGGTTCCGGAACTCTCCGGTGCGTCCGATTGGTGTTGATGCCGTCCGAATGCCGCAACGAGACGATTCCGGATGCCGAAAAGGCAGAGGAAGACTCAAGAATAGGAAGCACTCAGGCTGTCACGCCCCGAGCGCGGAAGATACTCGGATATACGCGACAAGTTTATATCAATCATGTCAATCAGAGTAGTAGTGTATTCGACACCAAAATAGAGATGCGCAAAATAGAAAGATAACCCAATCCTTTATTTCATAATGGATAGTCTATTACAAATCCAATACTCTATTCAAAAAAAAGGAAAAGTACATAGTTGACTCAAAAATAGGAAAAAGACTAGATGACACTTGAAGAAGTTCTATCTCTTTCACTCTTGACCATTCCCATCCGATTGACTTCCCTCGTCGTCGGAATTACCTGAAAAGTAGGGAACACACGGAGTGAGCGAACGCTCAGTAGGAAAATTATATCTCAAGCGCTTAGCAAGGGGTCTAAGTAATTACATTTTTCATGAGTGTACTATAGCTATGCATGCTCGCATAAAACGATAAGATAGAGAAAGAATTTATCAATAAGACAGCAAGATGAACTAGTCATGAGCTTTCAAGAAAAGATAACAGATATTCAAGCAAGTACTTTTTAGCAAGTCATGTCAAGAACTTTGGCTATCATGTATCAAGCAAACAAGTAAATACCCTTTTTTTTGGGTCACGCAAGTCATGTCAAGTCAAGTACGAGTCAAGTACAAGATTTGTGTGGAATGTCCAATCACGCTAGTCATGCACTCGGTATAATGCCAGATACCTTATCATTCAACTCCCATGGGCACAAGTACTTTCGGGTGCTCCTCCTAGGACCAGATCGGGCCCTATATGCGCAGGCATTTATCATGTATTTTTGACATCCACTCTTGTATATATATATAGCCAATATGGAATTTCAACAATTTAAGCTTGTAGACACGTAGGATAACTTTGAGAGAATGGAGTCCAAAAATACGACATTGGACATAGATAGGCGATAACAACGGTACAATCACGATGAACGATGAAACTAGGTGGAATTAGGTTCCCTTAACTCGGGTACCATGACAATTGAGGTTCACATGAACAGTATATCAAAGGCAAGATACCCTCATTCTTATTATAGAATTGAGGTCCACAAGAACATCAACAAATGGCATGATATCATCATCCCATTAAGAATTCTCATGATATACTCTTTGCATATCATAAGGGCCGGTATACCATGTTTCTTTAGAGTGACATGGCATTCAATAGTGTAATGGGTTTTTAGGGTACAATCAGCTCAGTCGGCCTTGAGGGAATCCAAGGCTCGAGGAGTCTTACGGAGGTCTCTATGACTAACTTGCTAGTCCAAAGGAACGGAATGTCCAATGGAGACCTTGTATGTCAATGAGAATTGAGGGTGATCGATAAAACATCATGAAACATGAGACTATACTCACGGAGTGGAGATATAGTGCCGATATACATATATATATAGATATACTGAAACCATCGGTTGTCAGAAACAGGTAAAAACATTTTTACAGGAAAATAACGACTTAAGTAAAGTCACTACTCAAGTAATTAACGCCTTCAGTAAGGGCGTTTATCTATTTTATATTTTTGCAAGATTTCAATATTTCAGTATTTTACCAAAAACGCGCCCTGGTAAGGGGCGTTTATTTACAAGTTGACGATGTATACAGTGGTCGTTCATTCTTTACTTCTATTTTTGCAGTATATATATTCAGAAATTTATCAAAAACACGCCCTGGACAGGGGCGTTACTTTTCAATTCACGCCCTGAACAGGGGCGTTATTCAAGTGAGAGACGACCTATACAGGGTCGTGAATTCAAGAATTTTCAGATTTCAAGTATATAATTTCCAGAAACAAGAGACATGGTCATGACAGGAAATTTATCGGGATTCAAGTAAATATGATTGTACACTGATTTAGAATCATGTTTAAGTGAATATTGGATAATTAACTTGGGTAATTAACAATTGAGAAAATTGACGTCCGTGTACCGGGCGTCAAATCTGGAATTGACGACCTGGTCATGGTCGTTTCTTTCAAGGTAGCGCCCTTGTCTGGGTCGCGTATACAATTAGCGCCCTTGGAAAGGGCGTTTCTTTCCAACAATAGAAACTTTTAAAACTCGTGAAAACTATATGCATGAACTAATATATATGGTTTAACATAGTTATTATGGTGATTTGGGCTACAGTGCTTGAGAAAACCTACCTTATGAGAATTATCTGATGAACGGACGGAGGCTTGGTTAGAAACTAATGCTCTGAAGCTTCTAACAGTCAGCAGCAAGACAGAAGATGGTAATACAGAAGACGTTTGATGAGGATGATGAAGATGATGATCTTCGATCAACCTGTAGGGGAAGAAAAAGGAAGGATGATGAGAATATATCCGAAGTTAGGGAAAAGATTGAAGAACATTACCTTGTTCTTTACGTACGCAATTGATCGCTTAACCTATATTAGAGGAAGAAGATGAAAGATTAATATCCTTCATGAAATCAAAAAGACAGAGGGAAAGATACAAGAAGAACTCACTGTTCTTCACATACCGTAACAGCAGTAGGTCGTCCAAATAGATCTTTAGGGTTCGACGGGGGTTACTTATAGGGACTTTGGAAATCCTAACAAAGGTAGTGTTTGATTGGAAGTAATACTTCCAAGATAGAATTATTACTACATTCGAACTCTTTCTCATAGTTATCAACTTACCCTGGATAGACTCCTGGGTCGAACGGAACTCAAACTGAATTAGCATCCTAAGTAAGGGTGTCGAATTTAAATTGATGCCTTGTCAAGCGTCGTTACTTGTTGAAACGCGTCCACTCAAAGGGCTTTACGCTATCTTGCCCTTTTTATTTTATTTTGGTCGTTTGAAATTTGACGCCTTATTATTTGGGCGTCCTTTCTTTAATTCGCGCCTGGTTGAAGGTTGCTTATTTGTAAGGTCGCGCCTTTTCCTGAGGCGTTATTTTCATTAGAGTTTAATTCTTTTCCATTTCGGATTTTTATCTTTTCTTTACTTAGTCTTTTATTCTATTTTGACTTATTTTATTCTTTTAAATTTATTAGGGTTGCTACACCCTCCCCCACTTAAAAAGAATTTGGTCACCAAATTCATAGCATATATTTACATATGGAGAGTGTAGAGTTCATACCTTCTAAAATAACTCTGGAAATCGCTTCCTCATAGATTCCTCGGTCTCCCATGTAGCTTCATGTTCTGAATTCTTATTCCATTGTACTTTTAGCATGGGAATAATCTTATTCCTTAGGGTTCGTACTTCTCGATCTAGTATTCGTATGGGCTTCTGCTCATATGTGAAATCTTTCTGGATCACTAGATCTCCGTACTCAATAATATGTGATGGGTCATGTACATACTTCTTCAACATAGATATGTGGAACACATCATGTACTTCGGACAGTTGAGGTGGTAATGCGATGCGATAAGCAACCTCGCCAACTCTTTCTAGTATCTCAAAAGGTCCGATAAATCTTGGTGTAAGCTTGCCCTTAACACCAAATCTTCGTATTCCACGTCCAGGCGATATCTTGAGAAATACATGATCTCCAACTTGGAATTCAAGATCTCTTCTTCTTGTGTCAGCATAAACCTTTTGTCTAGACTGAGCAACTTGCAGTCTTTTTTTGATCAATTGTATCTTCTTGATAGTGTCCCTTACCATTTCTGGACCTAACAGTTGTTTCTCTCCAACTTCGTCCCAACATAAGGGTGATCGACAACTCCTTCCGTATAAGGCTTCAAAAGGTGCCAGTTGTATACTTGCCTGGTAGCTATTATTATATGCAAATTCGACCAGAGGCAAGTGATCATGCCAGTTTCCATCAAAATCAGTAATGCATGCTCTTAGCATATCTTCGACTATTTGATTGGTTCTCTCGGTCTGACCATCCGTTTGAGGATGAAAGGCTGTGCTAAAGTTAAGTCTCGTTCCCAACGAATGTTGTAGTCCTTTCCAAAAATGAGAAGTAAAACGGGGATCTCTGTCAGACACGATTGAAACAGGAATACCATGTAATCTGACTATTTCCTTGATGTATAGTGCAGCTAAGACATCAACTGACCATCGACTCTTGATTGGCAAGAAATGTGCTGATTTAGTCAATCGGTCAATGATAACCCCTATTCCATCATGTCCTCTTTTTGATTTAGATAAACCCATGATGAAATCCATTCCAATATCCTCCCACTTCCATTTAGGGATATCTAGAGGATGTAGTTTTCCAGCAGGCTTTTGGTGTTCCGCCTTGACTTGTTGGCACGTGAGACAGCGTGATACGTAGTCCGCTATTTCTCTTTTCATGTTGGGCCACCAAAAATTTCTTTTTACATCTTGGTACATTTTGGTAGATCCAGGATGAATCGTATACCTTGACCTATGAGCTTCATCTAAGACCTTCTTCTTCAATTCTGGGCAGTCCGGTATACAAGTTCTATTCTTGAACATTAATCTTCCATCAGAAGCTAATTGGAAATCCGATTGTCCTTCTAATCTGCCCTTGATTTCTACTAATGTAGGATCGTCATTCTGAAGTGCTTGTATTTCAGACAACAAATCTGACTGTATGCTTACATGAGATAATGTGACACATCTAGGGTCCGTGTCCATGCTTATATTGAGTTCAGAGAATTGTTCCAGCAATTTCCATTCTTGAATCAGACAATTGGCTAACAGTGCTCTCGGCTTTCGACTAAGGGCATCTGCTACATGATTCCCCTTTCCGGGATGATATTGTATATTGAAGTCGAAGTCCTTGAGATATTCCAGCCATCGTCTTTGCCTCATATTTAGTTCCTTCTGTGAGAAAAGATATTTGAGACTCTTGTGATCGGAGTATACAGTAAACTGTACTCCATAAAGATAATGTCTCCATATTTTGAGTGCAAATACTACCGCGGCCAATTCTAAGTCATGGACGGGGTAGTTCTCTTCATGCTTCTTTAATTGACGAGAAGAGTAGGCTATAACATTTCCTTGTTGCATTAGAACACACCCGAGGCCAATGCCAGAAGCATCAGTGTATACCTCAAACTTTTCTCCTTCAATTGGCAATGCTAAGATAGGAGCTGTAGTAAGATGATCCTTGAGAGTTTGGAAGCTTCTCTCACATTCCTCATCCCATTCATAACGGATCTCCTTGCGAGTTAACCTCGTAAGTGGCACGGCGATTTTAGAGAAATCCTTGATGAATCGCCTGTAATAGCCGGCAAGACCTAAGAAACTTCGGATCTCGCTGGCATTGGTCGGTCTTTTCCAGTTCCTTACAGCTTCAACCTTTGATGGGTCTACAGACAAGCCATCCTTTGATATAACATGTCCGAGAAAAGTCACTTCTTCAAGCCAGAATTCACACTTGCTAAGTTTTGCATATAATTGGTTTGTCCTCAATATTTGTAATGCAATCCTCAAATGTTCCTCATGCTCTTCCTTGGTCTTGGAATAAATCAATATATCATCAATAAAGACCACCACGAATTGATCTAAATAAGGCCTGAATATACTATTCATTAACTGCATAAAGGCAGCAGGGGCATTCGTTAGTCCGAAAGGCATAACAACAAATTCATAATGGCCATACCTGCTTCTGAATGCGATTTTATGAATATCCTCGTCCTTGACTCTTAGTTGGTGATATCCTGACCTAAGATCAATTTTGGAAAAGTACATGGATCCTGAAATTTGATCAAACAATTCATCGATTCTCGGCAGTGGATACTTGTTCTTGATAGTGAGATGATTCAACTGTCGATAGTCGATGCATAACCTCATGGATCCGTCTTTCTTCTTTACAAATAATACAGGCGCTCCCCACGGGGAAGTACTTGGTCTAATGAATCCTTTCTTAATGAGTTCCATCAATTGCTCTTTTAACTCCTTGAGTTCAGCAGGTGACATCCTATAAGGTGCCTTTGAAATCGGACCAGCACCAGGGACTAAGTCAATGGTGAAGGCCACTTCTCTTTGCGGGGGTAATCCTGGCAAATCTTCCGAAAACACGTCCGAAAATTCTTGTACCACTGGAATGTCTTCTAGCTTAGCTTCCTTAGCTTCTTTAACTGTGACAAAGGCAAGGAAAGATGCACATCCTTTCCTGATGAGCTTGCTAGCTCGGAGAGCTGAAATAAGAGGGGATCTGCTCCGACCCTTGGGGTTAGTCAAGATTAGTTCTGGAAATTCCTTGAATGTAACCTTACTATTGCGGCAATCAACTGTTGCCTGATACTTGGATAACCAATCTGCCCCTAGTATAACATCATACTCTTTCAGATCTAAACATATGAGATCAATAGGGAGATTTCTACCCTGAACCAATACTTCGCAGTTTTGGTAATGATGTGTAATATCAGTCTCATCATCCAGAGGAGTAGACAAAACTAACTTTATCCATTCCGGTTCTAGGGGTAATGGGTCAGCAAACTTCTTAGAAGCAATAGAATGCGATGCACCAGTATCAATTAAGACATATGCATTCTTGGAACAAACTTTCAATGTACCTTCCACTAAGCCGCCTTCTTCTACTTGCTCGGTCTCCTTGATTGCATGAAGACGAGCATTCTTGGTTACTGGGCACTTTCCGTCAATGGCTTGATCGTTAAGTAATGGGCAATCGGGAATCCGATGCTCACGACTCCCACAACGGAGACATGCTCCTAGTTTCCTCCAGCATTCTTCTGCTCTATGACCCGCTTTATCACAGTGTTTACACACTGTATTTGGAGAGGTAGTGGTGATAGAGAAGGGCTTGGTCTTCTTGAACTTTTGGTCTTGTGAGGATGCTCCTCCATTGCTAGGCCTTTTCTTGAAGTTGGGTTTAAAGGAACCCGAACCTGTAACTTGTTCCTTCTTATCCTTACCATGAATCCTATCAGATAGTTCCGTGGCATCTTCTAATAGTTGAGCTCGGCGTACTATCTCCGAGTAGACTTGAATGTCCATCGGCGCCAGTTGAGTAATAGCTTCGGGCCTGAGCCCATTAAGAAACCTCCTAGCTTTCATTTTCTCGGTGCTAACTAGATGCTTGGCATACCGAGACAATCTAGAGAATTGGGCCTCATACTCGGCCACTGACAAAGATCGTTGCTTTAATGCAGCAAATTCTGCAGCCTTCTTTTCCTGAACTCGGTCCGAGAAATATTTTGCGTTGAAGTGTTCAACGAATTCCTCCCACGTAACCTGATCTTGATTTATAGTAGCCTCTATTGATTCCCACCAGCATCTAGCATCCCTTTCTAACTGAAAAGTAGCTAATAAGACCTTATCTTGATCCATGCATTGCATAACACAGAATATTCGTTCTGTTTCCCTAATCCAGTGTTCAGCGTCATCTGGATCAGTAGAACCCGTGAACTTGGGCGGGTTCATGTTCTTGAAAGTCTGGTGGAGACTTCCTGCTCGTTGTCCACCTCCTAGTGTTACTTGTTGCAGCACTTGAGTCATGCCTTGCAGTGTACGCTGCATGTTGCGCCATTGAGCACGTTCGGCAGCCATTATCCTACAATTATAATAACTAGATTAATACGTGATTTGTATCTTAAAGACTAGCATTCTATGTTAACTTTAACCCTTGGTTCTACCCAATCTCACTGGTTAAAGGTTTGAACATATCCTTGGACTTGGGTTTTCCTAGCAATTGAATACCCTAGGCTCTGATACCACAAAAACGGTCACGCCCCGAGCGCGGAAGATACTCGGATATGCGCGACAAGTTTATATCAATCATGTCAATCAGAGTAGTAGTGTATTCGACACCAAAACAGAGATGCGCAAAATAGAAAGATAACCCAATCCTTTATTTCATAATGGATAGACTATAACAAATCCAATACTCTATTCAAAAAAAAGGAAAAGTACATAGTTGACTCAAAAATAGGAAAAAGACTAGATGACACTTGGAGAAGTTCTATCTCTTTCACTCTTGACCATTCCCATCCGATTGACTTCCCTCGTCGTCGGAATTACCTGAAAAGTAGGGAACACACGGAGTGAGCGAACGCTCAGTAGGAAAATTATATCTCAAGCGCTTAGCAAGGGGTCTAAGTAATTACATTTTTCATGAGTGTACTATAGCTATGCATGCTCGCATAAAACGACAAGATAGAGAAAGAATTTATCAATAAGACAGCAAGATGAACTAGTCATGAGCTTTCAAGAAAAGATAACAGATATTCAAGCAAGTACTTTTTAGCAAGTCATGTCAAGAACTTTGGCTATCATGTATCAAGCAAACAAGTAATTACCCTTTTTTTTGGGTCACGCAAGTCATGTCAAGTCAAGTACGAGTCAAGTACAAGATTTGTGTGGAATGTCCAATCAAGCTAGTCATGCACTCGGTATAATGCCAGATACCTTATCATTCAACTCCCATGGGCACAAGTACTTTCGGGTGCTCCTCCTAGGACAAGATCGGGCCCTATATGCGCAGGCATTTATCATGTATTTTTGACATCCACTCTTGTATATATATATAGCCAATATGGAATTTCAATAATTTAAGCTTGTAGACACGTAGGATAACTTTGAGAGAATGGAGTCCAAAAAAATGACATTGGACATAGATAGGCGATAACAACGGTACAATCACGATGAACGATGAAACTAGGTGGAATTAGGTTCCCTTAACTCGGGTACCATGACAATTGAGGTTCACATGAACAGTATATCAAAGGCAAGATACCCTCATTCTTATTATAGAATTGAGGTCCACAAGAACATCAACAAATGGCATGATATCATCATCCCATTAAGAATTCTCATGATATACTCTTTGCATATCATAAGGGCCGGTATACCATGTTTCTTTAGAGTGACATGGCATTCAATAGTGTAATGGGTTTTAGGGTACAACCAGCTCAGTCGGCCTTGAGGGAATCCAAGGCTCGAGGAGTCTTACGGAGGTCTCTATGACTAACTTGCTAGTCCAAAGGAACGGAATGTCCAATGGAGAGCTTGTATGTCAATGAGAATTGAGGGTGATCGATAAAACATCATGAAACGTGGGACTATACTCACGGAGTGGAGATATAGTGCCGATATACATATATTTATAGATATACTGAAACCATCGGTTGTCAGAAACAGGTAAAAACATTTTTACAGGAAAATAACGACTTAAGTAAAGTCACTACTCAAGTAATTAACGCCTTCAGTAAGGGCGTTTATCTATTTTACATTTTTGCAAGATTTCAATATTTCAGTATTTTACCAAAAACGCGCCCTGGTAAGGGGCGTTTATTTACAAGTTGACGACGTATACAGTGGTCGTTCATTCTTTACTTCTATTTTTGCAGTATATATATTCAGAAATTTATCAAAAACACGCCCTGGACAGGGGCGTTACTTTTCAATTCACGCCCTGAACAGGGGCGTTAGTGAAGTGAGAGACGACCTATACAGGGTCGTGAATTCAAGAATTTTCAGATTTCAAGTATATAATTTCCAGAAACAAGAGACATGGTCATGACAGGAAATTTATCGGGATTCAAGTAAATATGATTGTACACTGATTTAGAATCATGTTTAAGTGAATATTGGATAATTAACATGGGTAATTAACAATTGAGAAAATTGACGTCCGTGTACCGGGCGTCAAATCTGGAATTGACGACCTGGTCATGGTCGTTTCTTTCAAGGTAGCGCCCTTGTCTGGGTCGCATATACAATTAGCGCCCTTGGAAAGGGCGTTTCTTTCCAACAATAGAAACTTTTAAAACTCGTGAAAACTATATGCATGAACTAATATATATGGTTTAACATAGTTATTATGGTGATTTGGGCTACAGTGCTTGAGAAAACCTACCTTATGAGAATTATCTGATGAACGGACGGAGGCTTGGTTAGAAACTAATGCTCTGAAGCTTCTAACAGTCAGCAGCAAGACAGAAGATGGTAATACAGAAGACGTTTGATGAGGATGATGAAGATGATGATCTTCGATCAACCTGTAGGGGAAGAAAAATGAAGGATGATGAGAATATATCCGAAGTTAGGGAAAAGATTGAAGAACATTACCTTGTTCTTTACGTACGCAATTGATCGCTTAACCTGTATTAGAGGAAGAAGATGAAAGATTAATATCCTTCATGAAATCAAAAAGACAGAGGGAAAGATACAAGAAGAACTCACTGTTCTTCACATACCGTAACAGCAGTAGGTCGTCCAAATAGATCTTTAGGGTTCGACGGGGGTTACTTATAGGGACTTTGGAAATCCTAACAAAGGTAGTGTTTGATTGGAAGTAATACTTCCAAGATAGAATTATTACTACATTCGAACTCTTTCTCATAGTTATCAACTTACCCTGGATAGACTCCTGGGTCGAACGGAACTCAAACTGAATTAGCGTCCTAATTAAGGGCGTCGAATTTAAATTGACGCCTTGTCAAGCGTCGTTACTTGTTGAAACGCGTCCACTCAAAGGGCGTTACGCTATCTTTCCCTTTCTATTTTATTTTGGTCGTTTGAAATTTGACGCCTTATTATTTGGGCGTCCTTTCTTTAATTCGTGCCTGGTTGAAGGTTGCTTATTTGTAAGGTCGCGCCTTTTCCTGAGGCGTTATTTTCATTAGAGTTTAATTCTTTTCCATTTCGGATTTTTATCTTTTCTTTACTTAGTCCTTTATTCTATTTTGACTTATTTTATTCTTTTAAAATTATTAGGGTTGCTACACAGGCGATTCAAAATGCGAAAGCCACTGCGGGGCGTCGTATAGTAATATGAGACTTTCTCAGGAGACGTCAGGAATACCATGTCTACAGTATGGTTTCTCATTCCATTAGCTCAAGAAACATTCTCACGGCGGCTAAGTAGCATACCATGAGGGTCGGTCTACCATGTTTCTTTAGAGTGACATGGTAATTAAAAAGTGTCATGGGTTTTAATGGTACAACCTGCTCGGCGGCCTTGATGGAATCCAAGACTTCGCGTAGACTTACGGAGATCTCTATGATAAAGTCACCAGTCCGAAAGAAGGAATATCCCGAGGAGGGTTCATCTATCACCGAGAAATAGTGGTGTAATCAATAAAACACAGAGAAACGTGAGACTATACTCACGGAATGGTATATAGTGCCAATAGATATACCCACTAAGATGGGTTACAGAAACTCTCGGAAAACAAGAAGCAGGGAAATGTTGCCTTCATCAGTGCCATTATTTCTTTAAATCCAGTCTAGTAACTAAGGCATATAGATTCTGGATTTCAATAACAAATTTTAAATTCAAGATTCGTTATTACAATTTCATAATTCAATCTGGAAATCACTGCTCAGGATGAATGGCGCCCTGGGCAGAGTCATGTTTCTTGAATATAGAGCCCAGGTCAGGGGCGCTATATCAAACATAGACTTTGGTTCAGTCGTGGTTTCATTCAAGTGTAAATTAGTCATGAACAGTAGCACTTTTCCAATAAAAAGAATTTTTTAGGAATGAATATGTGGACAGGTAGAGAAAAATAGCAGGAATCTAGCAGTATATTCATACATTGGATTAGATGTCATGGTTCGTAGTTATTAAATTTTAATATGTGTATTTATTAAATAACTATCCAAATAACGACTGTTTACATGGTCGTTTAATTAAATAGCGCCCTATATAGGGGCGCCCTTTAACAGGAACTTAGGAAACTTCGCAGAAATGTACTCAATCCATGCTATAAGACCTATATGCATGCCCATGCTCAGGTATTTATTAGATTGGGCTTGTACTTGAGAACACCTACCTTGTGGGTTGATCTGGATGACCGAATAGAGATATTGAGATAATAAGAGTGAATCTGCAGCAGCAGCTTCAGCAGCTCGTGGTTACGGCAGCAAGAAGAAGATAATATCAGACAGAGTATGTCACGCCCCGACACGAAATATCGAGGGCGCGACGAGTCGTAAACAATCGTGTCGATCAGAGCATGTACAATTTTATTTCTAAAGATAGAAATGAATGGGAAAAATGGTACCTTTATTCCATCAAAATGAAGTTTACAACACTAATTGATAAGCCATAAGGGTAAATTACAACTTTCAATCCCAAAGTACATCATTCTTGTAAAAACACTCATGATCTACATAAACCTAGGTAAAAAAGAAAATCACTCTCTCACTCTTGTCCATTCCCTTGTTCATTTTCATTTCCTGCAACAATTAACCAAAACGTAGGGTAAGCTAAAAGCTCAATAGGATTTTATATCTCTAAAAACCAGACAATCTTTAAGTATTAAAAATTTAGCAATTTTTGAAGTTGTATCGAGAAGTGTATAAACATGAATGGAATTTCCAAGTAATGACTTTGAACAAGTAAAGAATTTCATATAATTGGTCATTTTCACGCAAGTCGAGTAATTCATGTAAACAAGTAATCAAATACCAATAACGAAATGTGGAATGCCGTATCAAGTAAATCTATCATGCACTTCAGTGTAATGTCACACCGTGGTCAATCAACTCCCATGGGCACAAGTACATTCGGGTGCTCCCCCTAGGACCAAACCGGGCCCCATTAATGCCAAACATTGAGTCATATGGATCCGAAGATCCAAGTACGTTTAGACATCCACTTTAATGTATATGGCCAATGATTTTCAAGAAAATACTATTTGTAATAAGCACAGATATGATCAAATTTCAAAAGTTGCAAGAAAAGTAGATAACAATTAAAGGCATCATGTTTAACGACATTAAGTCGTGGAGTTCAAAAATGAACGGTAAGTAGGAAGAAAATTTAAGATAGTAATTTTATTAGAATTATTTTTTAAAAAAATATCTTAGCTTAATATCATAATCGTAAAACATCAAGTTTTAGTTATGAAAATATATGTTTTATGAATTACAATCATGTGTTTAATCATACATTAATTAACCATATGATAAGAAAATAGAATTTTATGTAAAAAATAACTCTAACTCGCTGAAAATAATCTTAACATGCTGAAAATAATTTTCATATGTTACTTTACTGATAAGATGATAAAAATAAAATTTTCATGTTGGATTTAATTTTTAACATGCTAGAAATTAATATTTAACATGCTAAAATTAATACTTAACATGCTAAAATAATTCTCATACATTAACTTACTGATAGCATGATAAGATAAGTTTACCGTGCTGATTACATAAATTTTCTGATAACAACATAAATTTTATCATGCTGAAAATCATTTTTCTACATTTATTTACTAATTATTTGAAAGAAAAATAGAATTATCATGCTGAAAGATAGTTTTAATTTATTAAAAATAATTCTAATATGCTACAAATAATTCAATCATGCTGGAAATAATTTTATCATGCTAGAAGTAATTTTAACATGCTGTAAATATTTTTCATGTATCAATTTACTAATTACTTAATAGGAAATTAGGTTTAACATGCATAAAAATAGTTTAAATAGATTTTAGAATTCTGAAAAAAAATTTCATATCTCAGTATGTATAAAATAATTTTATTATGTTGGAAGTAATTTTTAACATGCTAAAAATAATTTTCATGCATTAATTTACTAATTACTTCATAAAAAATAAATTTAACATAAAAAAATATTTTTTCCAGATAATATGATAGAAAAGATTTTTATCATGCTGAAAATAATTTCAATATATCAATTTTCTGATAACCAGATTTTTAGAAGCTATAAATAATTTCCATGCATTAATTGACCAATTATTTGATAGAAAAATAGATTTTTCATGCTAAAAAATAGTATTTAATTAGATTTGTCATGCTAAAAATAGTTTTCAGACTTTAGTATGAATAAAATCAATTTGACCATTCTGGAAATAATTTTTAGCATGCTGTAAATATTTTTCATGCATCAATTACTAATAATATGCTAAAAATAGGTTTTTCATGCTAAAAAATATTTTTATTCCACAAAAATAAATTTTAAAATGCTGTAAATATTTTAACATATTAATATGGATTTTCAACATTTTTGGTTACTGTCTATGAACGCGTCCAGGAGTCTAGACGATTTCTGTAGACACGTCCCTAGTTCTAGACATTTTATAAAAATTATTTTTACATTTTATATCAATTTCTTTGAGACGTCTAGGCATGTGGACGCCTTTATAAATTTATTTTAATAAAATTTATTTTTTTATTTTTATTATTTTATTATGGATGCATCCAATCTTTTTTTTTTTATGTAAAAGCCCTGCCTAGAGAGAAGGGGGAGGAGTAGGGTACTCCAACACCTTACCACTAGGGGGAATTTGAGGCGTCCAATCATTTGGACGCCTTTATAAATTTAATCTAATAAAATTTTAAATTTTTTATATTGCGACGTCTAAACCGTTGGACGTCTTTATAAATTTATTTTAATAAAATTTTAATTCTTTATAGAGGCGTCCAGTTACAACAACGCATTCTTTAAATTATTTTAATATATTTTTTTTGAATTTAGGGCAGAGGGAAAAGTATATTTGAGCGCGTCTTATTTGGATGACGTGCTCTGTTGACGCGTCTAGATGGCTGGACGCCTTCTTTTTATTATTTTTATATTTTTATTTTTGAATTCCAGTTAGTGTAAAAGCATCTGAGAACGCGTCTTCTATAGGAGACACGTTCATTAACGCGGACTGAGTTTTAACAGCCACGATTTTCTTAGGAAAAATGTGAATATCCTTCAATAAAACGCTAATAACTTGCTCATTTCTCTATAAAATTTAGGGAAACATGTATCAATGGAAAGACTATTTAAAAATACACAAGATAGCATGCTTTAATTGGAGTTTAGCCTGAGACACACCTACC
This sequence comes from Amorphophallus konjac, assembly GCA_022559845.1. NCBI lineage: Eukaryota > Viridiplantae > Streptophyta > Magnoliopsida > Alismatales > Araceae > Amorphophallus > Amorphophallus konjac. Next base: position 313,543,764 of record CM040125.1, read on the forward strand.
TTTGAGCAGATTTAAGGAAGAAGTAAGAAAATCCCCAATTTGATACGAAAACCCTTAATTCTCCAAATCTTTCCTTCAAATCTCCCTTAATCTTCAGAGTAGCATAGCCTATGCCACCAATGATGATTCGAGGGTCGAATGGGGCTCTATTTAAAGCCAAAACTTGGCCAATTTTGTCAAAATTTCTTACCTAATTCCACCAAATCCATTGACTCTGAATTAGAAGAAAATTCATATTTCTCCTCTTAATGTAGTCTCAAATTGGTGTGAAACCAATGTAAAAACCGTTGGTCTAAAGTTATAAGTTAGGTATGGGTTGATTTTTGAGTCAATCTTCTAGAAATTGGGTTATTTTAATCCCTTAAATGTCATATTAAACACATGTTACGAATTTAAGGTTATTTATCCTTTATTAAATCCTTTAATCTATTAATCCAACCCATTATGGATTATCCAATGGGCCAATTGTGATCCTAGTCCATTATATGGACTTTTGTTGGGCTTACTATGATTTATCTAAGGCCTAAAGTAATTAATTTTCTATTTAATTCAAGTAAATTCAATAAACTAGCTTATTTCATATAGTAAAAATGTAATTTGATTATTTCATGAAAATTTTAATTACATAATGAAATTGAAAATTTTATTTCTCATGTTTAATTTTTTGGTTTCTACATCCTCCCCCACTTAAAAGAATTTGGTCCTCCAAATTCACATTATATAACTAAAAGTCAAAGATTCAAGTAGAAAGGTTGAATTTCTAACCTGAGATTAAATCCGGGTATTTCTTCTTGATGGATTCTTCTAATTCCCAGGTTGCTTCATCGAATCCACGCTTACCCCATTGGACTTTCACCATCGGTATGGCCCGATTCCTCAGTTGGTGCAATTTCCGATCTAATATTTTGATCGGTCTTTCTTCATATGATAGGTCCTTTTGGAGTTTCAATTCTTCAAATTGAATCACATGTGAAGGATCGTAGACGTATTTCCTTAGCATGGATACATGGAATATCTCATGTACACTGGCCAGTTGAGGAGGTAAAGCTAGCTTGTATGCTACCTCACCGATTCTCTCCAAAATCTCGAAAGGGCCGATAAATCTCAGACTTAGCTTTCCTTTGATGCCGAATCTTCTAATTCCTCGTATGGGTGAGATCTTTAAGAAGACATGCTCCCCCACTTGGAATTCAAGGTCTCTCCTCCGATTGTCGGTATAACTCTTTTGCCGTGATTGAGCGACTTTCAATCTTTCTTGAATTAACTGGATTTTGCTAGTTGTATCTTAGACAATATTGGGACCAAGCAATCCCTTCTCTCCAACCTTGCTTCAGCATAGAGGCGATCTGCAGCTTCGGCCATAAAGAGCTTCAAATGGTGCCATTTGAATACTCGACTAATAGCTATTATTATAAGCGAACTCAGTCAATGGTAAATGTTCATTCCAACTACCGTCGAAGTCAATCATGCAGGCTCTCAACATATCTTCAATAATCTGATTCGTCCTCTTGGTTTGTCCATCCGTCTGAATACTAAACCTTAGTCTAGTACCCATAGACGATTGTAAACCCTTCTAGAAATGAGAGGTGAATCTCGGATCTCGGTCTGAAATAATAGAGCTTAGAATACCGTGCAGCCTTACGATCTCCTTGATATATAAGGCGGCTAGAACATCCACGGTCCATTTAATCTTGATACGTAAGAAGTGAGCAGACTTGGCTAACCGGTCCATAATTACCCATATAGCATCGAAACCACTTCGGGTCTTCAGTAATCCAACTATGAAGTCCATACCGATACTATCCCATTTCCATTCCGGTATTTCGAGAGGCTTGAGTTTACCATCCGGTTTGAGGTGCTCGGCTTTAACTTGTTGACATACCAAGCATCGACTTACGAACTCGGCTACCTCTCTCTTCATATTCAGCCACCAGAATGTTCTCTTGAGGTCTTGGTACATTTTTGTAGAACCGGGGTGAATAGTGTACCTTGACCGATGTGCTTCCTCCAAGATTTTTCCCTTGATAGTAGAACAATCGGGTATACAAGTTCTTCCTTTGAATAATAACCTTCCATCATCAGCCAGAAGGAAATCCGGTCGTTGATCTAGTTTCTCTTTAATTTCAACGATCATCAGATCATCATCTTACCGTTCTTTAACTTCCGAGAGTAACTCGGGTTGGAGTTGAATATTAGCAATAAAGACTCCGCCTTCCTTCTCCTCTATATTGAGGTTTAAGTTGGCCATTTGCTCAAGTAGATGCCATTCTTTAACCATCATGCTCGATAATAAAGCCATCGGCTTCCTGCTAAGTGCATCAGCTACGGCATTGCCTTTTCTGGGATAATATTGTATAGAGAAATCAAAATCCTTTAAATATTCCAACCACCGTCTTTGTCTCATATTGAGCTCCTTTTGAGAGAATAAATATTTGAGACTCTTGTGATCAAAATACACCGTAAAGGCTTCGCCATAGAGGTAATGTCGCCAGATCTTCAAAGTCAAGACCACAGCTGCCAGTTCTAGGTCATGTACGAGATAATTTTCATCGTGCTTCTTCAATTACCGTGAGGAATAAGCTATGACCTTGCCATGTTGCATTAATACGCAACCTAGGTCAATTCCAGATGCATCAGCATATACTTCAAATCCTCCTCCTTCCGTAGGTAATGTGAGAATAGGAGCAGTCGTCAGACAATCCTTTAAAGTTTGAAAGTTTTTCTAGCATTCCTCGGACCATATAAAAGGATTCTCCTTCCTTGTCAATCTTGTTAAAGATACTGCGATCTTTGAGAAATCCTTGATAAATCTTCGGTAATAACCAGCCAATCCCAAAAAACTTCGTATTTCTGTTACACTTGTAGGTCTTTCCCAGTTCTTAACAGCCTCGACCTTTGATGGATCAACAGCTATACCGTTCCAGGAAATTATGTGACCGAGAAAAGAAACCTCGTCTAACCAGAAATCACATTTGCTTAATTTGGCATAAAGCTTGTGATCTCTTAATAATTGAAGGGCCTTCTTGAGATGTTCTTCATGTTCTTCCTTGGACTTGGAGTAGATCAAAATGTCGTCGATGAATACAACCATAAATTGATCGAGGTACCGCTTGAATACGTTGTTCATCAATTGCATAAATGCGGCAGGCGCATTTGCTAAGCCGAAAGGCATAACTGTGAACTCTTAATGACCATACCGACTTTGGAATGCCATCTTGTGAATATCACTTTCCTTGATCTTCAATTGATGATAACCAGATCGAAGGTCGATCTTTGAGAAATATCGAGCTCCAGAAATCTGGTCGAATAATTCATCAATCCTCGATAAAGGATATTTGTTCTTGATGGTGAGTTGATTCAATTGCCGATAATCAACACACAACCTCATCAAACCATCCTTCTTCTTGACAAATAAGACCGGGGCTCCCCAAGGTGAAGTACTTGGTCGGATAAACCCCTTCTCCAATAATTCTAATAATTGATCCTTTAATTCTTTCATTTCCACGGCAGACATCCGATATGGGGCTTTAGAAACTGGTGCCGCTCCCGGAATTAAATCAATAGAGAAAACCACTTCTCTCTCGGGAGGAATACCAGGCAACTTGTCCGGAAATACATCAGAATAATCCCGAACGATAGGAATGTCATTTAGAACGGATTCTGTATGCTCGGTCATAGTGATAGAAACTAAGAAACCAGCACAACCCTTCCTTAATAATTTCTCGACTTTGAGGACCGAAATGAGAGGTATGTGCTTGGAATGCCTGATACCCGAATGTAGAAGGTCGGGGTAACCCATGAAAGTTATAGTCCCCAACTTGCAATTTACACTAGATCCATGTGTAGATAGCCAATCGGCACCCAAAATAACATCATATCCTTCCATCTCCATGCATACCAAATTAGCGGGTAAGTTATAACTGCTAATTAGAATTTCACTATCAGGATAGAAATATTTGATTTCCTTTCCTATTCTAATAGGTGTAGTAATGGTAAGTGTAGAATCTAATGGAACAGGCTTCATAGGTAAAAGACCAGCAAATCTTCTAGATATAAATGAATGTGTAGCTCCAGTGTCAAATAAGACCGAGGCAGGCTTGGAGTATATGAAAAGAGTAGCTTCCACGACTCCTCCTTCCTCGGTAGGTTCCGCATTCATTAGAGCTTGGAGTCTCCCTTGCTTCTATGCAATAATTGGAAGCTTTGCCGGTGATGGAGCTTGCTCATTAAGAAGAGGGCAATTCGGGATCCTATGCTCCCGACTCCCGCATCGAAGACGTGCGCCGAGTTTTCTCCAGCATTCCTCAGCTTTGTGTTTGGGCTTCTCGCAATATTTGCATAATTCCTTGGATGGCGTAGAGAAAGGAACAATTTGTTTGTTGAAAGTCCTCGGCTTCTTGTCCCCTTGGAAATTATGTCCACCATTGTTGAAATTACGCCCGTCCTTGTTGAAGCTACGCCCATCATTGGGCCTTTTCTTCCCGAAGGAAGGTTTGAAACTTCCGGACCTAGTAACTTGCTCTCTCTTGGCATCCCTTCCTCGGATGCGATCTGATAACTCCGTTGCATCTTCTAGGAGTTGAGCTCTTCGTACCATATCAGAATATAATTGAATATCCATCGGGGCGAGTTGAGTAATATAATGCGGCTTAAGGCCATTTAAGAATCTCCTTGCCTTCATTTTCTCGGTACCCACGAGATGTGGAGCGTACCTAGATAACCTTGAAAATTGTGCTTCATATTCAGCGACAGATAATCCCCTTTGCTTTAAGGCGGCAAACTCGGCGGCCTTCCTTTCTTACACCCGGTCGGAGAAATACTTGCTATTGAAGTGTTCCACGAACTCTTCCCATATAATTTGGTCGTGCGATAAAGTAGCCTCGACCGATTTCCACCAGGCACGCGCATCTCTTTCCAGTTGGAAAGTAGCAAGTAAGACCTTCTCCTCATCGGCACATTGCATGACTCAAAAAATCCTCTCGATCCCCTTAATCCAATGTTCGGCCTCATCCGGGTCCGTAGATCCCGCGAACCGGGGAGGGTTCATGCTCCGAAAATTACTATGTAGATCACCCGCTCCTCGGTTTGCTCCTCCCTGAGGAACATGTTGGAGAGCTTGGGTTAAGCCTTGAACGGTGCGTTGCATCTCGCGTCATTGAGCTCTCTCGGTGGCCATTTGCGAGAATTAACCTGCAACCATAATCACAAGGTTTAATTATTTTATTCATTTGTTTATGTCTTGATAAATCTTTTTCTTTAAAACTAAACCCGTGTTTCTACCCGTGCTTACCGAGAATGTTTAAGTCCTTATCCATGTTTCTAGATATTGATCTGAAACCTAACCTAAGTTTAAGAATAAACCTAAAATTGTGAAACCTAGGATTTTATGTAACCTAGGCTCTGATACCATTACCCTTGGTGTCACGTCCCGTACTCTATACCATCGAGGTTTTGTCCGCTTTGACCTACCGGCCTCACGGTTTTGTCCCTTTCGAAGGGTGATCGGCTCCAGAATGGGGGACTTCCCGGGCAGGTAACCCATCCCAATACTACTCCCCATTAAGCACGCTTAACTTCGGAGTTCTTTTCAAGAACTGAGCTGATACTTCAAAATGCGCCTCGGTGATATAGAGTACAACTTAGCTATACTTGAGGGTGTTACAATCTACCCCTCTTATATAGGCGACGTCCTCGTCGTTGGGCATATATAGCACGCAATCAAACTCCCAGGCAGGTAGGATTCTAGAGGTGGCCCTTACAGGCTCAAGAGGTGGCTCCCACTATGTAGCACTTTGTCCCATTACGGGTTCAAGAGGTGGCTCCCATAGCGTAGCACTATGCCCTGAATGGCACTTAGTTCCTACACTTCCGGCTGGGGTATAGCTCGGATACCACAAAGACTGTCACACCCCGACGCGAAATATCAAGGGTGCGACGAGTCGTAAACAATCGTGTCAATTAGAGCATGTACAATTTTATTTCTAAAGACAGAAATGAATGGGAAAATGGTACCTTTATTCCATCAAAATGAAGTTTACAACACTAATTGATAAGCCAAAAAGGCAAATTACAACTTTCAATCCCAAAGTACATCATTCTTGTAAAAACACTAATGATCTACATAAACCTAGGTAAAAAGAAAAATCACTCTCTCACTCTTATCCATTCCCTTGTTCATTTTCATTTCCTGCAACAATTAACCAAAACGTAGGGTGAGCTAAAAGCTCAGTAGGATTTTATATCTCTAAAAATCAGGCAATCTTTAAGTAATAACAATTTAAGTAATTTTTGAAGTTGTATCGAGAAGTGTATAAACATGAATAGAATTTCCAAGTAATGACTTTGAACAAGTAAAGAATTTCACGTAATTAGCCATTTTCACGCAAGTCAAGTAATTCATGTAAACAAGTAATCAAATACCAATAACGAAATGTGGAATGTCGTATCAAGTAAATCTATCATGCACTTCGGTGCAATGCCACACCGTGGTCAATCAACTCCCATGGGCACAAGTACTTTCGGGCGCTCCCCCCAGGACCAGACCGGGCCCCATTAATGCCAGGCATTGAGTCATATGGATCCGAAGATCCCAAGTACGTTTAGACATCCAATTTAATGTATATGGCCAATGATTTTCAAGAAAATGCTGTTTGTAATAAGTACAGATTTGACCAAATTTCAAAAGTTATATGAAAAGTAGATAACAATTTAAGGCATCATATTTAACGACATTAAGTCGTGGAGTTCAAAAATGAACGATAAGTAGGAAGAAAATTTAATATAGTAATTTTATTAGAATTATTTTTTTAAAAATATCTTAGCTTAATATCATAATCGTAAAACATCAAGTTTTAGTTATGAAATATATGCTTTATGAATTACAATCATGAGTTTAATCATACATTAATTAACCATATGATAAGAAAATAGAATTTTATGTAAAAAATAACTCTAACTCGCTAAAAATAATCTTAACATGCTGAAAATAATTTTCATATGTTACTTTACTGATAAGATGATAAAAATAAAATTTTCATGCTGGATTTAATTTTTAACATGCTAGAAATTAATATTTAACATGCTACAATTAATACTTAACATGCTAAAATAATTCTCATATATTAACTTACTGATAGCATGATAAGATAAGTTTACCGTGCTGATTACATAAATTTTCTGATAACAACATAAATTTTATCATGCTGAAAATCATTTTTCTACATTTATTTACTAATTATTTGAAAGAAAAATAAAAATATCATGCTGAAAGATAGTTTTAATTTATTAAAAATAATTCTAATATGCTACAAATAATTCAATCATGCTGGAAATAATTTTATCATGCTAGAAGTAATTTTAACATGTTGGAAATATTTTTCATGTATCAATTTACTAATTACTTAATAGGAAATTAGGTTTAACATGCATAAAAATAGTTTAAACTGATTTTAGCATTCTGAAAATAATTTTCATATCTCAGTATGTATAAAATAATTTTATCATGTTAGAAGTAATTTTTAACATGCTGAAAATAATTTTCATGCATTAATTTACTAATTACTTCATAAAAAATAAGTTTAATATAAAAATATAAATTTTCCTGATAATATGATAGAAAAGATTTTTATCATGCTGAAAATAATTTCAATATATCAATTTTTTGATAACCAGATTTTTAGAAGCTAGAAATAATTTCCATGCATTAATTGACCAATTATTTGATAGAAAAATAGATTTTTCATGCTGAAAAATAGTATTTAATTAGATTTGTCATGCTAAAAATAGTTTTCAGACTTAGGATGAATAAAATCAATTTTACCATTCTGGAAGTAATTTTTAGCATCCTGTAAATATTTTTCATGCATCATTTACTAATAATACGCTAAAAATAGGTTTTTCATGCTAAAAAAATATTTTTATTCCACAAAAATAAAATTTAACATGCTGTAAATATTTTAACATGTTAACATGGATTTTTAACATTTTTGGTTACTGTCTGTGAACGCGTCCAGGAGTCTGGACGTTTTCTGTAGACACGTCCCTAGTTCTGGACATTTTATAAAAATTATTTTTATGTTTTATATCAATTTCTTTGAGAAGTCTAGGCATGTGGACGCCTTTATAAATTTATTTTAATAAAATTTAAATTTTTTTATTTTTATTATTTTGTTATGGAGGCGTCCAATCATTTCGACGCCTTTATAAATTTAATCTAATAAAATTTTAAAATTTTTATATTACGGCGTCTAAACCGTTGGACGTCTTTATAAATATATTTTAATAAAATTTTAATTCTTTATAGAGGCGTCCAGTTACAAGGACACCTTCTTTAACTTATTTTAATAATTTTTTTTTGAATTTAGGGCGGAGGGAAAAGTATATCTGAATACGTCTTATTTGGATGACGTGCTCTGTTGACGCGTCTAGATGGCTGGACGCCTTCTTTTTATCATTTTTACATTTTTATTTTTGAATTCCGGTTGGTGTAAAAGCATCTGAGAACGCGTCTTATCGAGGAGACGCGTTCATTAACGCGGACTGAGTTTTAACAGCCACGATTTTCTTAGGAAAAGTGTGAATACCCTTCAATAAAACGTTAATAACTTACTCATTTCTCTATAAAATTTAGAGAAACACGTATCAATGGAAAGAGCATTAAAAAATACACAAGATAGCATGCTTTAATTGAAGTTTAGCTTGAGAGACACCTACCTTTGAGCAGACTTAAAGAAGAAGTAAGAAAATCCCCAATTTGATACGAAAACCCTTAATTCTCCAAATCTTTCCTTCAAATCTCCCTTAATCTTCAGAGTAGCATAGCCTATGCCACCAATGATGATTTTAGGGTCGAATGGGGCTCTATTTATAGCCAAAACTTGGCCAATTTTTTCAAAATTTCTTACCTAATTCCACCAAACCCATTAACTCCGAATTAGAAGAAAATTCATATTTCTCCTCTTAATGTAGCCTCAAATTGGTGTGAAACCAATGTAAAAACGGCTGGTCTAAAGTTATAAGTTAGGTATGGGTTGATTTTTGAGTTAATCTTCTAGAAATTGGGTTATTTTAATCCCTTAAATGTCATATTAAACACATGTTACGAATTTAAGGTTATTTATCCTTTATTAAATCCTTTAATCCATTAATCCAACTAATTATGGATTATCCAATGGACCAATTGTGATCCTAGTCTATTATATGAACTTTTATTGGGCTTACTATGATTTATCTAAGGCTTAAAGTAATTAATTTTTTATTTACTTCAAGTAAATTCAATAAACTAGCTTATTTCATATAGTAAAAATGTAATTTGATTATTTCATGAAAATTTTAATTACATAATTAAATTAAAAATTTTATTTCTCATTTTTAATTATTGGATTTCTAAAGAGTAGCAGGAACAGCAGATTTGGAGGAAGATGAAGGATGACGAGCTTCTTTACGTAACAATAGAGCAGCCACAGGTCGCAGGTGCGGTCGAATAGAAGCAATCATCTTCTATTGCAAGAGTATAAGTAGCTTCTACTTGACACAGCAAGAATAGGGGGGCGTGCTCGTGTGTTGGAAGCGACGAAGAGAAAGAAGAAACAGCAGAGGCTTCTTCACGATGCAACAGTCGCAGCAGGGACCAAGTAGAAGAAAAGAACAGTAGAGTATGGCAAGAGAGAAGCAGTAGTCGGGCTTCGATCGATGGAGGCAGGATATTTATAGAGAAGGAGATCCTATTGGGATTTAGAGTTCTAATGGGAGTTAAGTTTTCTACTTAAGAATCCTATTAGCACAACCTTCCTACGCATCATTCTTTTCCAGATCGAGACCTTCCCGAATAGCATTTTACTTCCCAGTTCGAACAAAACACCGCAATCGGGGTTTTGCATATTCACTGATGGGAATCAACGCCGAGCATGTACTTTTCTTTTGCATTTATGTCCTTTTAGTTTGTGTTTATACCCTTGGGAAAGTATGTACGCAAATGTAAGGCTTTCAAAGCCAATGAGTCATTCCCATGGATTGTGTGGGTTTCTATGTAATTTGTCAGTAGGACCAGCAAGGGGGCCCTCAGCCCTCTCCCATTGGTCCATGTCACCTTGTGGGGCTGGTCAACTATCCTAGGTGGACATCTAGAAGGTTGGACTAGTCATATGCCACATGGGTAGACAAGGGGGTAAGAATTTCCATGGTAGGCTACCTACCATGTCAAACTTGTCCCCCCTTGCCATTCTTGGTCAATAGGCCCCCCCTTGTATATTATATTTATTTTTTTTTGTGTTTGTGGTATGCAATCTAGGCCATCCATCTCACCTCCCTAGATCTAAGGGTGGAGGTTAGATTTGGTTGGAAGCATATAAAACCATGTATTTTCATGTGAAAATTAGTGAAAAATCAGAAATTTTGTTGAATGCCAAGAAGGCTCTTGCGCCCCAGCCCTCTCCCCCTGGTTTCCTCTCCTCAAACCTCCAGTTCTACAGTGTATCAATCTTCTATCTCCCCCTCTCAACCTCTGATCTTCATCTGTGCCGCCGCCGCCGCCGTTCGTACCGCCTTCGAGCCGCCGTGGAGCCGTCTTCAAGTTTCTATCCTGTTGGACAGAGGTGTAGTTTATGAATTCTTACTGCCAGCCACGAGCTCAGATGGATTTGAACTTTTGCGGGTGTGTTCTTGCCTTGAATCCCCACCTCCACCTAAATTTTCACTTCCAAAATCCTCCATTTAGTAATTTTCCATTTTCGTTCATTTTGCATTCCCAGATCTATTTTGTCTCTGTCTACAATGACAACAGCTCTGAGTTTCCCATCTCCTACCACATTTTCGAATTTTCCAAACCCTCCTAGTTTTACTGAGAGTTCTTTCCATCATCCCCTACATCCACCATGTTTCCTGATTTTTGATCTGCCCTCTATCCATTTTTCAAAATTCGTGTTCTATCTATGCTACAGTGCCTTTAGTCAGATTTCAGATCCGACCCACTGTTAGTGAAAAAATCCTATCAATACGTAGCCACATCCAAACTTGTCCAAACTAGGTTTTCCGTCTTCCTAGCTCAATTTCCTACACCTTTGATTAAGACCTCAAGAGCTGAATCGGACATCTACCCTGTGGTCAACGACAGTTCTTAGAGGACAGCCCTGCAGATCTGAGAGTTAAGCCACTATACAACAGCAACCTTCAAAATTCGCCAATTGGAAGTGCAGGCTTTGTTATTTTTCTGTAATCATAGAGAGTTGAATCCCTTCGAAGCAGCTTTCCAACGGCGCTAGTTTCGTCGCATTCTGACGTCGGGGTTGATCGCAGCGTCCGTTCTCGCCGGAGCGCGTGCCGAAAAATAGAACCGGTAGATCCGTGGCCGGTCATTCCGACCGATGCCGAACGGAGCCGCCTGGCCTCCGACAGGCGAACAAGTGTGCCGCCAGCCGGGGAACATTTCCACAAGTGTCCCCACCACAGTGGTGACACCGGGTCCCGCACGGTCCCTCCGGACAGCACGTGGGCCCCACCGTCACGTGTTCGGGTGCTGCCGAATCAATGCGAGAAGCCGCCCGTCAACCCGAATTCGGTCCTCCCGGACCCCATTGTGTAGCCCTTTACCTCCCTGCGTGGAGTGGGCAGTGGTCCATTGCTGTAACAATTGTGTAATATTGTTCCGGGAGAACGAGTTTCGGCCGGGTCCGTCCGCATGGAGGTATCGCATTCGCTCCCTTCTCGGCATTTTACTTACTTCATATATATTTGTTTATGCCGCTGCTAGAGAGCATGTGTAGGGACAATTAGCTCGCTTTATATTTATATCATCGCTGCTGCGAGAGAGAGCGTTACCGTCCCGTGACCCGATCCGGGCACAAGTGAGAGCCGACCACCTTAGCTCATTGCCGGTTTCTCAACCGCGCACGTCCGACGCTTCCCTCGTTAAGGGGCAGTCACGAGCTTGTCGTGTCCGTGGTCTCGTCTAGCATCAATTTGGTATCAGAGCGAGGTTGAGTCTAGGGTGTTTAAAAAAAAAAAGAGAGTCGTTTAAGTCTAAGTGTCTAAGTCGGTCTTAGGAGTTGCATTTGCATACCATTAATCGGTATATAAAAGGTGTTGTCCGAACGTTACACTACAAGAAAAAGTGGCTATAGCGACCGAATTAGAGACCGATTAAATCGGTCGCTAGTCGGTCCCAAATAGAGACCAATTCGGCGACCGAAATAATCGGTCGCATATCTGAGACCGTTTTGGCGACCGAATTTAGTTCGGTCTCCAATCGGTCGCTATATTTAGCTCGAATTTATTCCGGGCTCTTTTTTTTCAAAATCGACCGAATTGGAGACCGATGTTGCGACCGAATATATTTCGGTCTCTAATCGGTCGCTGCTATAGCGACCGCATTAGCGACCGATTTAATCGGTCGCTAGTCGGTCCCAAATAGAGACTAATTCGGAGACCGAAATAATCGGTCGCATAATAGAGACCGTTTCAGCGACCGCATGTATATCGGTCGCTAATCGGTCGCTATTATTGCGACCGAATTAACTTCGGTCTCCAGTCGGTCGCTGAGGCCGTTATACTTCCTACTACGACCCCCGCCCGCCCGAGCCCTCCCGCCCGAGCCCCCCCCCTCCCGCCCGAGCCCCCCCTCCCGAGCCCCCTTCCCCTGCGGCCCCCTCTCCGCCCTAGCCCCCCTCCCCGCTCCCGCCCGAGCCCCCTCCGCCGGAGCCCCCCCTCCGCCCGAGCCCTCCCGCCCGAGCCCCCCTCCTCCGCCGGAGCCCCCCTCCCCGTGCTGCCTCCCGCCCGAGCCCCCCTCCGCCGGAGCCCGTCGCCGCGCCGCTCGCGTCGAGTCGCCGTCGCCGCTCGCCCTGCCGTCGTCGCCCTCCGCAGGTACCTCTCTCTCTCTCTCTCTCTCTCTCTCTCTCTCTCTCCCTTCCCCCTCCGTCACCGGCCTGCTCCCCTCCCCCGCCGGCCTACTCCCCTCCCCCCTGCGGCCCCGTCGCCGGCTTGCTCCCCTCCCCTCCCCCCTGCGGCCTGCGCCCCCGTCCCCCTCAGATCTCTAAGGAAGGGTTGCTGGATTCTTCCACAGGGGGTTGTGACCTCCTCCTCAACTTCAGCGCGCGGTACTGAGGACAGCATGTCCCCAGTCCCACACGGCCGCGCCACGTACCGTGCCCAGGAACAGTAGAAGTCGCAGAGCCTGTCAAGGGGGGCGGCATCATGATAGGGTCACGTTGGCTTGTCACCAGCGGCCCTTCACCTTTTCATATCGTTCTCCAACTCTTTTCTTCTTCGGAATTCGTTGTCGTCAAGCCACATAGCGTGCGAAGGTACCTTTCTTCGCCAACGACGGGTCTCCGGCTGCTTCCACCTTATCTTCCTCTTTATTTGAAAGAGCGCGATCGATCTAAGCAGTCAAAAGGGAATTAATGGCATGCTCATTATTTGCCGATTACCTCAAATTTTCTACTTAAAGGGTCTTAAAATTTAAGATTTGACAAATCGAGACTGGGCGATCTGAATCGGTCGTCCCGTCCAATCTCAATCACAACTGAGACGTTTTATATATTATTTTAAATTTTTTATAATAAATATATTTTGTAAGTTGATTGGTTGAGAATCTCACGTTTGAATGTGAGATCCCCAATTCGAAACACACATTTGAAGTGTTTTTTATAGATTTTTATAAAGTTATTTTTAATAAAAAATATTTAAAACAACGACGAGGGCGAGATTCGAACCGGAGGCTTCCGTTAGAACGGCCACACACGTAACCAACTAAAATACAAATATTTTTGAGTTATATTATTCTATAGCATACATATATATAACATAATTTTTTATCTCGGTACGTAACGGTACCGACCCGTCACCTCTCAGTCAAAAATCGGGACGGACGGGACGAACGGTCTGTCAAACCCTACTAAAACCCGAGTTTGTGAGACTGAGGATTAGATGACGCTCACAGATCTTTCCCTCGTTTCTATATATATATCTATATATATTTATTCAATATTTTTACTCCTATCTTGATAGATATGATTATAAAGGGTTTTTTAATACTACATGGGCGTTCATCATCTATATCTATTTAGAGGTAATTATTTGTTCTATGAAAAATCCTAATCACTACAAGAAAAATCGCGGATAGCGACCGACCTAGCGGTCGCTATTCAGTCGTAGATCGGTCGCAAATATGCATTGCGACCGAACAGATACTATCTAGCGACCGAATATGTCGGTCGCTATATAATAGTCGCTATATGGCGACCGACATAATTCGGTCGCAGTATCAGTCGTTACCAGAGACCGATTATAATCGGTCGCCTGACTGGTCGCTAATAATTCGGTCGCCATTCAGTCTCTATTCGGTCGCTACATTTGTTGTATTTTAAAAAATAAAATTAACCTATCGGATTAAGTCAGGTACCTATGAGGATTAGTTACAATGTTTTTCTAAAAGTTTTTCTTCCTCCATCTGTTTGTTTAAAGACCTATCATACTATCTTATCCATCCTCAGTAATAAAATGGGGTTTAAGATTGCACCATATTTACTAATGTTCAAAAAGTAACATTGTATGTTTTGATGAGTGAAAAAGTGTCATTTAATGGTTATAAATGTTTCTGTCCTGCATCAGATTTGGTATCAGAGCATAAGGGAATCAACTTATTTTTATAAGTTGAGGTCCTACATTTTGTAATCAGTATGCTTCCTCTTCCGATTATTTTTACTGCATATTTACCTAATGGACAACGAGCAGAAATTGATGTACATGAGTCGGAAGATAAGAATTGGATTTCACCTGACATTGTTAAGTCACTTGCTAAGACCGGAGAAATTGTTATTGAGGGTGACCGTGTATTTGTGGAGTTCTCTAAGAAGTTCAAAACAGTCACGTATGATGATGGAGCTTGGTGTGACATTGGGTCAATGGCTGCCCCATTCATTATTTTAGGAAGAAAGTGGTTAGAAGAAAGAAGTGCGGTTATTGATTCAGAAAGAAAAACATGCACTTTGAGTTTAGTGTTATTTTCTTGTATTTTCGTAATTAAATTAAGGTTTATTTTTAGTTTAGTGTTATTTAGTCGGTTATGTGTTTTGTTAATTTTAATAGTTAGGGTATTGTTGGATGAAAAGTAAAGTGTGTTTTATTATTGTCTTATTCAGTAATGATACCATCAATTTCTTTACTTGATTTCTGCATAGCTAGTGACAGTGTTGTCTTTAAGCTAAAAAGTATCATGCTATATTTTATTTCTGCTAAATAGCTAGTGAAAGTGTTGTCTTTATGTTGGATGTTAAAATAAAATTCCTGTTTTCATTGTGTACATGTATTGCCAATTTCACATGTTACTGCTATGTTTTTAGATTGTGTTATTATCTTGTCAATATTTAATTAGTTGGGTGTTGTATGTGAGCTGAGATGCGTGGGTGCAACCTAACATTGCACGCATCTTAGGAGAGCGTGTTAAGCCCGTGCCAATCAACCTACCCGTTCAAGACTTTGGGATTGATATGCACGTTCTCATTTTGAATGATGAGAATGTGTATATCTAACTCAAAGTCTTGAATTGTCCCGTTTGGACAGTCTGTGAATGTTTGATCGCACTTAGGTGGTTAATTACTATATGTGTTTGTGTTGTTTGTTAAAAATTTTGGCTGCGTCTTCTCACTCCTCTCTGATATACCTTTATTGATTTTGATTATTTTCTTAACCACTTATTAGTAAGTGTTTAAGAAAATTTCTTAATCAATAAATATTTTGTGGTATATCGGAGAGGTGTGGGGAGATGCTGCCGAAATTTTTAGCAAACAACACAACACATATAGTAATTAATCGTGCGATCAAACCTTCACAGATGGGTTAAAAAGTGAAGATCTAAATGATATTTCCGTCCTATTTAAAATGGCAGACATGGACGATGTGAGGTAAGGGTTGTACTTTTTATTTTGTTAAACATGTTAAAGTTTTGTGTGTTTACATTTCATTCGCATAGGGAAAATGTCTGAAGATCGTTCATGGATGTACCGTAGAGTAGTTGATCAGGTGGTGTCTATAGAATTTAAAAATGGAGTTGAGAGATTCATTCAGTTTGCTTTGAGAAATTCTATTGAAGCTGTAGATTGTGAGGGTCGTATCCGATGTCCTTGTGTAGTCTGTAAGAATTTGAAGTGGCTGACAACATGGGATGTACAACGTCATTTATACAGAAAGGGGTTTGTTAAAGATTATACAAACTGGATATGTCATGGTGAAACATTGTGGTCGACCTACGAGCCTGCCAATGTTGGAAGTGGAAGTTCATATGTTGATATGGTCATAGATGCTGCTGGTCCAGGATTCAATGTTCACGAGGAGCATGTACATAATGAAGAACCGCCAAACAAGACAGCTGAAAGATTTTATCAGCTACTCAAAGATGCTGATGAGCCATTGTGGACTGGATGTCAAAATCACTCTCGACTGTCTGCGGTGTCACAATTATTGAACTTGAAATCTGAATTTCACATCAGTGAGATTTGTTTTGATCGTTTGTTACTGATTATCAAAAGTATGTTGCCACAAGATGAGAAATTACCTGAAAATTTTTATCGTGCAAAGAAGATGGTCACTGACTTAGGGCTTGGATATGAGAAAATAGATGCATGTCCTAATCATTGCATGCTATATTATAATGAGGCTAAAAGTAAGGTATCATGTTCCATATGTGGTCATGATAGATTCAAGCCTAAGAAAGGGGACAATTCAAAGCAAAAAGATATACCATATATGTCATTGCGGTATTTTCCTATTGCACCGAGATTGCAGAGAATGTATATGGCACCAAAGATAGCTCAACATATGAGATGGCATGCGGAAAGAGTACGTCGACAACATAATGTAATCAGTCATCCTGCAGATGCCGAAGCTTGGAGTCACTTTAACCGTGCTCACCCTACTTTCTCAAAAGAGTCGCGTAATGTAAGGCTGGGTTTATGTACTGATGGATTCAATCCATTTGGAGGTTCAGTGACTTCCTACTCTTGCTGGCCAGTTTTCGTGACACCATATAATATTCCGCCAAATATGTGCATGAAACGAGAGCATTTATTTCTATCATTATTGATCCCTGGTCCAAAAAGTCCTGGGAAAAAATTAGACATATATCTCAGGCCGTTGATTGATGAGTTGAAGTTGTTATGGACTGATGGGGTTACTACCTATGATGCATGCAGAAAACAAAATTTCACTATGAAGGCTGCATTGATGTGGACAATAAGCGACTTTCCTGCATATGGAATGTTATCTAGCTGGAGCACTCATGGAAAACTAGCATGTCCTTACTGTATGGACAGTTCCAAATCATTTGTACTTAAGCATGGTGGCAAGTCATGCTGGTTTGATTGTCATCGACGATTTCTACCAAGGGACCATCCGTTTAGAAGGCAAAAAGATGCATTCTTAAAGAACAGAATTGAATTGGAAGAAGCTGATTTTGAACGGTTGTCTGGTCCACATTTAGCAGCACGTGTACAGAACTTACCAGATATAGCACAATTGTCGAGCAGCACAAGACAACTCCCTGGATTTGGGAAGGATCACAATTGGGTCAAAAAAAGTATCTTCTGGGAATTGCCTTATTGGTCAACTCTTCTTATACGACATAACATCGACGTCATGCATGTTGAGAAGAATGTCTTTGATAATGTGTTCAACACTGTTATGGACATAACAGGCAAAACAAAGGATAATGTGAATGCCCGTTTAGACTTGAAAATACATTGTAAACGTCCAGAACTGTACCTTATTGATAGAAATGGTAAAACAGTTAAACCGAAAGCAAGTTACGCCCTTGGAGCTGCACAGATTAAAGAAGTATGCTCTTGGCTAAAACAGTTGAGATTTCCAGATGGTTATGTGTCTAACATTGCTCGTTGCGTGAATACAAATGAGGGGAAAATATATGGAATGAAAAGTCATGACTGTCATGTGTTCATGCAGAGGTTGTTACCTATTGTATTTCGTGATATGATGCCGAAGGCGATATGGGGAGCAGTGACTGAGTTAAGTCAGTTTTTCAAAATTTTATGTGCATCAGAGCTCAGGTATGAAGATGTGGAAACTATTGAACAGAATGTGATCACGACAGTTTGTAGATTGGAAAAGATATTTCCACCATCATTCTTTGATTCAATGGAGCACCTGCTTATACACTTACCATATGAGGCTAAAGTAGGAGGGCCAGTACAATTTAGATGGATGTATCCATTTGAGAGGTAATATATATATATTTTCTCCTCATAATTCAATTACATGGTGATGTGTTTTTCATTATCTTATGAACATTCTGGTAGGTGTATGCATGAATTGAAAATGAAAGTTCGCAACAAGGCAAAAGTAGAGGGTTCCATTGCCGAGGCGTACATTATGGAAGAAATATCAAATTTCTGTTCAATGTACTTTGAACCTGAGGTACAAACTCGTCGAACTCGGCCACCACGTAATGATGATGGGGGAGACTCCGTTCACTCTGAGCGACTGTCGATATTTAAGTATCCTGGACGTGCGTATGGACGTTCCTCGAGTCGGATGCTAAATGATAGAGAATTGCACTGTGCAGAAATTTACATCCTTTTAAATTGTATGGAGGTTGAACCTTATGTTGCGTAAGTTCTCTGCTCAAATTACATTGTGTCTATAACTTATTATTTTTCATTCCATCTATAATGCTCCAATGGTCGTAATACAGACAATTTGACTCAGAATTAATCCAAAGATGTCCATATCTCACTGACATGGAGGTTGAAAAAGAACGAGAAAAATCATTCGCTTCTTGGCTGAAATATCGTGTAAGTATTATTACTACTCTTTCTCCTTGTTGGGTCAATGACAAATTCTGACTAGTGTGCTGTCCATATGTAGGTTGAAAATGATTTTATTACTGATCAAAGAATTCGAGTGATCAGTTATGGCCCATCGAAAGTTGCACGTACATATCCAGCATTTATTGTGAATGGGTATAGATTTCACACTAGACAATATGGGCAGAATAAGTCAACAATGAACAGCGGGGTATGTGTGAAAGGAAGTACATATAATGAAAACGAATGTGATTATTATGGTATTATTGAGGAGATCTTAGAATTGCAATATCTCGGAGATGACAACCATATATTTCTGTTAAAGTGTCATTGGTTTGATCCTAATTCTGTTCGAAATGACACAACATATGGGATTGTCGATATCAGACATAAGTCTAAATTGAATACTTATGATCCATTCATTTTGGCCGCACAAGCCCAGCAGGTCTATTATACAAAGTATCCATCGTCTAGAAATAAAGAAAGAAATGATTGGTGGGCAGTTTGCAAGGTTAAGACAAGGCTTTTCCCGGATTATGAGTTGGATTTGACTGAAACAGAGCAGTTGGATGTGAATGCCGAATTCTTTCAATCAGACTTGGGTGATGATGTAGACTTGCCTGCTTCTAGTGATGAATCTGTGGAGGCACCGTCTTTATCTAAAGAGAATGAAGTGGAGGAAGTCGATCCAGAACAACCAGAAATACAGTTGGGGGACTCCGAAGAGGAGGAATATATTAGTGATCAAAATGAATCTGATAATGAAGATGTGAATGCTGAATTTGTTATATCTCCAACATCTGAAGAAGAAATGGAGAATGTTTGATTAATGGTATACAATTTTATCTGGGAATTTTAATACTCTGTAACTTTCTTTCTTTCACTATTTGATGAATATGCATGTATTTTATTACCAGTTGAAGATATGGTTCGAGGACGGCGTGGGACTCCCAGAGGTGGGAGGGGAGAGGGTAGCGGGAGGAGATTTACTTCCGTTTCACCACCGGTAGTAGGTATGTATACTTTCCCTTCATAATGCATTGTAGTATTTGTTGAAAATAATTCATTATGTATTTGTGTTATCTGATTATTATTTTCACAGGACCCACGACCTCTACACCGTTACGACCGACCTCTGCACCGCTACCACCGGTAGTAGGTATGTATACTTTCATGTATAATGCATTGTAGTATTTGTTGAAAATAATTCTTTATGTTTTTGTGTTATCTGATTCTTATTTTCACAGGACCCACGACCTCTGCACATATACCACCGACCTCTGCACCGCTACCACCGGTAGTAGGTATGTATACTTTCCCTTCATAATGCATTGTAGTATTTGTTGAAAATAATTCATTATGTATTTGTGTTATCTGATTATTATTTTCACAGGACCCACGACCTCTACACCGTTACGACCGACCTCTGCACCGCTACCACCGGTAGTAGGTATGTATACTTTCATGTATAATGCATTGTAGTATTTGTTGAAAATAATTCTTTATGTTTTTGTGTTATCTGATTCTTATTTTCACAGGACCCACGACCTCTGCACCGTTACCACCGAGGGATGCACCGCTACCACCGGCAGTAGGTATGTATACTTTCATGTATAATTCATTTGAGTATTTGTTTAAAATAATTCTTTATGTTTTTGTGTTATCTGATTCTTATTTTCACAGGACCCACGACCTCTGCACCGTTACCACCGAGGGATGCACCGCTACCACCGGTAGTAGGTATGTATACTTTCATGTATAATTCATTTGAGTATTTGTTTAAAATAATTCTTTATGTTTTTGTGTTATCTGATTCTTATCCTTACAGGACCCACGGCCTCTGCACCGTTACCACTGACAACGGGTACATTGACGGCCTATGCACCGCCATCACACATGGCGAGTGGATCTACACCTCCCCCAGCTGAGTCAGGTATGTTCATTTGCATATTTATGTTTTTTTGATAGTTTGTTTTATTTATACTATTTAATTCGTATAGTACGTGCTGATGACGAGGCGAGTCATCATGAGGGGGAGGGCTGTTGTAATGAGACGATGCGGGCAGTGTGGATAAATGAAGGGTACGTAATGCATTATTTTTGTTATTTATTCGTCATTGTGGTATTAATATTTTTAATTTCAGGAATAAAATAGAGCCAGCCCAAGCATCACAATTTATTACAAAGACAATTCAAGCACATTTTCCAGGCCCCATCCATCGCTTTGCTGATTTTCCGATGGGTGTTCAGGATTTATTGTTCTCTATGTTCTTGGTATTTATCTTATTTTATCATATTAAGTCATTTTCAATTATTATTTTAACCCACTTTGTTATGTAACATATAAATTTTTGTTGTTGTTAATATATAGAGGAATCATCGATTCACAGAACATTCAGATGAGTTACGTGCTAGATTTGCATGGACAGCTACTGCAAGAGATAATTTCAAACATCTTATGTACAATGCCCGAAGATATGCAAAAAAAGCATGTGCAAGTACTGATAAGAACATATGGAAGGAGCATGGGCCTGTGTGGATGAGAAAGGAGTATTGGACAGAGCTGTGCAACATTTGGGAAGCGGAGAAATGGAATGCCAATTCAAACAAAGCAAAGCAAAACAGAGCAGCGCATCCTGAAGCGAATTTACACACGGGTGGCTCTGTCTCCTTTGCAACACATAAAGCGAGATTAGTAAGTACACTTCTACATATATAAATTTTTTGTTTCTATTATGAAACTGTGATTTATTTGAATAACAGGAAGCACAGTTAAAGCGGCCAGCTCAATTTCATGAACTTTTTGATCGAACTCATAAGAAGAAAGGGACAAATGCTTACATTAGTGAGAAAGCTCGGGAGGTAGCGGTAAGTGTATACATTAATAGTTTTCATTTAAGATTAAATTGTAGAATAATTTGGTTTTGTTTTTTTTTGGTTTTTGCAGGACTCATATAGTAGACGAATGGATGAGAGGTACGGGGATGACAGTCAGCGTCCAGAGTTGGATCCTGCCATTTGGGTTGCAGCATCTGGGGCACCCAAGAAAGGACATGTTTATGGTTTTGGACATAGCTTGGGCACGACTAGGGTGTTATCATCATGCTCGAGTTCGGTCTCACATGCGACCTCTCCATTTACCACACCAGCAGCCCCAGATGGTTCTTCCAGTGCCGCCCCGACCATGACTCCAGATATGTTTAGGCAGATCGTCAACGAGACCGTCTCTCAGAATATCTCTCAGAATATCTCAACCATCGTCGCTCAGACCGTCTCCCAGATGCTCACATCCTTGGGAATTGATAGTAGTAGAGCACCTCCTGCACCTCCTGCACAGCAGCCTCCGGTAAGTATTTTATTTGATTGATTTTCTATTTGTTAACTCTAAATATCATCTTACAAAATATAAGAATTTAGATTGAGGAGGGGAAAATATCATTTTCTTAACTCTAAATATCATCTTACACCTATCCTCTGGATATTAGAATCAACAGGCAGACTGTTCTGCAGGATTTTCCATAGGTGTATAGAGATTTTGGTTAGAACTGAAAGTGAAAAGATATGTATAAATTCTATTCACTTGAGTGGGGGAGGATACAGATCTATAAATATTCATAAAGCTAGAATAATATAAGGAAAGTAACATGTAGACATGAATAAAATATGCCAATTTAGGTGAAAAGATCTCCCCAAAGTCTGGTAACTGTCATGGCAGGAAGCCAGGAACAGCACCTCTAAGCAAAGGAAGGGCAGTTCATACAAAGGAGCATAGGTCATAAGTTACAAGAAGTGAAGGATATTATATATAGTCGGCGGCGGCCGCCATTGGGGCGTATCCCTGCAAGGGAAAGGCGGAGAAGATACCATACAGAAATGGCTATGGAAGTTACCCAAGTTCTTTTGAATGCACAGTCAATAGATTCAGCGGTTCGCAAGCATGCTGAGGAAAGTTTAAAACAATTTCAGGATCAAAATGTTACTGGGTTCTTGCTATCTCTTTCGAGTGAATTAGCAAATAATGACAAGCCTGTTGTTAGCCGTAAATTGGCAGGCTTGATTCTCAAAAATGCCCTGGATGCAAAGGAGCAACACAGAAAATTTGAGCATGTGCAGAGATGGTTATCATTGGATGTAGCTGTTAGGGCCCAGGTCAAAGGATGTTTACTACAGACTCTCTCTTCACCGGTGATTGATGCAAGATCTACTGCATCTCAAGTTGTTGCAAAGATTGCTGGTATTGAGTTGCCTCAAAATCAATGGCCTGAACTTATCAGTTCTCTCTTGTCAAATATTCACCAACTTCAGCCAGATGTTAAGCAAGCAACTTTGGACACCCTAGGTTACATGTGTGAAGAAGTCTCCCCTGATGAAGTTGATCAAGAGCAAGTCAATAAGATATTGACAGCGGTTGTTCAAGGCATGAGTGCTTCTGAGGGAAACATTGATGTTAGGCTGGCTGCAACTCGAGCTCTGCATAATTCTTTGGGATTTGCTCAGGCAAACTTCGGGAATGATATGGAGAGGGATTATATCATGAGAGTCATTTGTGAAGCTACTCTGTCCCCTGAGGTGAAGATACGGCAGGCTGCATTCGAATGCTTGGTCTCCATATCCTCCATGTATTATGAGAAGCTTGCATCGTATATGCAGGACATATTTAACATCACTGCAAAAGCTGTGAGGGAAGATGAGGAACCTGTTGCTCTACAAGCTATTGAATTCTGGAGCTCAATATGCGATGAAGAGATTGACATCTTAGATGAATATGGAGGGGATTTTTCTGCTGATTCTGACACCCCTTGCTTTTATTTTATCAAGCAGGCACTACCTGCGCTTGTCCCTATGCTGTTGGAGACACTCCTTAAGCAAGAAGACGACCAAGATCAGGATGAAGGA
Organism: Amorphophallus konjac; assembly: GCA_022559845.1. Taxonomy (NCBI): domain Eukaryota; kingdom Viridiplantae; phylum Streptophyta; class Magnoliopsida; order Alismatales; family Araceae; genus Amorphophallus; species Amorphophallus konjac. The sequence goes on from CM040125.1 coordinate 313,567,469, forward strand.
GTTTGGAATCTTGCAATGGCTGGAGGAACATGCTTGTCAGAACTGACGGAATCCAAATCGGATGCCCGGTTTGAGCTCGGCGCTCAAACTTCATTTTTAAAATACACTTAGTTCAAATGAACTGTTAGGACGGGTCCGGGGGTCTAAAATTCGAAATACCGGTCGGATGGCCGTGCCGATCATTCCAATACGACCGGGGAGATGAAAGTGACTTATCAGAACTGACGGAATCCAAATCGGATGCCCGGTTTGAGCTCGGCGCTCAAACTTCATTTTTAAAATACACTTAGTTCAAATGAACTGTTAGGACGGGGCATTTGGTTCTAAAATCTGAAATACCGGTCGGATGGCCGTGCCGATCATTCCAATACGACCGGGGAGATGAAAGTGACTTGTCAGAACTGACGGAATCCAAATCGGATGCCCGGTTTGAGCTCGGCGCTCAAACTTCATTTTTAAAATACACTTAGTTCAAATGAACTGTTAGGACGGGTCCGGGGGTCTAAAATTCGAAATACCGGTCGGATGGCCGTGCCGATCATTCCAATACGACCGGGGAGATGAAAGTGACTTGTCAGAACTGACGGAATCCAAATCGGATGCCCGGTTTGAGCTCGGCGCTCAAACTTCATTTTTAAAATACACTTAGTTCAAATGAACTGTTAGGACGGGTCCGGGGGTCTAAAATTCGAAATACCGGTCGGATGGCCGTGCCGATCATTCCAATACGACCGGGGAGATGAAAGTGACTTGTCAGAACTGACGGAATCCAAATCGGATGCCCGGTTTGAGCTCGGCGCTCAAACTTCATTTTTAAAATACACTTATTTCAAATGAACTGTTAGGACGGGTCCGGGGGTCTAAAATCTGAAATACCGGTCGGATGGCCGTGCCGGTCATTCCAATACGACCGGGGAGATGAAAGTGACTTGTCAGAACTGACGGAATCCAAATCGGATGCCCGGTTTGAGCTCGGCGCTCAAACTTCATTTTTAAAATACACTTAGTTCAAATGAACTGTTAGGACGGGGCATTTGGTTCTAAAATCTGAAATACCGGTCGGATGGCCGTGCCGATCATTCCAATACGACCGGGGAGATGAAAGTGACTTGTCAGAACTGACGGAATCCAAATCGGATGCCCGGTTTGAGCTCGGCGCTCAAACTTCATTTTTAAAATACACTTAGTTCAAATGAACTGTTAGGACGGGTCCGGGGGTCTAAAATTCGAAATACCGGTCGGATGGCCGTGCCGATCATTCCAATACGACCGGGGAGATGAAAGTGACTTGTCAGAACTGACGGAATCCAAATCGGATGCCCGGTTTGAGCTCGGCGCTCAAACTTCATTTTTAAAATACACTTATTTCAAATGAACTGTTAGGACGGGTCCGGGGGTCTAAAATCTGAAATACCGGTCGGATGGCCGTGCCGGTCATTCCAATACGACCGGGGAGATGAAAGTGACTTGTCAGAACTGACGGAATCCAAATCGGATGCCCGGTTTGAGCTCGGCGCTCAAACTTCATTTTTAAAATACACTTAGTTCAAATGAACTGTTAGGACGGGGCATTTGGTTCTAAAATCTGAAATACCGGTCGGATGGCCGTGCCGGTCATTCCAATACGACCGGGGAGATGAAAGTGACTTGTCAGAACTGACGGAATCCAAATCGGATGCCCGGTTTGAGCTCGGCGCTCAAACTTCATTTTTAAAATACACTTAGTTCAAATGAACTGTTAGGACGGGGCATTTGGTCTAAAATCTGAAATACCGGTCGGATGGCCGTGCCGATCATTCCAATACGACCGGGGAGATGAAAGTGACTTGTCAGAACTGACGGAATCCAAATCGGATGCCCGGTTTGAGCTCGGCGCTCAAACTTCATTTTTAAAATACACTTATTTCAAATGAACTGTTAGGACGGGTCCGGGGGTCTAAAATCTGAAATACCGGTCGGATGGCCGTGCCGGTCATTCCAATACGACCGGGGAGATGAAAGTGACTTGTCAGAACTGACGGAATCCAAATCGGATGCCCGGTTTGAGCTCGGCGCTCAAACTTCATTTTTAAAATACACTTAGTTCAAATGAACTGTTAGGACGGGGCATTTGGTTCTAAAATCTGAAATACCGGTCGGATGGCCGTGCCGATCATTCCAATACGACCGGGGAGATGAAAGTGACTTGTCAGAACTGACGGAATCCAAATCGGATGCCCGGTTTGAGCTCGGCGCTCAAACTTCATTTTTAAAATACACTTAGTTCAAATGAACTGTTAGGACGGGTCCGGGGGTCTAAAATTCGAAATACCGGTCGGATGGCCGTGCCGATCATTCCAATACGACCGGGGAGATGAAAGTGACTTGTCAGAACTGACGGAATCCAAATCGGATGCCCGGTTTGAGCTCGGCGCTCAAACTTCATTTTTAAAATACACTTATTTCAAATGAACTGTTAGGACGGGTCCGGGGGTCTAAAATCTGAAATACCGGTCGGATGGCCGTGCCGGTCATTCCAATACGACCGGGGAGATGAAAGTGACTTGTCAGAACTGACGGAATCCAAATCGGATGCCCGGTTTGAGCTCGGCGCTCAAACTTCATTTTTAAAATACACTTAGTTCAAATGAACTGTTAGGACGGGGCATTTGGTTCTAAAATCTGAAATACCGGTCGGATGGCCGTGCCGGTCATTCCAATACGACCGGGGAGATGAAAGTGACTTGTCAGAACTGACGGAATCCAAATCGGATGCCCGGTTTGAGCTCGGCGCTCAAACTTCATTTTTAAAATACACTTAGTTCAAATGAACTGTTAGGACGGGGCATTTGGTTCTAAAATCTGAAATACCGGTCGGATGGCCGTGCCGATCATTCCAATACGACCGGGGAGATGAAAGTGACTTGTCAGAACTGACGGAATCCAAATCGGATGCCCGGTTTGAGCTCGGCGCTCAAACTTCATTTTTAAAATACACTTATTTCAAATGAACTGTTAGGACGGGTCCGGGGGTCTAAAATCTGAAATACCGGTCGGATGGCCGTGCCGGTCATTCCAATACGACCGGGGAGATGAAAGTGACTTGTCAGAACTGACGGAATCCAAATCGGATGCCCGGTTTGAGCTCGGCGCTCAAACTTCATTTTTAAAATACACTTAGTTCAAATGAACTGTTAGGACGGGGCATTTGGTTCTAAAATCTGAAATACCGGTCGGATGGCCGTGCCGATCATTCCAATACGACCGGGGAGATGAAAGTGACTTGTCAGAACTGACGGAATCCAAATCGGATGCCCGGTTTGAGCTCGGCGCTCAAACTTCATTTTTAAAATACACTTAGTTCAAATGAACTGTTAGGACGGGTCCGGGGGTCTAAAATTCGAAATACCGGTCGGATGGCCGTGCCGATCATTCCAATACGACCGGGGAGATGAAAGTGACTTGTCAGAACTGACGGAATCCAAATCGGATGCCCGGTTTGAGCTCGGCGCTCAAACTTCATTTTTAAAATACAAGATGAAATTTGAACTTATATTGTGTGTGTGTATTTATATATATGAAAATGAGCTGGCTTAAACTATTGGCATACTCTTGTTAATGCTTGATTTCTTTATTAAGTCTTGTTAATGCTTGATTTCTTTATTAAGGATTTGATTATAATTTTTTTAAATGATATACAGGATCATCCGTCGCGAGATGTTGGACGAGACGACGACCAGGATGAGACATATGTGGAGGATTTGTGATTTTATTTTAGTTGTGTATGTTGTCATTTTATTATTATGGATGTATGATTAATTTGTGATTTTATTTTAATTGTGTGTAATTTGAGGTTCGTGGAGATTGTGATCCGTGTAGTTGATTTATTATTGTTTTATGAAATTGTTATTTATCAGGTGTTTGTATGTGATGAATTTGAGATTTGTCGATATTGTTGTCTGTGTAGTTGATTTTATATTTATGTTATGAATTTGTTATTTATCAGGTAATTTATTTATCAGTTTAAATAAATTTTTAAAAAAAAAATAATGCAAAATTAGCGACCGCATGGAGACTGAATTACGACCGAATAGCGACTATACGTTATATTTCTTTTATTAAATAATTATACTTGGCGACCGACTGGCGACCGACTAGCCACCGAATCAATCCGATAGGTTAATTTTATTTTGAAAAATACAACAAATTTAGCGACCTACTAGCGACCGAATTGAGACCGAATAAATCCGATAGGTTAATTTTATTTTTAAAAATACAACATAATTCGAGACCGAATAGCGACCGAATTGAGACCGACTTAATCCGATAGGTTAATTTTATTTTTTAAAATACAACAAATGTAGCGACCGAATAGAGACTGAATAGTGACCGAATTATTAGCGACCGGTCAGGCGACCGATTATAATCGGTCTCTGGTAACGACTGATACTGCGACCGAATTATGTCGGTCGCCATATAGCGACTATTATATAGCGACCGACATATTCGGTCGCTAGATAGTATCTGTTCGGTCGCAATGCATATTTGCGACCGATCTACGACTGAATAGCGACCGATAGGTCGGTCGCTATCCGCGATTTTTCTTGTAGTGTTAGGCTACGCCTATCGGGAAGGCCGCACACTTGCGCGAGTGATCTTCGGATCGGTTATCTCCGCCACGTACCGAGTCTTGGTTTACGTCTAGGGTGCTTAGTGTGCATGCATTCTAAACTTGCATAGTCGGTCTAGTGTCTTGTCTAAATGGCCTTGCATACACGTTCCTAGGGATCCATTCCCACCTTTTCGACACCAATGGCCAACCCATGTCGACCCGTCCAAGGTGATAGGTCTGTGTCCGAGTACATCCGGGACTATGATAAGTACTGGTTGGAATATGGCTTGGGAGAGGAGAGCACCACGACCGCATTTCAGTTCCGGAGAGGTTTGCGGTTTCACTTCCAACTTGAATGTCTTGTCCGCGACGCGTTCTCGCTGGCGCAATCTTATAAGGTCGCTCTAGAGGTCGAGCCCTTTGAGCCTCATTTTTCTCGCTCTAGAGGTCGAACCCTTTGGCAAACATCTACCTCCCAACCGAGTCCCGAGCCGATCGGACTACCTAACCCAATTCCTTCACCACCCGAGAGTGCTCCATTGTCACCCTCACCTTCCGATCTTAATTCGGAACCCTCTCATTTGGAGCCACCCAAGCCCCAGCCACCCGTGTTTCTAACGGGTACGCTTTTCATAGCCGAGCCGCTTCTTAGTTGGCTCAAGGATGGCTTGGTCCCACCTCCCTTCCCACCTATGGACCCCATCCTCCCTTTAGTGCCGGTGAATTCCTTCCATACCACATTTCGATCTAGTCACCATGTTGACACGTTGGATGATCTTGTCACGAGATTAGATTCACAATTGAAGTTGACGCACCTACTGGCCCGAGGCTTTGACCAACCCGCTAGTCTTAGCTTTCACCCATCCGGCCTTAGGGTCCATTACCTCCGTGTGTCACCACGGAGATTCTTCTACTCCTCCCGATGCCGACCGAGTCCGACTTCATTCCCTTTTGCCCAAGGGAGGAGTCCTATTTTCTACACATGTCCATCGTCCCACCGCTCACAATGTATGACGGTGATTATGAATTCTTAAATTGGGACCGAGTCATGGGAGAATCCACTTCATGGGGTCATACCTTCTTTGACCCTTTTGACCCCTTCACTAGTGAACCTCCCGAGCTTTCATACTCACTCCACCTCTTCCGCGGAGTTCACTATCCCACCTTTTCCACTCGGGCCAAGCAAACTCCACATAGCCATAGGTCCGAACCTTCATATGGGGGTAATGAAAACTTTGGTTTCTCTGATCCATCCAAACCACCCGCACCTCCCGAACTTCCCACATCCAAGCCCAATGTCCATGATTGGTGCATCATAGGGTGTCTAGGAGTTCCCTATGACGTCAACCTCCGGTTACGTCAAATGCATGCATGGCACACGTTCGGGTGTCCTGGTCCGCCGTCATCTATGTACGGGTCGGACTAACATTAGGTGAGTCTAGGGTCATAGTTGAGTCAATGTGCTTTTCTTTGTGTGGTTTGTTTGCATGGTTTATGTGTAGTTTGAGAGTCTGCATGTGTCTTGTGCAAGCTCGTTGTCGTTCTCTTATGAGTAAGAGGTGAGTGGACTCGCTCGATGAGTATGGGATCGGTTCTATAACTACACCCGGATCTAGTCACCTACAGGGACTCAGCGGTGATTCCTAGTGAGTCTTCGAGCTACTTCCTTCCCTTTTGAGAGTGCCCCACCCGGAGTGTCCACCTTTAGCCCATAGTAGTTTGCGCATATAGAGTATATATGGGATGAGCATGTGACGATCACTTGGAGTGTAGCGTACCCGCGTTACTTGGCAAAGTGACGGATCCGCCGGAGTACTCGAGCATCCCTACCCCTACTCGACGGGGTCGAGTTCCTCCCACCCGGGGAGAGTTGATGGGAATCAACGCCGAGCATGTACTTTTATTTTGCATTTATGTCCTTTTAGTTTGTGTTTATGCCCTTGGGAAAGTATGTACGCAAATGTAAGACTTTCTAAGCCAATGAGTCATTCCCATGAATTGTGTGGGTTTCTATGTAATTTGTCAGTAGGACCATCAAGGGGGCCCTCAGCCCTCTCCCATTGGTCCATGTCACCTTGTGGGGCTGGTCAACTATCCTAGGTGGACATCTAGAAGGTTAGACTAGTCATATGCCACATGGGTAGACAAGGGGGTAAGAATTTCCATGGTAGGCTACCTACCATGTCAAACTTGTCCCCCCTTGCCATTCTTGGTCAATAGGCCCCCCGTTGTATATTATATTTTTTTTTGTGTTTGTGGTATGCAATCCAGGCCATCCATCTCACCTCCCTAGATCTAAGGGTGGATGTTAGATTTGGTTGGAAGCATATAAAACCATGTATTTTCATGTGAAAATTAGTGAAAAATCAGAAATTTTGTTGAATGCCAAGAAGGCTCTTGCGCCCCAGCCCTCTCCCCCTGGTTTCCTCTCCTCAAACCTCCAGTTCTACAGTGTATCAATCTTCTATCTCCCCCTCTCAACCTCTGATCTTCATCTGTGCCGCCGCCGTTCGTACCGCCTTCGAGCCGCCGTGGAGCCGTCTTCAAGTTTCTGTCCTACTGGATAGAGGTGTAGTTTATGAATTATTACTGCCAGCCACGAGCTCAGATGGATTTGAAGTTTTGCAGGTGTGTTCTTGCCTTGAATCTCCACCTCCACCTAAATCTTCACGTCCAAACTCCTCCATTTAGTAATTTTCCATTTTCGTTCATTTTGCATTCCCAGATCTATTTTATCTCTGTCTACAGTGACAACAGCTCTGAGTTTCCCATCTCCTACCACCTTTTTGAATTTTCCAAACCCTCCTAGTTTTACTGAGAGTTCTTTCCATCATCCCCTACATCCACCATGTTTCCTGATTTTTGATCTGCCCTCTATCCATTTTTCAAAATTCGTGTTCTATCTATGCTACAGTGCCTTTAGTCAGATTCCAGATCCGACCCACTGTTAGCGAAAAAATCCTATCAATACGTAGCCACATCCAAACTTGTCCAAACTAGGTTTTCCGTCTTCCTAGCTCATATTCCTACACCTTTGATTAAGACCTCAAGAGCTGAATCGGACATCTACCCTGTGGTCAACGACAGTTCTTAGAGGACAGCCCTGCAGATCTGAGAGTTAAGCCACTATACAACAGCAACCTTCAAAATTCGCCAATTGGAAGTGCAGGCTTTGTTATTTTTCTGTAATCATAGAGAGTTGAAGCCCTTCGAAGCAGCTTTCCAACGGCGCTAGTTTCGTCGCATTCTGACGTCGGGGCTGATCGCAGCGTCCGTTCTCGCCGGAGCGCGCCGAAAAATAGAACCGGCAGATCCGTGGCCGGTCATTCCGACCGATGCCGAACGGAGCCGCCTGGCCTCCGGCCGGCGAACCAGCGTGCCGCCAGCCGGGGAACATTTCCACAAGTGTCCCCACCACAGTGGTGACATCGGGTCCCGCACGGTCCCTCCGGACAGCACGTGGGCCCCACCGTCACGTGTTCGGGTGCTACCGAATCAATGCGAGAAGCCGCCCGTCAACCCGAATTCGGTCCTCCCGGACCCCATTGTGTAGCCCTTTACCTCCCTGTGTGGAGTGGGCAGTGGTCCATTGCTGTAACAATTGTGTAATATTGTTCCGGGAGAACGAGTTTCGGCCGGGTCCGTCCGCGTGGAGGTATCGCATTCGCTCCCTTCTCGGCATTTTGCTTACTTCATATATATTTGTTTATGCCGCTGCTAGAGAGCATGTGTAGGGACAATTAGCTCGCTTTATATTTATATCATCGCTGCTGCGAGAGAGAGCGTTACCGTCCCGTGACCCGATCCGGGCACAAGTGAGAGCCGACCACCCTAGCTCACTGCCGGTTTCTCAACCGCGCACGTCCGACGCTTCCCTCGTTAAGGGGCAGTCACGAGCTTGTCGTGTCCGTGGTCTCGTCTAGCATCAATTTGGTATCAGAGCGAGGTTGAGTCTAGGGTGTTTAAAAAAAAAAAAGAGAGTCGTTTAAGTCTAAGTGTCTAAGTCGGTCTTAGGAGTTGCATTTGCATACCATAAATCGGTATATAAAAGGTGTTGTCCGAACGTTAGGCTACGCCTATCGGGAAGGCCGCACACTTGCGCGAGTGATCTTCGGATCGGTTATCTCCGCCACGTACCGAGTCTTGGTTTACGTCTAGGGTGCTTAGTGTGCATGCATTCTAAACTTGCATAGTCGGTCTAGTGTCTTGTCTAAATGACCTTGCATACACATTCCTAGGGATCCATTCCCACCTTTTCGACACCAATGGCCAACCCATGTCGACCCGTCCAAGGTGATAGGTCCGTGTCCGAGTACATCCGGGACTATGATAAGTACTGGTTGGAATATGGCTTGGGAGAGGAGAGCACCACGACCGCATTTCAGTTCCGGAGAGGTTTGCGGTTTCACTTCCAACTTGAATGTCTTGTCCGCGACGCGTTCTCGCTGGCGCAATCTTATAAGGTCGCTCCAGAGGTCGAGCCCTTTGAGCCTCATTTTTCTCGCTCTAGAGGTCGAACCCTTTGGCAAACATCTACCTCCCAACCGAGTCCCGAGCCGATCGGACTACCTAACCCAATTCCTTCACCACCCGAGAGTGCTCCATTGTCACCCTCACCTTCCGATCTTAATTCGGAACCCTCTCATTTGGAGCCACCCAAGCCCCAGCCACCCGTGTTTCTAACGGGTACGCTTTTCATAGCCGAGCCGCTTCTTAGTTGGCTCAAGGATGGCTTGGTCCCACCTCCCTTCCCACCTATGGACCCCATCCTCCCTTTAGTGCCGGTGAATTCCTTCCATACCACATTTCGATCTAGTCACCATGTTGACACGTTGGATGATCTTGTCATGAGATTAGATTCACAATTGAAGTTGACGCACCTACTGGCCCGAGGCTTTGACCAACCCGCTAGTCTTAGCTTCACCCATCCGGCCTTAGGGTCCATTACCTCCGTGTGTCACCACGGAGATTCTTCTACTCCTCCCGATGCCGACCGAGTCCGACTTCATTCCCTTTTGCCCAAGGGAGGAGTCCTATTTTCTACACATGTCCGTCGTCCCACCGCTCACAATGTATGACGGTGATTATGAATTCTTAAATTGGGACCGAGTCATGGGAGAATCCACTTCATGGGGTCATACCTTCTTTGACCCTTTTGACCCCTTCACTAGTGAACCTCCCGAGCTTTCATACTCACTCCACCTCTTCCGCGGAGTTCACTATCCCACCTTTTCCACTCGGGCCAAGCAAACTCCACATAGCCATAGGTCCGAACCTTCATATGGGGGTAATGAAAACTTTGGTTTCTCTGATCCATCCAAACCACCCGCACCTCCCGAACTTCCCACATCCAAGCCCAATGTCCATGATTGGTGCATCATAGGGTGTCTAGGAGTTCCCTATGACGTCAACCTCCGGTTACGTCAAATGCATGCATGGCACACGTTCGGGTGTCCTGGTCCGCCGTCATCTATGTACGGGTCGGACTAACATTAGGTGAGTCTAGGGTCATAGTTGAGTCAATGTGCTTTTCTTTGTGTGGTTTGTTTGCATGGTTTATGTGTAGTTTGAGAGTCTGCATGTGTCTTGTGCAAGCTCGTTGTCGTTCTCTTATGAGTAAGAGGTGAGTGGACTCGCTCGATGAGTATGGGATCGGTTCTATAACTACACCCGGATCTAGTCACCTACAGGGACTCAGCGGTGATTCCTAGTGAGTCTTCGAGCTACTTCCTTCCCTTTTGAGAGTGCCCCACCCGGAGTGTCCACCTTTAGCCCATAGTAGTTTGCGCATATAGAGTATATATGGGATGAGCAGGTGACGATCACTTGGAGTGTAGCGTACCCGCGTTACTTGGCAAAGTGACGGATCCGCCGGAGTACTCGAGCATCCCTACCCCTACTCGACGGGGTCGAGTTCCTCCCACCCGGGGAGAGTTGACGGGAATCAACGCCGAGCATGTACTTTTATTTTGCATTTATGTCCTTTTAGTTTGTGTTTATACCCTTGGGAAAGTATGTACGCAAATGTAAGACTTTCTAAGCCAATGAGTCATTCCCATGAATTGTGTGGGTTTCTATGTAATTTGTCAGTAGGACCATCAAGGGGGCCCTCAGCCCTCTCCCATTGGTCCATGTCACCTTGTGGGGCTGGTCAACTATCCTAGGTGGACATCTAGAAGGTTAGACTAGTCATATGCCACATGGGTAGACAAGGGGGTAAGAATTTCCATGGTAGGCTACCTACCATGTCAAACTTGTCCCCCCTTGCCATTCTTGGTCAATAGGCCCCCCCCCTTGTATATTATATTTTTTTTTGTGTTTGTGGTATGCAATCCAGGCCATCCATCTCACCTCCCTAGATCTAAGGGTGGATGTTAGATTTGGTTGGAAGCATATAAAACCATGTATTTTCATGTGAAAATTAGTGAAAAATCAGAAATTTTGTTGAATGCCAAGAAGGCTCTTGCGCCCCAGCCCTCTCCCCCTGGTTTCCTCTCCTCAAACCTCCAGTTCTACAGTGTATCAATCTTCTATCTCCCCCTCTCAACCTCTGATCTTCATCTGTGCCGCCGCCGTTCGTACCGCCTTCGAGCCGCCGTGGAGCCGTCTTCAAGTTTCTGTCCTGCTGGATAGAGGTGTAGTTTATGAATTATTACTGCCAGCCACGAGCTCAGATGGATTTGAAGTTTTGCAGGTGTGTTCTTGCCTTGAATCCCCACCTCCACCTAAATCTTCACGTCCAAACTCCTCCATTTAGTAATTTTCCATTTTCGTTCATTTTGCATTCCCAGATCTATTTTGTCTCTGTCTACAGTGACAACAGCTCTGAGTTTCCCATCTCCTACCACCTTTTTGAAATTTCCAAACCCTCCTAGTTTTACTGAGAGTTCTTTCCATCATCCCCTACATCCACCATGTTTCCTGATTTTTGATCTGCCCTCTATCCATTTTTCAAAATTCGTGTTCTATCTATGCTACAGTGCCTTTAGTCAGATTCCAGATCCGACCCACTATTAGTGAAAAAATCCTATCAATTCGTATCCACATCCAAACTTGTCCAAACCAATTTTTCCATCTTCCTAGCTCAATTTCCTACACCTTTGATGAAGACTCAAGAGCTGAATCGGACATCTACCCTGTAGTCAACGACAGTTCTCAGAGGACAGCCCTGCAGATCTGAGAGTTAAGCCACTGTACAACAGCAACCTTCAAAATTCGCCAATTGGAAGTGCAGGCTTTGTTATTTTTCTGTAATCACAGAGAGTTGAAGCCCTTCGAAGCAGCTTTCTAACGGCGCCCGTTTCGTCGCATTCCGACGTCGGGGCTGATCGCAGCGTCCGTTCTCGCCGGAGCGCGCGCCAGAAAATAGAACCGGCAGATCCGTGGCCGGTCATTCCGACCGGTGCCGAACGGAGCCGCCTGGCCTCCGGCCGGCGAACCAGCGTGCCGCCAGCCCAGGGAACATTTCCACAAGTGTCCCCACCACAGTGGTGACACCGGGTCCTGCACGGTCCCTCCGGACAGCACGTGGGCCCCACCGTCACGTGTTCGGGTGCTGCCGAATCAACGCGAGAAGCCGCCCGTCAACCCGAATTCGGTCCTCCCGGACCCCATTGTGTAGCCCTTTACCTCCCTGCGTGGAGTGGGCAGTGGTCCATTGCTGTAACAATTGTGTAATATTGTTCCGGGAGAACGAGTTTCGGTCGGGTCCGTCTTCCCCACGCCGAGCGCGTGGAGGTATCGCATTCGCTCCCTTCTCGGCATTTTGCTTACTTCATATATATTTGTTTATGCCGCTGCTAGAGAGCATGTGTAGGGACAATTAGCTCACTTTATATTTATATCACCGCTGCTGCGAGAGAGAGCGTTACTGTCCCGTGACCCGATCCGGGCACAAGTGAGAGCCGACCACCCTAGCTCACTGCCGGTTTCTCAACCGCGCACGTCTGACGCTTCCCTCGTTAAGGGGCAGTCACGAGCTTGTCGTGTCCGTGGTCTCGTCCCGCATCATTCACCCTCAGGTAAATAGTGCCCAAGCTAGGGGCGCTCTTCATGAAAATGGCGCCTCCATGAGGGGTCTTCATTTCACAAAATGGGACCCTATCAAGGGGCACCCTTCACCTCTTCCAGTTAATCACCAACGCTCCTATGGTCTTTGGAGAATATCACCCATTTAGATGGGCTTCTTTTGAGAAAATGGCGCCCTAGGGCAGGGCGCCCTTTACCCTGGCCCCTTTGGTTTAGGTATAAGGCCCTTATGTGTATATGTATGAGGTCTAATGGTGGGTATGGTCTAGTCCTTGACTAATCATTCATTTTAATCTATTTAAGATTTCTATTCCTTCAATTTACCAGGGTTGCTACATTTACCGTTAGGCCAACCTAACGTCTCAACACTGAATTGGGCCTTACATGAAGACAACAAAGAAGTCTAAGAGGCTGAACAAGATGATATTGAAGATTTTGTCGACTTACAATCGGCACCACCTGAAATTGAAGACGGGGGCCACGCCACTGTTGATGAACTGATAGAGGTCAATCTGGGAAGTGAGGATGATCCAAGACCCACGTTTCTTAGTGCCCTACTCTCTAAGGAGGAGCAGGGGAAATACCTACAATTGTTAAGAGAGTTTCAGGATTGCTGTGCCTAGACCTACAAAGAAACGCCTGGGCTAAGTCCCAATATGGCGCAGCACTTGTTGGTAATAGATCCAGTGGTGGAGCCAGTGAAACAATCTCCCCAGCACATGCGACCGGAGCTGATTAACCAGATAAACAAAGATATAGACAAGCTCATCAATGTCGGCTTCATTTAAGATAATCAGTACACCACATGGTTGGCTAACATAGTGCCCGTGAAGAAGAGAAATGGGAAGATAAGAATATGTGTCGACTTCCGGGACATCAATAAGGCATGCCCGAAAGATGACTTCCACGCGCCAATCACCAAAGTAATGATAGATGCCACTACTGGCCATGAAGCTCTGACATTTATGGACGGGTCATCCGGTTACAATCAAATATCGATCGCTGAGCAGGATAGGGTCCACACAGCCTTCTGAACTCCCAAGGGCATCTTTCATTACAAGAGAATGCCGTTCGGTCTTAAGAACGCCGGTGCTACATATCAAAGAGCCATGACAAAAATCTTTGATGATCTACTCTACAAGAAAGTGGAATGCTACATTGATGATCTTGTGGTCAAGACCAGGAAAATGGAAGACCACTTGCAAGACCCGCGGGTGATATTCCAAAGGCTTCGGTAGTATGAGCTGAAAATGAATCCAATGAAATGTGCCTTCGGGGTATCTAGCGAAAAATTCCTTGGGTTCATTGTCAGATATAGAAGAATTGAAATAGACCAAGATAAAATAAAAGCAATACAAGAATTGCCTCCGCCAAGGAGCCTCACCGAGCTACGGTCTCTGCAAGGTGGGCTGGCCTATATCCGCCGGTTCATCTCCAACTTATCAGGATGGTGTCATCCTTTTCATAAATTAATGATGAAAGATGTGCCCTTTTATTGGGACGATGAATGTCAGGCAACCTTTGAAAAGCTAAAGGATTACTTGAAGACCCCTCCTATGCTCGGGGCACCAATAAAAGGAAGGCCAATAATTCTTTATATAGCGGATACTCATTATTCACTAGGGGCAATGATGGCCCAGAATAACGTAGAAGGAAAAGAGCAGGCCATGTATTATCTTAGTAGGAGATTAGTAAGGACTGAAGAAAAGTAGACATTCATTGAGAAGATTTGCCTAGCCCTAGTCTTCGCGGTTAAAAAGCTCCGGCACTACATGCTGTCGCATGAAATAAAATTAATATCCAAGGCTAATCCACTCAAATACAAACTGTCTCAACCAGCACTCAAAGGCCGTTTAGGCAAATCGGCAGTGATTCTTATGGAGTTTGATAACTCCTATGTGCTGCAGAAAGCCATCAAAGGACAAGCCATCGTAGACTTCTTTGCGGCACACCCGGTTCCAGAAGATTCTCCCCAGGAAGTAGAAATTCTTGATGATGAAACCCTACAAACATGTCAAGCTCAGTAGGTCACATGGAAGCTCTATTTTGATGGAGCCTTAAGAACTGAAAACTCCCTAGCAGGCCCGGTCAAGGTCAGAGTAGGGGCAAGCATTGTCCTGAAGTCGCTGGAAGGGGAGGTTATGTATACCTCCTATTCAATAAACAAGCCATGCACTAACAATGAAGCTGAATATGAAGCACTAATAATCAGCCTTTAGATTTCCCTCAATATGGAGATCCAGATGCTGCAAGTGTTTGGCGACTCCATGCTCATTGTCAAGCAAATACAAGGGGAGTTCAATGTCCGGAAGCTAGAACTCGTTCCTTACCACCGAAAGGTGCTGCACCTCATGATGAAGTTTTACTTCATTGAGCTTAATCATATAGGCCAAGGGAAAAATGCTCAAGCTGATGCCCTGGCAAAATTGGAAAGCTCCCTAACAGTCCCACTAGATGAGACCTTGAATATCGTCGTGATCAACCGACGGCAAGTCCCCAACATGCTAGATATGCAGCCGGACGAATATGAAGTCACCATGGCCAAAAAAGCTCATATGCTTGACTGGAGAGAGACCCTCCTGTAATGGTTCATGCATCAACAGTTTCCGAAAGAAAAGGAACAAAGAATGAAGCTACTTTGGATCGAAGACTCCTATGAGTTCAGAAGTGGGATGTTATTCCGAATCGTGGCCCATAAAAAGATCCTACTCCGCTGCTTGTCTATAGAAGAAGCATACCATGTGATGCACAAAGTGCACGCTGGAGCGGCCAGAGCACACCAAACTCGGCCGAAGATGAAAATTGAAATCAAGAAGCTGGGCTATTATTGGCCCACTATATTCGATGATTGTTGCAAGTTCACAAAATCCTGCCAAAAATGTCAAGAGCATGTTGCTGTACCCAGAAGGCCTCTAGTGTCGCTTCATCCAACAATACCCAGCTGGCCTTTTACACAGTGGGGAACTGGTGTGGGTGGCCCTTTACCAGCATCTTCTATCGGGTGTAAGTACATCCTAGCAGCAACATATTATTTCTCTAGGTGGGCGGGAGCTGTAGCACTCAGGGAAGTGACTGGCGAGTTGGTAGCTGATTGATCAAGCAAAACATCATATTCCGATTTGGTGTTCCCAGTGGAATGATATTAGACAATGCCAGGCACTTCAAGAACCAGAAGATCTATCGATTCTTAGGCAAATAAAAAATTGATTGGAGAACCTCCACCTCGTACAACCCGTAGGCAAACGGGTTGGCAGAAGCCTTTAACAAAACATTGTGCATTCTCCTCTCTAAGACAGCTAGCTCTCACAAAAAAGATTGAGAGGAGAAGATTTATGAAGCTTTGTGGGTGTATCGAATCGTCTACAAGACTCCCACAGGCTACTCACCTTTCTCTCTAGTATACAGCTCAGAGGCTGTGGTCCCCATCGAGTTGGAAGTTCAATCATTAAGGGTCACCGTTCAACATGGTCTAGTTCCTAACGAACAAACGAATGTCGAAAGAAGGATGGAGGAATTAGCTAACCTCGAAGGAAAGCGTCTTCAAGCGCAACAGAATATTCAGATATATCAAGCCCGCATGGCATGTGCCTTCAACAAACTCGTCAAAGGATGAGAATTCAAGAAAGGTGACCTAGTCATGGTGAAGAAAAAGGAAGTCATGGCTTCTAACCCTAAAGGCAAATTTGCCGAAAATTGGTTGGGCCCGTATGTGATCCAACAAGTATACGAAGGCGGGGCCTACGTCATCGTCAACCACCGGGGAGAGGTGTAGTTCCCACCACTCAACGGTAAACATCTGAAGCTATACCATGCACCACCACCCCCTTTAGATGAAATGGTGAATAATTAAATAAATCCCCCAAGCTTGTTCCCCCACAACCACATTTTTGGCGAACAACTTTGTGCCTAAGCCGCTGCAGCTACATCTTTATTGGTTAGACCTTCTGTCTGAATTGACGCATTAAACCTCCCTTTTCTTGTGTTGACGTCAACCCCATGTCAACAAAACCACATTTTCGGTGAATGGGTTCGTGCCTAAGCCGCTGCAACCATACCTTTTATTGGTCTAGACCTTCCATTTGAATTGATGCTTTAAAC
Organism: Amorphophallus konjac; assembly: GCA_022559845.1. NCBI lineage: Eukaryota > Viridiplantae > Streptophyta > Magnoliopsida > Alismatales > Araceae > Amorphophallus > Amorphophallus konjac. The sequence continues at coordinate 313,584,186 of CM040125.1, forward strand.
CTCTCTTTTCTTGCATTGACGTCAACCCCGCGTCAACGAAAACACATTTCGGTGAACGGCCCTAGGCTTGAGCCACTACATTTATACTCACACACGAATTGGTCCCTCCCTCGGGCTCGAGACACTACACTTCAACCCGCACATATTTTCCTCAAAAACAAATTGGGGCTTAAAATTGAGATGCCCCGCCAGACTCGCTCGAGCATCCTGCCGAGCAAGGGAAAAATGGCAATAACCTGACTGTGTCGAAAATCCGAAAGGGCACTGCAGGCAGAATTCGGTATCCTACCACATAAAAACTCCCAAGGGCTCATGGCCAAAAGCAAGAAAGGGCTGGCTCTGGCGAAAACCCAAAAGGGCACCTTGGTCAGTAATTGTTGGGTCCCACAGTGTAGTGGCACAGATATAGAGGGGGGTGAATAGATCCCTCTCTAAAAGTTAGGTCTAATTAAAATGACTTGAAAGCTTCTCAATCAAAACTCACCAAACGTGCAAGTGACAAGATCACACACAGAGGATTAGCAAATTGAACTAGTCATATACATTGACAAATTTAGCATCGATGTGTAACATATTTGACAATCCATCCTGTGAATGGTGGTAGAGGATAAGGAGCATACACACAGCCAATCACACGTGCATAAAGATTTTTAGGTGGTTCAGGACCACGACGGACCTTATGTCCACCCCTCACCACCACGGTGAGGCTTCACTAAAACGCTACTCGAGGTAGCACACGGGGACGAACCCCAATACACCACACACTACACGACGGCAGCAAACCACACACATGAGCACAAAGCTTAACACGCTACAATGCAGCGCACCCACGAGGGTGAACCCTCAACACAGTGGTCAACACCACACATACACACCAAGACAGGGGACACACCCCAAAAATGATTCCACACTCGGAGACACCGCTCCGAACACACACACAATAAATCTTAGTTAAAGGAGTGATCACAGATATACAAGCAAGCTCAATGAACATAAACTAATCATGGATGACTCTAAACAAAGATGAATATTGAGTTGACCAAACTCCTGATCAACGATTATGGAACTTGGTTCTTTGGTGACTTCAGGGGCTGAACGGATTGGAGGAGATGTCTTCACGAAGCTCCTCTGATTCCAATCGGAAGGATGGACGCAGATGATTCATGCCCCTTTCTCTTATCTTGACTGATGATAAAAACCATGGGTGATGGAGAGATGATATCCCCATGGTGCTTCAGCAAAACCACTGCAGGAGGATTGATTACTAGCTTCTTTTCCCTTGAATCGAGCTCAGAATGACATGGGTAGAAGCTTCATTCCGGTGCGGCCTCTCTTCCTTCAAAAACCCCAAAGACGTATATACCATTAGATGCTTTCTCTTCACTCCTTCGATGGAAACCCTATCACAAGCCCTATATATCGCAAGGAACAAGGGGCCACGTAGAGGATATTATCCCCCAAGGACCAATCACAAAAGGGCACAAAAATAGTGGATCGAGCTAGGGCTCCGGCCGCCGCGCGAACCGGCGTGTTTTTCGGTCGCCGGAAAGTGTCGACCCCATGGGTCAACACTCGCGTTTGGGAAAGAACAAAGAAGGCCCAAATAGAACCCAGCGTAGAAAGTGTCGACCCATGGGGTCGACACTTTCTACCTGTGGCATGAATAAAAGGCCATGGTAGAAAATCCCGGAACAAGTGTTGACCTTGTGGGTCGACACTTATGTCCAGGGTTCTGAAAAATGAACCTAGACAGAACCTAGTGATAAAAAGGTCGACCCAATGGGTCGACTTTTTATCCCTAAATTCGAAGACACAAGGGGGCCCGGCTGAAAACACCTGACCCTTGGACAAAGTGTCGACCCCATGGGTCGACACTTTTCCTGACATAAGTAAACTATAACAAAACACACAATGGGGTGATCCTAAAGACAAGAGACATTAAGGACACATGCAAGGATGAAATAATTAAGTATTACCTACCCCAAATCACAGACCAACAAGGTAGATGTGGATAGGGAGTTACCTTGAGATTCGTTCATCCAAGCTACACTATAAACCTCCTCCAACCATTCAACCAAAACAACTTACTATTTTGTTGGTTCACATGCATGTGAGGATCCAATTGGAAGGTTTCCAATGTGGTCTTTATATTCATTGCTATTAGATACACTTGTCACATTACATACTGAAAGTTAGTCTTCCATATCACTCAATTTCTAAAAATTGAAATCTATCTCTCATAATTCACTTAATTTCACACTTGAGATCCTACATCACAACCGTTAAGTGAATTAAATGATTCAGACATAATCTGAATCAACTAGGGATGAGTTAGAAGAGTTTCACCCAGTTCAGTCGGAGACTTTTCTTTCTCACTAACTCCTGTAAGCATATCAAAGCACACGTCAGTTAACTTCATCAAATCAGTTGGCCGTGACATACACTGGCCCATTCAATCAAATGGAGTTTGCTCAGTTCATTTCAAATACACAAACAACATATGCAAATTGTTTACATGGAGCACAATCACATGGTATTTAGTTCATCATCAAAATTCCTTAGTACATGGTTGTGCATGGGGTTCAACAATCTCCCCCTTTTTGATGATGATAAATACTATGTGCAATTTGACAAACTAGTGTTGACAGATAAAAAGTGTTTCAAGGAACTTCAACTCACATCTAGCATTCTAGACAAGAAACCATACTTAACAATCCAATCACACTCATTATCAAAATGCAGCCAAAATGTAGTTCACACTCTTTGAACACACTAGGCATCCTATAGACCATTCGATAACACAATCAAGAATATAATGCATTCTAACCATGAATCATGATAACATTCAGCATCATTGATGAATCATCCATCAAACATAACATCCAAAAGTGAATTTCCAATCATAAATTGAAATGGCATCAAAATTGACATCCATCAACAAGACATGTTCATTCCACAAGCATAGGTGATCATTCCACAAAATAAACACAAGTCCACAAAATATGACATTCACAAAATAACTCATAACTTCAACATTGTCCATAAGGCAACTACAACTATTGTCCACAACTATAACATCCACAACCACAAAAGACATAATTTAGCACATTTCATCTCCCCCTTTGTCATCAACAAAAAGGAGTGGGAAAGGCGTAAAAGTCAATCAGCTTGGTCATTTGAAGGAGGGTGTCAACGATCAAAGCCTCAAGGAGAGGCAGGAGGCGTTCGTGGACGTCGGAGAAAATCAGAGAGATCATCAAATTTGGAGTTTTGAATGCCAATAGCAGTGTGGAGAGAATCATTGGAGTCGGCCATGGCAGCGAACTTCTAAAGATATGTGTCATGGTGAAGCTTCAATTCCTTGACTTCCCGTGTGAGGGCATCCACAGATTCTTTGACATTGCAAACTTCATCACTCAATTCATCAAATTTGGTGTTCAGTGATGTATTCGCTGAAGATGTAGCCTGTGACTCTCTGGTTTTGGCAGTTCTGCTGATGGGTTCTTCATGATCTTCCCCTTTACTTTGGTCAGACCCTTCTGCTAGGGCTTTGCCTTTCTTTGCCCGAAGAGTACGAACAAGAACACCATTTTTCAGTTCATAACCCATGTTGCTACAGATTGATGGAATGGTATAGATGTCAGCATCCCTAATTGGATGACTGACCTGTCTTCTCATATCAATATGCAAGGACTAAAAAATTGGTGTTAAAGCGGCTCATAAGGTAAATTCCGATTCTTGGACTTCCTACAGCTGGTTATATACTCCATCATCACTTCTGGGAAGTTAACCAGTTCTCCACTCATGATTTGAACAAATAGGAATTTGTGCCTATCAGTTACTTGTTCCCTAGACCCTGATCTAGGCAGTAGTATAGTTGTCATCATGTGATGTAATATTCTTTAGAGAGGTGGAAATTCATTTGCATTCAACTTTGGTACACAACCTGGTGTTGCTACCTTGTCAGTCATGAGTTCAAATGCAAGCTTTTCAGAATAAATGGCTTCCTCATAAATCATCCCACTATCCCAAGGTAATTTTAGAGCTTTTCCAATCAATTGAGCAGTTAAAGGAACAGAGTGCCCATCTAACTTGGTGTACAGTTCATCATTTTTCACAACCATATTTCCATAGAACTGATGAACTGGTTGATAGACTCTTCTGTGTTCAGTCATGAATGGAATCAAATTTGGCTGCTTCCTCAACAATTCTACTAACCTTGGCAGAGCAGTTTCGATGCTTCTAAAATCAACTGCACGAGGTCGCAACACTTTTCTCTCAACCAGCATTTTTGTTTCAGTAGCTCTTTTCCTTTTCTCAGCCTGGGCTTCTTTGTCCTTGCACCGTATCTCTTTTAGGATGCGGGCTTCCACCCTTTCTAACACCGATCTCTTCTTGGGTGCCATATGTGCAGCTCGGATAGCTTTCAAAGCACGCAGATGGAGGACTGAGATGCAGCTTGTGACCTTCGAGCAGATGGGGGGTTACCTCTGTAAGGTTCCACACAGCACTCTCGGGCAATGCAACTGATAACAAAAATTTTATTTGCACGAACCCGGTTGCATGGAATCCCAGATCCATGCTCTGATCGACGTTTTAATCACCCTAACCCCTAACTACGGGTTGCGTATTTATACCTTGCGCGGAACGACAATGTCTGCAAAGTCCGATGCAGAATATCGAGCCGCACAGAAGTACGACCTCTAGAGCAGATCCACATGGATCCTTGCATAACCCCCCGGCACAACCTTCCCCGATCCTTTCACCTTCTGAAGAGAGAGAGAGAGCAAGAGGGAGGAAGGGGGGAGGAGCTAATCCTCTCTCTTAAGCTTTAATGCTTGATTAGCCAAGATGGGAGAGCAGAAGATCTCGTAACATGTCTATACATATGATTTGGCCATTTCTAAAAGAACCCATAAGGATCAAAATCGTATATATATCCTTCCCATTATTGTACATATATATTAAGCCCCTTTATATGCCTTTCTAAAAGGAATTAAAGGGAATTAATATATACATTTGTATAATAATAATCCGTCGCCCAAGAATCCATTGTGTGTGATCCTCTAGGCCCATAGTCACTCTAGTTTAAGGCCCATTATCTTATAATTCCCAATTAGAAGTAAATTAAACTTATTATTCGCTTCTACTAGAGCCGAATAATAGTTTAATTTATTCCGAACCATTGATCACGTTGGGTCAAGCAAATCCGCGTGATCCTAGAGGACGTCGATTTTAAACTAGCCTATCTGGTACCTATAAGTCTACAGTTACTGCATCGATATAATCCCTCGCTCCTTCTATGAGTCTGGTACGATCGAGGGTATGGTTTCTGTCAAACCCTATGATCGTGCCATTTGACCATGACCTCCTAAAGTGTATGACGTCCATTCTAAACGAACTCACACGACCCTGGCCAGGGATTTAACGGAGCGTCAATGTCATGACCTATTAACTGTCTGATATATACCCGATAGTGCGTGATCCCCTCTTGACCATTGATGATCTTCACACGTATCCTGGAGTGGTTAATGACTCGGCAACTCATGACTTATGGTTAAAGTCACTTAGCCAAGTAATTAAACCATTCCAGTCCGTGTGTAAGATCCGATCAATGTCTAAGGTCAAAGCACCAATGATGCTACTGAGACAGTTGGATATTCAGTTGACATTAGGTATAATCAACCATCTGAAGATCTAATAGCGGATCAGTTCAGTGTATATCCTCCAAGGACATACACCTATACATATGTTGTGACGACCCCGGGATCCGAGTACCGGAAAGGAACCGGCGCGTCTCGAATCTCGGCCCGTCAACCCACGAGCCCGAAGACTCGGAAGGGTAAAAAGGGATGGTGTGGGAGTACAAGAGAAGCTGAAACGAACGCAGAGATAGCACAATGCTCTAAAATAAAATGCACAGCATAATATAAATAAAATAAACTGCTACAAGGTCCACAGAGTCTCATGTCCAAATAAAAGTACCGTCAACAGAAAGGAAAGTACAACAACACGGGGCATCTCTCGGCGTACAACTACACAGGGCATCCCCCGGCTCTGGCAGACTGGCGGCTAACCCTGGCTAGAAGAACCATGCTAGAACTCGGACGCACCTCTCGAAGACCCCGCCTCACCTGAAAAGTAGGGGTGAGTCTCATTTCATTGGCCCAGTAGGGATCCCGCGAATCTCCACCTCATGCGGAAAATAAGGCAGGAAGCAAGAAAGCAGAAAAGCAACCCTACCTAACAGAAGTACGGTAGAACCAACAAGCTAAAGTAACTAAACGGAAAATCCATCTACTCTAACAGTACCATACTACTGAACCTCGGTCCAACAAAACTCGAGTCCACACCTGCCAACGAACAGGAGCACTACCCACTAGAAGAACGACCGGAAGCGTCCCCTGACGTCTTACACCGCATCACAAGTGTCTAGCTACAACGCCCCGGGCGTGAGACTCAGACACGCAACAAGTACCACATCAAGGACTAGCTGGGGTCACGCTCGTCAGCGCGTGTCCTAAGCCCCCAACTACGTGTGCACACACAGACCATCTGCTATAGGTCAGGTCCTCTAGCTGATTTCCCCCCCCACCAGACTCTGGTGGCAAAGGTAAGGGGCCCTACGGTAACCAGCCTAAAAACCGCCTCTCACTGGGTCTCGCTCTCCACCACTCCCAGGTGGGTCCGCACCCGTGTGCGCAGGAAGCTACGACTAGTGGACAGGTCACTGACAGTAAGGACTAACTCACGGAAACCACCGCCAAAGAAACGGGACCGCACATACACGGTGCAGCACAGAGCTTGACGGTCCACCCTTGGGCTGTCACAGGCTGTGACGCTCCTACACTGGAGCGTCACAAGCCAAAGGGAAAACGGGCTCTGACACACCCACCTAGGGGCGTCACAGCACCTGACGGACCAACCCTGGTGCGTCAGGGGAGGTGGGTTCGCATGCTCTAACGCACCCACCCAGGGGCGTCACAAGGTTGTGACGCGCCAAGCCAGGTGCGTCACGTGCCTTGACCCCGAACGGTCAAAAACCAACGGTCGGTAGCCAACAGTCGAACGCAGCCTGACGGTCCAACCTAGGTGTGTCACAGCACCGTTGCGATCTATCATGGGACCGTCACAGCCCACAGACCCCACTGGCTGCACTCAGGGCTGTAATGCACCATCCAGGCGCGTTACACAGTGTGACGGTCACTGGAAGGACCGTCACACCCACCCGAGGGTGAAACGGCGGGAAATGCCCAACAATCTAACCACGCCCCCATACCTTCATAGGAGAGGGGGGAATCAAAGGGGAAGACCCCTCGGGACCCCTAACATGATTCTAAGCCATCAAAATGCCGAATCACAGCTCAAATCCAAAGATCGGGCGAACTCTCCCCAAAACATGATTTTACCCTAAACCGCTCAAACACACCCCTCTCGGCTCCCATTCGGCCGACAAATCGCGGGGGATGACGGGATGAGCATAGGGATTCTTCCCCCTACCTCAATGGAGCGAATGCTCTGCCGAATCACCGCCGAAGTCAAGGAAGAAGCTTTTAGAATGCCACGCGCCCCGCCTCCCATCGCGAGAAGGCCACCACAAGGACCGCCTCGCCACCGCCGCCGCCGCCACGCCGTTGCCGGAGTGAAGGGGGCCGCGTCTCAGTCGTCCGAGGAAGAAGAACGGTCGCGAGGGGGAGGGCGCTCTCCAACGGTTGGAAGAAGGAGGAAGAAGAAGATGAAAAAGGTGAAAAAGAAAAGAAAAAGGTTTGGTATTTATAGAAAATCCAAAAAATTGAAAAAATCCCGAAAAATATAAGAATACACCTCCTCGATCCTCTCAACGTGCTGATCACAACGGTACCACTCGCGGGTATATGAACGACCCGGTTCACCCGCTATAGGGTTCCGTAGGTGTTTCCGAGAGATACACACGCGGGTGTCAGAAAACACGCGGAAAGGCCGAGAACACGTTCCGAGCCTCCGAATTGACCCGAATCGCACGGATCCAAACACGAAAGATGTCCAGAACATAATTCCGGACACAACGAAGCCAAATTCACCGAAAACACAGATTCGAGACCCAAGAAGAAGGATCTGAAAAGAGTCCGGGACATCACAGCCCTCCCCTCTTAAACAAATTTCATCCTCAAAATTCGAGAATAAGGCACAAGAACGGGGGAAAGACTCATACAAACAAGTGAGGATATAGCTCCCGCATCTCATCATCACGCTCCGAAGACGCCTCGCCACCAGAATGACGTTGCCAGACCACCTTAACCAGAGGAATAACCTTGTTCCGCAGGTGCTGCTCTCGCCGATCCTCAATGCGAATAGGGAACTCTGGAAGGGACAGATCTGGGGTCACCTCAGGCCAAACGGCATCCTCGAGAACATGGGAATCATCGGGCATATACTTCTGAAGCATCGACACGTAGAACACATCATGCACGGCGGAAAGCTCCGGAGGTAGCTGCAACCGATAAGCAACTTCCCCAACACGCTCGACGATGGGAAAGGGACCAATGTCACGAAGACTCAACTTCCCGCACCTAACAAAACGCATCACACCCTTCATGGGAGAAACTCTCAAGAAAACTCGGTCTCCCACAGTAAAGCTGAGAGGTCACCTCCTCCGATCGGCATAACTCTTCTATCGACTCTGAGCTGCCAACATCCTCTGCCGAACGAGATGCACCACCTCAACACACTGCTGCACCAAATCTGGTCCGGTCAAGGCACGCTCGCCCACCTCGAACTAATCAAGTGGAGTCCGACAAGGTCGCCCGTACAACGCCTCATAGGGAGCCATACCAATGCTTGAATGATAGCTGTTGTTATAGGCAAACTCCACTAATGGTAGATGGTGGGTCTAACTCCCCTGCCATTCTAAGCAACACGCTCGCAACATGTCCTCCAGAGTCTGGATGGTCCGCTCAGACTAACCGTCCGACTGAGGATGATAGGCCGAGCTAAATGCCAACTCGGTGCCTAGTGTTGAGTACGGACTGAATAGATCTAGAGGGGGGGTGAATAGATCTTTCCCCCTTTTTTTCGATTTAATATCTATTGACTAAATGAGTTGCAGGTGATTGACGAATTACAGAACTAATGTTGATATCAATGAAGAAAACAAACACATAGAGAAGCACGCACACACATAAGCAAACCACAAGATAGGATTTTTAAGGTGGTTCAGTCTCTTCCCGAGACTTACATCCACCCCTTGCTTAACTCAAGCAAGGCTTCACTTATGAGAACCTCTGATCTCAATCCAAAACACAAGACACCGCTGTCACACAGCTTGTTCCTGCTGACACACAGCTTGTACCAGCTGACACACAACTTGAATCCGCTGCCTCACAGCTTGACACTTGGTGTAAGGATGAATAGAAATGATGAGAAGGTGGGATGATGCAACAGGACTGAATATAGACTTTTGCAACAAAGTAAAGAATTCAGCCTAGGACTTAATCACATAAATAACAAGAGTAAACTCCCTGTAGAACTTCTAATCGGATGCCTTCAGCTGCTTTGCTGCTGGAGGTCGCACAGCTTCAAGCCCAGTCTTCCTTCTGCAGCAATGAGAATGCCTTTAGTCTTCTGCAGATTTCTGGTTGATGGAGAGCCACTTCGTCCTGTGATGTAGGTGTGTTTCTTAGCTTCTGTTCTATGCTCTCTCTGTGTGCTTGCCTCCGCGATCAGTTGCCTTCTACTTTTTATGCAGATACTTTTTCAAGCCTGAAGCTCTTCCCGCTCAAATTCCAGATCGAGCGTCAATCTGCTAGAAAGCAGGGAGAAGGTTAAATCTGATCACTACAATAAGTTTGACCGCTTCTAAGCAAGATTCTCTCCTTGATTCCCGTGCGGAATCTCATCATTTGAACTACCCAACAACCTGCAACAACAATCTGCAGGTTTTAAGGAACCAAAACAGAATTCGGTTAGAGTTCGGTTCTGGACGCTATAACACCCGTGGTCGACCATGACACTGTCCCTGGTCGACAACGAGCAGTGTCCTGATGGCGGTTTCATTCTGGATGACACTCGCGTCCCGTGGTCGACCACAGCCTTGTCGCTGGTCGACAAGGGGCAAATTCCAGATGGCCGTCAGTTCTGTCTGATGCTCTGTCTGTTCTGTGGTCGACCAGAAGTGGGGCTTTGGTCGACAGCCAAGGCACATGCAGAAGACGGATGACTTGAAGTGTTTCTGGCTGGGTTCGTTGGTCGACCATAACCACTTCCCTGGTCGACAAGCGGCCTTTGACACTTCTTCTGATTTGTTGATTCCACTTGGATTTCAGTGGACCTGAAATTACTTAACATATCAGATTTATATTGAGTTAATCAAATACATTGTTTGTCATCATCAAATAGTCATGAGTCCATTACTTTGAAGGAACAATCAAACCACTTGTATTTGTTATGAAACAAGATAGAACTTGATTAATCAAACATATCCTATTGTCATCATCAAAACCAAGGGATGCACAACATTCTCCCCCTTTTTGATGATGACAACCATGAGTCATTGTGACAAACAACAGATTATAGAATTCATTTGATATTGCATTCAAGGCTATCATAGCACAGATTTCATTCAGACAATTCGTTTGATGTGCCTTTCAAAAACTATAGCACTAATTACATGAGTGACTCAAAAAGGATAAAGACACTAAGGACACGTAGACAAAGTAAACTTGACATCTAGACACACATCTAGACACACAACTAGACACACAATGACACATAAAGTCCTATCTCCCCCTTTGTCAACAGCAAAAAGAAGATCAAACAAAAAAAAAGGATAGTGAACCATCACGATGCAGAAAACGAGCGGTCAGGATTTAATCAGCATAACTCAAATTTTTGGAAGATATTAAAGTGTACTCCCTTTCTTTAATAGAACACTTATGGAACCTTTCCACCCTTATGCAAAGACCACCTTGTGACCAAATAGAGTGGGTATTGTGGTTCAATGAATTTGAAAGTATTGCACCAATAAATTGACTCCCCATATCCAATTTCTTTCACATGGCTCCTTGAACTTATAATATATTTCAAGAGATAATTTGACTAACTATGCTAGCTGAACAGTGTTTTGTACTTTAATTTGCATGCTATGCTTTAGGGCAACCATTTTCTCTGCCTTTGTGATAACTTTTTGAATCATTTGAGAGCTGTGGTCAGGTTTATCACATGCTTTTCTACACGAGGAGACACGCTTTTTACACGCCAGAAACCCCGGCTACTTAGCATGCCTAACCATTCCACTAATAACTGGGACACACCTTTTATCCGTGAGGATATACGTTTATCAGACGCCAATATCCCCAGTTACTCAGTATGCCCAATCAATATTTTTGAAAGCAGCAGAGTTAGATTGGATCTTCATGACACACTTGTCTCCCATCTATTGTTCAGCCAATTTTTTTGCTTTGAGATGGAGAACAGTAGTTTCTCAGAACTCAATCCATTGCTCTACCAAGAAGGCAGAATTATGGCGTATTCCATGTACATACATGTTATATTTGAGTTTATTTTTACTGTCCAACACATACACAGGTAGAGAAACAGTCTCATTACTAAAAATCATAAGTCCTCAAAATCTTGTGACAGAGTCATAGTTATGGTTTGAATTTATTGCAGTAGTACAGTTCAAATTCTCATTACTACACTCAACCTCTACTCTTAATGATTACCTTGGTGATTTTATTGAAAGATATGGTTAGGTTTTTCAATGTTTTATCAAGGAATGAGTTTACACTTTTTCTCCCCCTCAATTTGTGAGTCCTTGCTGAAGATAAAAAAAATGTTGGCCATGATGAGATATAGAGACACAAGGGATGGGAAGTATGGATAAGGATGAATGAGTGAAGAATCTGAGCACAAAAGTTCACTTAGTTCAGAGGATTTCCTAGCAGAGCCAGCAGCCTTTTTAGATCCATTTTCCCTTGTTCAGATCCTCTGTCGACCATAGAGTTGCCTTTGGTCGACCTCTGTGCTGTCACAGAAGCTGCCTGATGAGTAGTCACCTGTGGTCTGCTTTCTGACAATTCTGTTGTCGACCATGGGACCGTCTGTGGTCGACAGCTGCGCAGTCACAGAACCAACTATTTCCTGTCCTGATGCCTTGGTCGACCAGCGCCTTGCCTGTGGTCGACCATAAGAGATAATCCGTAGTAGAACCAGGATTCTGCAGAACTTACTGAAGTAGCAACCGACACTAGACCTCCAAACTCAAAACTTGACCAGTACTAGAGACCTAGTTGACATAACTTAGTACAGAAATGACAGAATCTATACAGCGAACACATGAATATGATTATTTCAAGAATTTTCAGGAGAAATTCTACAAATTCCTAACTCCCTTCTTAGAGTTGAAAATCTGTCATTGTTAAGGGGTTTTGTGAAAATGTCTGCCAGTTGTTTTTCAGTTTCTACAAAATGAAGCATGAAATTTCCTTTGGAGACCTCATCTCTTAGAAAGTGATGACGGATCTCAATGTGTTTTGTCCTAGAGTGTTGAATGGGGTTTTTAGACAAATTAATAGCACTAGTGTTGTCACAGAAAATAGGTGCACATCCAAGATCTACATTGTAGTCTTGGAGTTGATGTTTTATCCACATAACCTGTGTACCACAGCTCCCTACTGCGACATACTCAGCCTCAGCAGTGGAGAGTGCCACAGAATGCTGCTTTTTAGAAGCCCATGATATTAAACATCCACCTAATATTTGACAATAACCACTAGTACTCTTCCTATCAATTTTGCAACCAGCATAATCAGCATCTGAATATGAAATCAAATCTAGTTTGCAGTATGTAGGATACCATAAACCCAATTCTTGGGTGCCGGCAAGGTATCGAAGGATACGCTTGACAGCCCCTAAATGTGATTCTCTAGGGCCAGACTGATATCTAGCACACATGCATACACTAAACTGAATATCTGGCCTTGAAGCAGTTAAATATAGCAGGGACCCGATCATACCTCTGTATTTCTTGGCATCTACCATGTTACCTTTTACATCAGCTTCCAATGTTGCATTTGTACCCATGGGTGACTCGATTGGTTTGCAGCTTTCCATGCCAAACTTCTTCAACATCTCCTTTATGTACTTGGATTGATTTATGAAGTATCCTTCTCTACATTGTACGATCTGCAATCCAAGAAAAAACTGTAAATCACCCATTAAACTCATTTCAAACTCATTGGTCATTAAGTTTGCAAATTCAGTACATAAAGAAGCTTCGGTAGACCCAAACACAATATCATCCACATAGATTTGTACAACTAGTATATGCTTACCTTGGGTCTTGGAAAACAATGTTTGATCAATTTTACCTCTTATGTATCCCTTCTTGGTGAGGAAGGAGCTCAACCTTTCATACCAGGCCCGAGGAGCCTGCTTTAATCCATACAAAGCTTTATGCAATTTGAAAACATGATTAGCAAGTTCATCATTTTCAAATCCAGGGGGTTGTTCCACATAGACTTCTTCTTTTATTATTCCATTTAGAAATGCACTTTTTACATCCATTTGTTGTAGTTTGATTCCATGAGATGCTGCAAAGGCTAACAATATCCTGATGGCTTCTAATCTAGCAACTGGAGCATATGATTCTTCAAAATCAACCCCAAATTCCTGGTTGTACCCTTTAGCCACCAGCCGAGCCTTGTTTCTCATTACAACCCCTTCTTCACTTAGCTTGTTTTTATAGACCCACTTGGTTCCAATAACGGGATGAGATGAAGGTCTAGGGACAAGACTCCACACCTGATTTCTTTCAAATTGATTTAGTTCTTCATGCATAGCATTTATCCATGAGTCATCTTTTAATGCTTCCTCTACTGATTTGGGCTCTATTTGGGACACAAGTGCAAGCTGATCTAGTTCATTGATTTCTTTTAACTGAGATCTAGTCTTCCTAGGATCATGAATTCCACCAATGATGTTTTCTATGGTATGATCTCTAAGAAGTCTTAAGTTCTCAAGATTGTTACCTGAGATGCCTTCTCCTTCGGGTGGAGCATTGTTACCTGAGATGCCTTCTCCTTCGGTTGGAGCATTAGTAATACCTTGATCTCTTTCCTGAGATTGTTCTTCTTCATTTGGTTCTTCGTTGTCTTCTAGAAATTCCCTATCTTCTTCTTCCTTGCTGACCTGCTCATTTTTGCCAAGATCATTAATTTCGTCAAATGTAATATGAGGGGATTCTTCAACAATTTGATCTTTGGTGTTAAAAACTCTATAGGCTCTTGATCGGTCGGAATAGCCCAAGAATATTCCTGGATCACTCTTCGGTTCAAATTTGTCCAAGACCCTTTTATCATTGTTATGAATAAAGCATTTTGACCCGAAAATTCTAAAATGAGCTAGGGAAGGTTTCTTACCTTTGAACATTTCATATGGTGTATTTTCACTAGCCGGTCTTACCATTGCTCGGTTTACAATGTAGCATGCTGTGTTGACTGCCTCTGCCCAAAATCTCCTTGGAAGTTTAGCTTCAACCAGCATGGTTCTAGCCATCTCGACAAGAGTGCGGTTCCTTCTCTCCACAACTCCATTTTGTTCTGGAGTCCTTGGTGAGGAAAATCTGTGGGTTATGCCCTTGTTTCTGCAGAATAAGTCAAAGTCAGAATTTTCAAACTCGCCCCCATGGTCAGATATGATTGTACACACTTTGGACTTGCCATCCTGCTTCATTCTTTTGTAGAATTCCTGAAACTCAGAAAAAGCATCACTTTTATGAGATAGAAATATTACCCATGTGAATCTAGAGAAATCATCAACTAGTACATAACCGTATCTCTTACCACTAAGACTAGCAGTTCTTGTTGGGCCAAAAAGGTCCATGTGCACAAGTTCTAGTGGTCTAGAAGATTGACTTTCAGTTCTACCTTTGAATGATTTTCTTGTTTGCTTACCTTGGGTACATGATTCACATACTTTGACATTTTGAGCAAACGAAATTTCAGGCATACCAAGAACCATTTTATTCTTCACAAGTTTATGCAACACCCTATAGCTAACATGCCCTAGCCTTCGGTGCCACAGCCAGGTCAGGTCCTCTTTCTTGGCGGTTAGGCACAGGTTGGAGTGGGCTGGATCATCCAAGTCTATTATGTAGACATTGTTTACTCTCTGGCCCATAAACTTGACTGTATCTGAATTTGGTTCAATAATCTTGCAGATCTTGGAGTCAAATATTACTTTATGGCCTTTGTCGCAAAGCTGACTGATGCTCAGCAAGTTATATTCCAGTCCATCTACCAGCAGTACATTTTCAATACTGTTTGAGGAGTTCTTACCTATTTTACCTGTCCCGATGATCTTACCTTTGTTATTTCCTCCAAAGGTCACATAACCTCCATCTTTTGAGCTTAGTTGGGAGAACTTGGTCTTGTCTCCCGTCATGTGTCTTGAGCAACCACTATCTAAGTACCACTTATTGTGCATGGCTGCCAGACATTCCTGCATCATGAATTACACAGAAATTTTTGGACCCCAATGGTACCCGGGTCCAAGATAACTTGTAAAATTGTGAAATTGCTGTAACAATCCTTTGGGAACCCAGATTTTGTTAGAGCAGTTTAATTTTTCATCTCTGAACTTGTTCAGATTGGGTGGCTTTTGTTCTAATGTTTCTTTAATCTGAATCCACCTTTTTGATTTCCAATTTTCATTTTGTTTCACCTGAGAAAATCTGTGGTTTCTGTTTGCGTGTCTGGTCATGGTCGACATCTGGTGTGTCTGTGGTCGACCATTGCTTTTCCAGAAGCCAACGCTTGTTCTGGCAGTTCCTCTGGTCGACATCTGGTATGTCTGTGGTCGACCACTGCTTCTCCAGACGCCAGCGCCTGTTCTGGCAGATCCTCTGGTCGACAGAGGAGGGGTCGGTTGTCGACCAGCCTGCCTCCAGACACCTTGTTTTCCAGATTTATGTCCTTTAACTTGATTTAGTACTTGGTTTGTTTGGTTATTTCTGTGAATTTGAGTTTCTTGTCTATTATTTTTAAGCTTATGTTGATTGACTGTTTTCTCTTTAATGTTTCTCTCTTCCTTGGTGACATTATTCCTTTTGGAGGAGCATTCAGCTACATCCTCTTGTTTGTCTTGGTATAGATTGATTAGGGGCCCTTTTCCTTTTGAGTCAGCAATCCCAGTTACGGTTTTTATTTGGAATTCCTTTTTAGCCGTAGGATTGTATCCTAACCCTTCTTTTTGAAAGTTTACTTTTATTCCCAAGACAGCATTTAAGTTTTCTTGACCTTTAGTCATTTTTTCCAAGGTTTCCTGTTTGTTTTTCAGTTCACTCTGGATTCTTTCTATTTCTTCCAGAAGTTGATAGTTTTCCTCCTTGAGTGAGTTGTTTCTTTCTTGAGTTACCTTAGTTTGCTGTTCACTTTCTTGAGTCTTTAATTTTACCTCATCAATTGTGTTTTTCAGTGACTCATTTTCTTCTAACAGCCATTTGACATTTTCTTCATCTGTCTCGTATTGTTTCAGCTTATTTTTCAAGGTGGTGATTTCTAATTCTAGTTCAGTTCTGTTGGCAAATGGGTTGCTGTCATTATTGACCTGATTAAGCTTTTTCTTCAAACTCTTATTTTCCTTTCTAATTCTTTCATATGCATCAAGTAAGTCTGAGTAGACTTCTTCCCAATCTGAGCTAGAAAAATCTTGAAACGGAGGGATTACCTCAAGATCATCGCTATCTCCTTTGGCCATCAAACAGATGTTTCCTTCTTCTTCCTCGGAAGTTGTTTCCTCCTTACTGCTTTCCTCCTCCTCGCTCCATGTGCTTATCATTGCTTTTAGTTGCTTGCCTTTCCACTTGAAGCTTGATTTCTTAGGAGTCTCTGGACATTCAGCCTTTATGTGTCCTAGTTTCCTGCAGTTGTAGCAGACAAGTTTGTTAGATGAAGTTTTATTTTTATCAAACTTAAACTGAGATGACTTTCTTACCATGCCCTTAGGATTCCTAAATCCCTTACCTTCCTTCCGCAGAAACCTTTTGAATTTTCTTGTTAACATGGCTAGCTCACCAGTTTCCTCACCTGTGCTAGATGAGTTATCAGTGTCAGATAGTTCAGAGGTGCCTATTTTAGTTTTTAGGGCGAGCTGGTTCTTTTTCTTTCCCTCATCTTCTTTTCTTTTCAGATTGACCTCATAGGCCATTAGGGATCCCACTAGTTCATCCACAGTCATAGTGGTGAGGTTCTTTGAGTCCTCAATTACTGTGGCCTTGGTATGCCACATAGGAGTGAGGGATCGTAGGATCTTCCTCACTAATTCCTGTTCCTTGTAGGTTTTCCCTAGACTCTTTAAACTATTCGTTAATTGCACTAGTCTAGCATACATTTCAGAAATATTTTCGTCAGTTTTCATTCTAAACATTTCATATTCTGAAACTAGCATATTTGCTTTTGACTCCCTTACCTCTGAAGTACCTTCATAGATTACTACTAGTCGATCCCACATTTCCTTGGCCGTTGCACATTGTGAAACTCGTGAGAACTCCGTGGGGTGTAGTGCGCATTGCATTACGTTCATGGCTCCCCAGTTGATGGTTGATTTTCTGACCTGTTCTCTGGTCCAGGTATCCTCATCTTCGGGCAGCTCGTAGGGTCCTCGGCTTACTACTCTCCACATCTCATGATCTTGTGCTCTCAAGAACACCTGCATACGATTTTTCCAGTATGAGAAATCATTTCCATCGAAATATGGTGGTCTAGTTACTGAGTGTCCCTCAGCCATTAGACTTCTAGAGTTCAGTCCGGTAGGCCTCTCCTGGTTGTTAGACCACATTTTTGGAGAGTCTGGCTCTGATACCACGTGTTGAGTACGGACTGAATAGATCTAGAGGGGGGGGTGAATAGATCTTTCCCCCTTTTTTTCGATTTAATATCTATTGACTAAATGAGTTGCAGGTGATTGACGAATTACAGAACTAATGTTGATATCAATGAAGAAAACAAACACATAGAGAAGCACGCACACACATAAGCAAACCACAAGATAGGATTTTTAAGGTGGTTCAGTCTCTTCCCGAGACTTACATCCACCCCTTGCTTAACTCAAGCAAGGCTTCACTTATGAGAACCTCTGATCTCAATCCAAAACACAAGACACCGCTGTCACACAGCTTGTTCCTGCTGACACACAGCTTGTACCAGCTGACACACAACTTGAATCCGCTGCCTCACAGCTTGACACTTGGTGTAAGGATGAATAGAAATGATGAGAAGGTGGGATGATGCAACAGGACTGAATATAGACTTTTGCAACAAAGTAAAGAATTCAGCCTGGGACTTAATCACATAAATAACAAGAGTAAACTCCCTGTAGAACTTCCAATCGGATGCCTTCAGCTGCTTTGCTGCTGGAGGTCGCACAGCTTCAAGCCCAGTGTTCCTTCTGCAGCAATGAGAATGCCTTTAGTCTTCTGCAGATTTCTGGTTGATGGAGAGCCACTTCGTCCTGTGATGTAGGTGTGTTTCTTAGCTTCTGTTCTATGCTCTCTCTGTGTGCTTGCCTCCGTGATCAGTTGCCTTCTACTTTTTATGCAGATACTTTTTCAAGCCTGAAGCTCTTCCCGCTCAAATTCCAGATCGAGCGTCAATCTGCTAGAAAGCAGGGAGAAGGTTAAATCCGATCACTACAATAAGTTTGACCGCTTCTAAGCAAGATTCTCTCCTTGATTCCCGTGCGGAATCTCATCATTTGAACTACCCAACAACCTGCAACAACAATCTGCAGGTTTTAAGGAACCAAAACAGAATTCGGTTAGAGTTCGGTTCTGGACGCTATAACACCCGTGGTCGACCATGACACTGTCCCTGGTCGACAACGAGCAGTGTCCTGATGGCGGTTTCATTCTGGCTGACACTCGCGTCCCGTGGTCGACCACAGCCTTGTCGCTGGTCGACAAGGGGCAAATTCCAGATGGCCGTCAGTTCTGTCTGATGCTCTGTCTGTTCTGTGGTCGACCAGAAGTGGGGCTTTGGTCGACAGCCAAGGCACATGCAGAAGACGGATGACTTGAAGTGTTTCTGGCTGGGTTCGTTGGTCGACCATAACCACTTCCCTGGTCGACAAGCGGCCTTTGACACTTCTTCTGATTTGTTGATTCCACTTGGATTTCAGTGGACCTGAAATTACTTAACATATCAGATTTATATTGAGTTAATCAAATACATTGTTTGTCATCATCAAATAGTCATGAGTCCATTACTTTGAAGGAACAATCAAACCACTTGTATTTGTTATGAAACAAGATAGAACTTGATTAATCAAACATATCCTATTGTCATCATCAAAACCAAGGGATGCACAACACCTAGAGCCTTTTGGAAGCTCCTCCAGAATCTAGAAGTGAAACGGAGATCACGATCGGACATAATGAAGATGGGAACTCCATGCAACGGAACACTTCGCTCCACGTACAAACGAGGCAAACGATGCACGCTCCAACTGACCTTGACCGGCAGCACCCGCGCCGTCTTCGTCAGTCTATCCACTAGCAACCAGATACTATCCTCCCCGCTGGACGTCCTCGGGAACCCAACCATGAAATCAGTGGTCACGTGGTCCCACTTCCACGCAGGAACATCCAAGGGCTGAAGTGTGCCTCCTGGTCGCTGGTGCTCAGCCTTCACCTGCTGACAGGTCAAACACCTGGCCACAAATTTCGCCACGTCTCTCTTCATGCCAGGCCACCAAAATTGCCTCTTTAGGTTCTGGTACATCTTAGTCGATCCGGGGTGCATGGCATACCGACTCCCATGAGCCTCGCGTAATACCGTACGCCGTACCTGCTCCTCGGCTGGCATGTACAACCTACCTCTGAACCTCACAGCTCCATCCTCACCAAGCTCCACCTCGGCCATCGATAGAATACGAGGTAGCTCGGGGTCCGCTCGCTGAGCCTCAGTCACCTGTCAACGCACCGCGGGCGTGACAGTCAGACTCACAAGGACAGCCAAACCCTGGTCCCGAGGGACCTTGAGCCTAAAAGTCATGGCCGGAACCTGCTCCCAAAGCCTCTACTTCCTCAACAACATCTGACTGACCGTTACTCTCCCACTCAGAGCATCAGCCACGACATTCATCCTGCCAGGCTGATAAGATAGAGTAAAATCATAATCCTCCATGTACTCCATCCACCTCCTTTGCCTTAGGTTAAGATCCTTCTGGGTAAACACGTACCTCAAACTCTGATGGTCAGTGAACATCTTGAACTTCTCACCATACAGATAGTGCCTCCAGATCTTCAGAGTGAAAATCACCGCCACCAACTCAAGATCATGAGTAGGGTAGTTCTCTTCATGTCGCTCCAACTGCCGGGATGCATATGCCACAACTCCACCGTGCTGCATCAGCACAGCACCCAAACCTACCCCGGAAGCGTCTGTACACAGCACAAAGCCTCCCGATCCCAAAGGCAACACCAACACTGGAGCAGTCGTGAGCAATTTCTTCAGCTCCATGAAGCTCTGCTCACACTCCTCCGTCCAGACGAACGACACATCCTTCCGCGTAAGCCTGGTCATCGGGGCCGTAATACGAGAAAAAAGCTGGATGAACCTCTGATAATAGCCTGCGAGCCCCAAGAAATTCTGAATCTCCGTGACAGAACTCGGCCTCGGCCACTGTACCACAGCCTCGACCTTAGCCGGGTCCATGGAAATGCCATCACCAGAAATCACATGCCCCAAAAAGTGCACCTCACGAAGCCAAAACTCACACTTGCTGAGCTTGGCATACAACTGGTGATCACGAAGGGTCTACAACACCACTCTCAAATGTTGCACATGCTCCTCAGTAGACTACGAATACACAAGGATGTCATCCAGAAACACGACCACGAACTGGTCTAGGTATGGACGGAACACCCTATGCATCAAATCCATGAACGCTGCGGGGGCATTGGTGAGCCCAAACGGCATCCAAGGACGGGACTGGAACACTGAACCCCACTCTGATGTCCTCCAAGTACGGGCCGCCCCCTGAAGACGATGAGTAGCCAACGCTACCTGCTCCTCCTCGGGACACTCCATCGCACTGAAAATCCACCGCACATCATCCAGCCACTCTCTGGCCACCTCAGGATCTGGCTGCCCACTGAAGGAAAGAGGCTGAAACAGCAAGAACTCCTTCAGCACACGACCATGACCACCACGAGCCCGGTCCTCACCAGCATCGCCACCCTGCTGCTGGTGATCTCCCTGCTACTGACCTCCCGGCTGCCGCTGAAGCACATACTCAAACATACCTCGGAAGAAATCATCCATCCCTGGAGATCTCGTACCTCCAGCTACACCCTCGGAAACTGAAGCCCTGCTCTGCTCCTCTGGACCATCACTAGACTCTCCCTGCTGGGGACGAGCCCTCCTTCAAGGTGCCATAACACACCTGGCATCAAGGAAAACAACCATAAATCAATAAAACACACACGGCCCTAAGGTAGTCGCCGACTGTACAGGACATTCATGGACCTTCTGGACCACCGCAATTCGTCTCAAGTTATGATATACCTCCACAACCTAGGCTTTGATACCAGCTGTGATGACCCTGGGATCCGAGTACCAGAAAGGAACCTGCGTGTCTCGAATCTCGGCCCGTCAACCCACGAGCCCGAAAGGGTAAAAAGGGATGGTGTGGGAGTACAAGAGAAGCTGAAATGACTGCAGAGATAGTACAATGCTCTAAAATAAAATGCACAACATAATATAAATAAAATAAACTGCTACAAGGTCCATAGAGTCTCATGTCCAAATAAAAGTACAGTCAACAGAAAGGAAAGTACAACAACACGGGGCATCCCCCGGTGTACAACTACACGGGGCATCCCCCGGCTCTGGCAGACTGGCGGTTAACCCTGGCTAGAAGAATCACGCTGGAACTTGGCCGCACCTCTCGAAGACTCCGCCTCACCTGAAAAGTAGGGGTGACCCTCATTTCATTGGCCTAGTAGGGATCCCGCGAATCCCCACCTCATGCGGAAAATAAGGCAGGAAGCAAGAAATCAGAAAAGCAACCCTACCTAACAGGAGTACGGTAGAACCAACAAGCTAAAGTAACTAAACGGAAAAGCCATCTACTCTAACAGTATCGTACTACTGAACCTCGGTCCAACGAAACTTGAGTCCACACCTGCCAGCGAACAGGAGCACTACCCACTAGAAGAACGACCGGAAGCATCCCCTGACGTCTTACACCGCATCACAAGTGTCTAGCTACAACGCCCCGGGCGTGAGACTCAGACACGCAACAAGTACCACAACAAGGACTAGCTAGGGTCACGCTCGTCAGCGCGTGTCCAAAGCCCCCAAATACGTGTGCACACATAGACCGTCTGCTCTAGGTTGGGTCCTCTAGCTGGTTTTCTCCCCCACCGGACTCTGGTGGAAAAGACAAGGGGCCCTACGGTAACCAGCCTAAAAACCGCCTCTCACTGGTCTCGCTCTCCACCACTCCCAGGTGGGTCTGCAACCGCGTACGCAGGAAGCTACGACTAGTGGACAGGTCACTGACAGTAAGGACTAACTCACGGAAACCACCGCCAAAGAAACGGGACCGCACATACACGGTGCAGCACAGAGCCTGACGGTCCACCCTTAAGCCGTCACAGGCTGTGACGCGCCTACACTGGAGTGTCACAAGGCTCTAACGGTCCAACCCTGGAGCGTCACAAGCCAAGGGGAAAACGGGCTCTGACGCACCCACCTAGGGGCGTCACAGCACCTGACGGACCAACCCTGGTGCGTCAGGGGAGGTGGGTTCGCCTGCTCTGACGCACCCACCCAGGGGCGTCAGAAGGCTGTGACGCACCAAGCCAGGTGCGTCACGTGCCTTGACCCCCAATGGTAAAAAACAAACGGTGGGGAGCCAACGGTCGAACGCAGCCTGACGGTCCAACCTAGGTGCGTCACAGCACCGTGGCGGTCTATCGTGGGACCGTCACAGCCCACAGACCCCACTGGCTGCACTCAGGGCTGTAACGCACCCATCCAGGCGCGTTACACAGTGTGACGTGTTGTGCCCCTGTGGTGTTGATGATGGTTTTGATGATTGGTTGTTGATGTGAGTTAATCAAATGTTCAGTCATCTTGCTGCTCAGTTTAGATTAACATATTTGATGTTCAGTCATGCTACATGTTAAACTGATGCATAAAGCATTCATTGCTGTGGTTTTGATGATTGATTTGGTTTTGATGATTGGTGTTTGTTAATCACTGTGAGTCATTTTTGTTGTGTAAGTCATTGCATTTGAAGTTCAGACTGTTATCTGCTGCATAAAGCATTCATATGCATTTACAAAGTCTATACATTGATTGGCAGTAAGTCTGTACATTGAGCGTCTCTTAGAAGTCCATACAGTGCATTGCATTGGCTAAGTGTATACACTGTCAGTCTCATTTAGCGTCTGAAGACAAAGTCTGTACAGCGCATCACTCACGTTGGAAGTCTATACATTGGCGTTGGTCATCCAAGTCTGTACATCACTTGGCGCTCACAAAGTCTGCACATCCTATTCAGTGAAGTGTGTACATTGCATAGCATGTTGCGTCAACGCGTGAAGTATGTACATCCACAGTTAAACTTGAAGTCTGCACACTAGTCTTCACTGTCAAGTCTGCACATTGGTCTTCGATTTCAAAGTCCTTACATTGGACTGTTCTTCAAAGTCTGTACATCAGACTGCACATCATCTTCGTGTTGTTTCTGTATTTGAGTCTTCGTGTTGTTTCCCCTCACTAACACGAAAAGATCTCGTGTCGTCTGAGCTTACAACACTTCGTGTTGAGTTCTATGCCTAACAGGAAATCTGCTATGAGGTAGTACATTGTATGTCCGTACTGTTTCTGTCATACTTCGTGTTGTTTATGTTTACTGTCCTTCAGGTCGTGTGTCCGTGTTGTTTCCACTATATTTCGTGTCATTTCCTTTGTTTTTTAGTTGTTCATCTCATGTCGATTTCGTTTGTTTTGAAACCACACCTCGTGTCGGTTTTTGTGTTGATCTTCGTGATGTGTCCGTGTCTTTCGTATTATTTCAGTAGTTATGTCTTCGTGTTGAGTTTATGAACTTCATGTCATTTTCGCTGTCTTCGTGCTGTTTTTCTCTTTAGACTCAGTGTCCTTTTCGCCTTGACCACACTTCGTGTCGATTTCTATTTTTCGTCCTTGAGTTGCTGTCAGCTCGTGTCGTTTTCACCTCGTGCTGTTCTCACTTAACTTCCTGTCTGTTCTGTGGTCGACCAGAAGTGGGGCTTTGGTCGACAGCCAAGGCACATGCAGAAGACGGATGACTTGAAGTGTTTCTGGCTGGGTTCGTTGGTCGACCATAACCACTTCCCTGGTCGACAAGCGGCCTTTGACACTTCTTCTGATTTGTTGATTCCACTTGGATTTCAGTGGACCTGAAATTACTTAACATATCAGATTTATATTGAGTTAATCAAATACATTGTTTGTCATCATCAAATAGTCATGAGTCCATTACTTTGAAGGAACAATCAAACCACTTGTATTTGTTATGAAACAAGATAGAACTTGATTAATCAAACATATCCTATTGTCATCATCAAAACCAAGGGATGCACAACACCTAGAGCCTTTTGGAAGCTCCTCCAGAATCTAGAAGTGAAACGGAGATCACGATCGGACACAATGAAGATGGGAACTCCATGCAACGGAACACTTCGCTCCACGTACAAACGAGGCAAACGATGCACGCTCCAACTGACCTTGACCGGCAGCACCCGCGCCGTCTTCGTCAGTCTATCCACTAGCAACCAGATACTATCCTCCCCGCTGGACGTCCTCGGGAACCCAACCATGAAATCAGTGGTCACGTGGTCCCACTTCCACGCAGGAACATCCAAGGGCTGAAGTGTGCCTCCTGGTCGCTGGTGCTCAGCCTTCACCTGCTGACAGGTCAAACACCTGGCCACAAATTTCGCCACGTCTCTCTTCATGCCAGGCCACCAAAATTGCCTCTTTAGGTTCTGGTACATCTTAGTCGATCCGGGGTGCATGGCATACCGACTCCCATGAGCCTCGCGTAATACCGTACGCCGTACCTGCTCCTCGGCTGGCATGTACAACCTACCTCTGAACCTCACAGCTCCATCCTCACCAAGCTCCACCTCGGCCATCGATAGAATACGAGGTAGCTCGGGGTCCGCTCGCTGAGCCTCAGTCACCTGTCAACGCACCGCGGGCGTGACAGTCAGACTCACAAGGACAGCTAAACCCTGGTCCCGAGGGACCTTGAGCCTAAAAGTCATGGCCGGAACCTGCTCCCAAAGCCTCTACTTCCTCAACAACATCTGACTGACCGTTACTCTCCCACTCAGAGCATCAGCCACGACATTCATCCTGCCAGGCTGATAAGATAGAGTAAAATCATAATCCTCCATGTACTCCATCCACCTCCTTTGCCTTAGGTTAAGATCCTTCTGGGTAAACACGTACCTCAAACTCTGATGGTCAGTGAACATCTTGAACTTCTCACCATACAGATAGTGCCTCCAGATCTTCAGAGTGAAAATCACCGCCACCAACTCAAGATCATGAGTAGGGTAGTTCTCTTCATGTCGCTCCAACTGCCGGGATGCATATGCCACAACTCCACCGTGCTGCATCAGCACAGCACCCAAACCTACCCCGGAAGCGTCTGTACACAGCACAAAGCCTCCCGATCCCAAAGGCAACACCAACACTGGAGCAGTCGTGAGCAATTTCTTCAGCTCCATGAAGCTCTGCTCACACTCCTCCGTCCAGACGAACGACACATCCTTCCGCGTAAGCCTGGTCATCGGGGCCGCAATACGAGAAAAAAGCTGGATGAACCTCTGATAATAGCCTGCGAGCCCCAAGAAATTCTGAATCTCCGTGACAGAACTCGGCCTCGGCCACTGTACCACAGCCTCGACCTTAGCCGGGTCCATGGAAATGCCATCACCAGAAATCACATGCCCCAAAAAGTGCACCTCACGAAGCCAAAACTCACACTTGCTGAGCTTGGCATACAACTGGTGATCACGAAGGGTCTACAACACCACTCTCAAATGTTGCACATGCTCCTCAGTAGACTACGAATACACAAGGATGTCATCCAGAAACACGACCACGAACTGGTCTAGGTATGGACGGAACACCCTATGCATCAAATCCATGAACGCTGCGGGGGCATTGGTGAGCCCAAACGGCATCCAAGGACGGGACTGGAACACTGAACCCCACTCTGATGTCCTCCAAGTACGGGCCGCCCCCTGAAGACGATGAGTAGCCAACGCTACCTGCTCCTCCTCGGGACACTCCATCGCACTGAAAATCCACCGCACATCATCCAGCCACTCTCTGGCCACCTCAGGATCTGGCTGCCCACTGAAGGAAAGAGGCTGAAACAGCAAGAACTCCTTCAGCACACGACCATGACCACCACGAGCCCGGTCCTCACCAGCATCGCCACCCTGCTGCTGGTGATCTCCCTGCTACTGACCTCCCGGCTGCCGCTGAAGCACATACTCAAACATACCTCGGAAGAAATCATCCATCCCTGGAGATCTCGTACCTCCAGCTACACCCTCGGAAACTGAAGCCCTGCTCTGCTCCTCTGGACCATCACTAGACTCTCCCTGCTGGGGACGAGCCCTCCTTCAAGGTGCCATAACACACCTGGCATCAAGGAAAACAACCATAAATCAATAAAACACACACGGCCCTAAGGTAGTCGCCGACTGTACAGGACATTCATGGACCTTCTGGACCACCGCAATTCGTCTCAAGTTATGATATACCTCCACAACCTAGGCTTTGATACCAGCTGTGATGACCCTGGGATCCGAGTACCAGAAAGGAACCTGCGTGTCTCGAATCTCGGCCCGTCAACCCACGAGCCCGAAAGGGTAAAAAGGGATGGTGTGGGAGTACAAGAGAAGCTGAAATGACTGCAGAGATAGTACAATGCTCTAAAATAAAATGCACAACATAATATAAATAAAATAAACTGCTACAAGGTCCATAGAGTCTCATGTCCAAATAAAAGTACAGTCAACAGAAAGGAAAGTACAACAACACGGGGCATCCCCCGGTGTACAACTACACGGGGCATCCCCCGGCTCTGGCAGACTGGCGGTTAACCCTGGCTAGAAGAATCACGCTGGAACTTGGCCGCACCTCTCGAAGACTCCGCCTCACCTGAAAAGTAGGGGTGACCCTCATTTCATTGGCCTAGTAGGGATCCCGCGAATCCCCACCTCATGCGGAAAATAAGGCAGGAAGCAAGAAATCAGAAAAGCAACCCTACCTAACAGGAGTACGGTAGAACCAACAAGCTAAAGTAACTAAACGGAAAAGCCATCTACTCTAACAGTATCGTACTACTGAACCTCGGTCCAACGAAACTTGAGTCCACACCTGCCAGCGAACAGGAGCACTACCCACTAGAAGAACGACCGGAAGCATCCCCTGACGTCTTACACCGCATCACAAGTGTCTAGCTACAACGCCCCGGGCGTGAGACTCAGACACGCAACAAGTACCACAACAAGGACTAGCTAGGGTCACGCTCGTCAGCGCGTGTCCAAAGCCCCCAAATACGTGTGCACACATAGACCGTCTGCTCTAGGTTGGGTCCTCTAGCTGGTTTTCTCCCCCACCGGACTCTGGTGGAAAAGACAAGGGGCCCTACGGTAACCAGCCTAAAAACCGCCTCTCACTGGTCTCGCTCTCCACCACTCCCAGGTGGGTCTGCAACCGCGTACGCAGGAAGCTACGACTAGTGGACAGGTCACTGACAGTAAGGACTAACTCACGGAAACCACCGCCAAAGAAACGGGACCGCACATACACGGTGCAGCACAGATCCTGACGGTCCACCCTTAAGCCGTCACAGGCTGTGACGCGCCTACACTGGAGTGTCACAAGGCTCTAACGGTCCAACCCTGGAGCGTCACAAGCCAAGGGGAAAACGGGCTCTGACGCACCCACCTAGGGGCGTCACAGCACCTGACGGACCAACCCTGGTGCGTCAGGGGAGGTGGGTTCGCCTGCTCTGACGCACCCACCCAGGGGCGTCAGAAGGCTGTGACGCACCAAGCCAGGTGCGTCACGTGCCTTGACCCCCAATGGTAAAAAACAAACGGTGGGGAGCCAACGGTCGAACGCAGCCTGACGGTCCAACCTAGGTGCGTCACAGCACCGTGGCGGTCTATCGTGGGACCGTCACAGCCCACAGACCCCACTGGCTGCACTCAGGGCTGTAACGCACCCATCCAGGCGCGTTACACAGTGTGACGTGTTGTGCCCCTGTGGTGTTGATGATGGTTTTGATGATTGGTTGTTGATGTGAGTTAATCAAATGTTCAGTCATCTTGCTGCTCAGTTTAGATTAACATATTTGATGTTCAGTCATGCTACATGTTAAACTGATGCATAAAGCATTCATTGCTGTGGTTTTGATGATTGATTTGGTTTTGATGATTGGTGTTTGTTAATCACTGTGAGTCATTTTTGTTGTGTAAGTCATTGCATTTGAAGTTCAGACTGTTATCTGCTGCATAAAGCATTCATATGCATTTACAAAGTCTATACATTGATTGGCAGTAAGTCTGTACATTGAGCGTCTCTTAGAAGTCCATACAGTGCATTGCATTGGCTAAGTGTATACACTGTCAGTCTCATTTAGCGTCTGAAGACAAAGTCTGTACAGCGCATCACTCACGTTGGAAGTCTATACATTGGCGTTGGTCATCCAAGTCTGTACATCACTTGGCGCTCACAAAGTCTGCACATCCTATTCAGTGAAGTGTGTACATTGCATAGCATGTTGCGTCAACGCGTGAAGTATGTACATCCACAGTTAAACTTGAAGTCTGCACACTAGTCTTCACTGTCAAGTCTGCACATTGGTCTTCGATTTCAAAGTCCTTACATTGGACTGTTCTTCAAAGTCTGTACATCAGACTGCACATCATCTTCGTGTTGTTTCTGTATTTGAGTCTTCGTGTTGTTTCCCCTCACTAACACGAAAAGATCTCGTGTCGTCTGAGCTTACAACACTTCGTGTTGAGTTCTATGCCTAACAGGAAATCTGCTATGAGGTAGTACATTGTATGTCCGTACTGTTTCTGTCATACTTCGTGTTGTTTATGTTTACTGTCCTTCAGGTCGTGTGTCCGTGTTGTTTCCACTATATTTCGTGTCATTTCCTTTGTTTTTTAGTTGTTCATCTCATGTCGATTTCGTTTGTTTTGAAACCACACCTCGTGTCGGTTTTTGTGTTGATCTTCGTGATGTGTCCGTGTCTTTCGTATTATTTCAGTAGTTATGTCTTCGTGTTGAGTTTATGAACTTCATGTCATTTTCGCTGTCTTCGTGCTGTTTTTCTCTTTAGACTCAGTGTCCTTTTCGCCTTGACCACACTTCGTGTCGATTTCTATTTTTCGTCCTTGAGTTGCTGTCAGCTCGTGTCGTTTTCACCTCGTGCTGTTCTCACTTAACTTCGTGTCGTGTTTCTGAAACAGCTCGAATAGTTCTGATGAACTTCGAGGCGTTTCCCTGTAGACCTCGTGTCGTTACTATTTAGTAACCACACTTCGTGTCGGTTACTGTTGTTTCTGTGTCCTCGTGTCGTTTTTGTTCCACTGCGTGCAGAACATTGCAGCACCTAGTGTTGCTTTCTGTGCCACTTCGTGTTGGTTTCTGTTTGTGTCTTCGTGTCTCCGTGTTGTTTTTGTCTTCGTGTTGTTTTCTTTCTACCTCGTGTCATTTTCTTCTCACCTCGTGCCGTTCTTATCTGACCTCGTGTCATCTTCCTTGTTGTATTAGCCTTGGTACCTCGTATCGTTCTATTTTCTATCTCGTGCTATTTTCTATACTACCCCGTGTTACCCTTAGGTCTTTGTTTTCATTTGTATTCATGTCTTCGTGTTTCTCTTGTGTTTATGTCCGCGTGTTGTTTCCTTCTAACTTCATACTGTTCTCATATGAACCTCGTGTTGTTCTCTTGTAATGTTTACTTTTGTCACCGCTGTATTTCGTGTCGTTCTCTTCGTTGTGTCTGTTCTGTCACAGTGTATCTCATGTTGTTCTTTCCTTGTTTCGTGTTGTAGTCACCGTATCTATCTCGTGCCATTCCTAGTACAGTCCATACCTCATGCAGCTTTAGTTCCTGTAGCCCTCAGTTTTAATGGGTTGTAATCTCATTACAGGTCCGAGGAAAAACATTCCGCACTCCTGGGCTGCACGTGATCCGAGACAAGAGGAACCAATCTGATAAGGACACGTGGTAGGAAGATTCTGGAAATGTGGGAGGCACACGCGTTTTGTGCCCTATCCACCTGCTATTGCTGCTATAAATAGAACCCTTCGTCCTCAGATGAAGGTGATCGAGTTGGCAAGAAGAAAAGCTCAAACAGAGAGCCCCGATCCAGAAAAAGGAAGAGAAGAAAGAAAAGAAGAGAGCAGAGAAGAGAGTGAGAGTGAGAGCAGAAGAAGAAAAAGAGAGAGAGATAGTGCTCGTGTGAAAAGAGAAGAAAGAGTGAAGAAGAAGAAGAGCAGAAGGAGAAGAAGAGAAAGAGAGAGATAGAAGTGTGAGCCAAAGAGAATAGGGGAGCAGAGATCGAGAGAGTGAAAGAGAAGAAGAAGGAGAGAAGAGAAGAGGAAGAAAAACTTACCTGAAGATCTGTCTACTGGACCGTGGATCAAATCCAGGCCAGCCAGCTCCTGCGAGAGCCACATTTGGTTTTATCTTTTCAGCTTTCTGTTGCTGGTTTCATTTTTCATTTGATCTATTTACTTGCTGTTTTTCCGATACTCTGTAGAGAGGTCGGGTTTCCTCCTGTTTGTTCAGGAGAAGGGAGATTGATATCTCCGGTTGCAAATAGCTGGGTGCTACTTGTGGGTTCCCTCCGGTTTGGAGGAAGGGAGATCTGATCTCCGGTTCTGGGCTTGTGGATTGCAAGTCCAGGGGTCCCTCCTGGTCTGGAGGAAGAGAGGTCTTCGACCTCTGGTTTGCTGGTGACTGGAAGTCACCGGTTGGTTCCCTCCAGTTTTGGAGGAAGGGAGGATTGGTCCTCCGGTTCTAGTCTTGTGGGTTGCAAGACTAGGTGTACCCTCCGGTCTGGAGGAAGAGAGACTTGCGTCTCTGGTTTGCTAGTGACTGGTGTCACTAGTGGTTCCCTCCGGTTGGGAGGAAGAGGGGAGGTTGTTCCCCTGGTCAAGCTGTGTGGCAGCACCTGTTGCAGACTGAGTCTGCGGTTTCTAGCGTGAGCTAGTGGAAGCCACACTCGGGTTGAGTGTGGGGTGGATGTAGGTCTGCTGGACCGAACCACCTAAAAATCTATTGTGCAGTGGTGTGATTGTCTTTTTGTGCTTCCGCTAGGTGATTGTATAGGGGCGCTCCTTGTGTTTACCTTCTGGTTGAGCAGAAGAGTTAATTAGTTTTCAGATTGACTAAATCTATCTGGTTAGCCCCCTAGTGACCTCACTCTGTGTTTGGTTGTTTCACTACTGCCATTCTGCCTTCAAGTATATTTGGTTTGCGAATGAGCATTTTTAGTAAGCGAAATTTTAACTGGGCGAAAAGGTTTTTAGGAGGAAATATTCATTCACCCCCCCTCTGAATACTTGCACCGAACCTAACATGACGGTCACTGGAAGGACCGTCACACCCGCCCGAGGGCGAAACGGCGGGAAACGCCCAACAATCTAACCACGCCCCCATACCTCCATAGGAGAGGGGGGAATCAAAGGGGAAGACCCCTGGGGACCCCTAGCATGATTCTAAGCCATCAAAACGCCGAATCACAGCTCAAATCCAAAGATCGGGCGAACTCTCCCCAAAACATGATTTTACCCTAAACTGCTCAAACACACCCCTCTCGGCTCCCATTCGGCCTACA
Source organism: Amorphophallus konjac (assembly GCA_022559845.1). Lineage (NCBI taxonomy): Eukaryota > Viridiplantae > Streptophyta > Magnoliopsida > Alismatales > Araceae > Amorphophallus > Amorphophallus konjac. Next base: position 313,616,107 of record CM040125.1, read on the forward strand.
AATCGCGGGGGATGACGGGATGAGCATAGGGATTCATCCCCCTACCTCAATGAAGCGAATGCTCTGCCGAATCACCGCCGAAGTCAAGGAAGAAGCATTTAGAATGCCACGCGCCCCGCCTCCCGCCGTGAGAAGGCCGCCACCGGGACCGCCTCGCCACCGCTGCCGCATCATGCCGTTGCCGGAGTGAAGGAGGTCGCGTCTCGGTCGTCCGGGGAAGAAGAACGGTCGCGAGGGGGAGGGCGCTCTCCAACGGTTGGAAGAAGGAGGAAGAAGAAGAAGAAAAAGGTGAAAAAGAAAAGAAAAAGGTTTGATATTTATAGAAAATCCAAAAAATCAGAAAAATCTTGAAAAATAGAAAAATACACCTCCTCGATCCTCTCGATGCGCTGATTGCAACGGTACCACTCGCGGATAGATGAACGACCCAGTTCACCCGCTATAGGGTTCCGTACGTGTTTACGAGACACACACACGCGGGAGTCGAAAAATACGCGGAAAGGCCGCGGAACACGTTCCGAGCCTCCGAACTGACCTGAATTGAACGGATCCAAACATGAAAGATGTCCAGAACATAATTCCGGACACAACGGAGCCAAATTCACCGAAAACACAGATCCGGGACCCAAGAAGAAGGATCCGAAAAGGGTCCGGGACATCACATATGTGTTCGTGCCCCGCACCAGAGACTGGTCCATAACACATCATATGTACTGGTTTAATAGGTAATAAAAGTCCCCGAGTGATTACCCTCCAACCAGGAATAGTTTAAGGTATGTGTCCATGTAAAGTCAGTCTCATGATCGAGATCCCATCTCGAGTTGACTTTACAACCACATATCATAGGGACATCGTAAAGTAATACACAACTGCATATTTACGCTCAAATATCATTTATTAATAATGAACAAGACCGTACATATATCGAGTCTACCCGACCCTAAATTGGCCTCTAGCACACCAATACTAACAATCTCCCACTTGAACTACAGCCAATTGTCCATAACTTTGAAGCCCATGTTATCCTGATGGCGCTCAAAAATAATCTGTGTCAAAGGCTTAGTCAGTGGATCTGCTATGTTGTCCTCTGATGGTACACGCTCTACCGTCACATCTCCACGCTCAATAATCTCCCTAATAAGGTGGAAGCGCCTGAGAAAATGCTTCGACCTTTGGTGAGATCTTGGTTCTTTCGCCTAGGCGATGGTCCCATTATTATCATAAAATAATAGGATGGGAGCAGATATCTCGGGAACTACGCCAAGTTCCAAGATGAATTTCTTCATCCAAACGGCTTCCTTAGCAGCTTCAGCTGCAGCAATATATTCTGCCTCTGTCATCGAATCTGCAGTCGTATCTTGCTTGAAGCTTTTCCAACTGACTGCCCCTCCATTCAACATGAACACAAACCAAGACATGGATTTGCGGTCATCTAGATCTGACTGGAAACTAGAGTCTTTGTAAGCTCTAAGTTGTAGGTCCTCTCCTCCATAAAGTAGAAAAAGATCATTAACCCTTCGCAAGTACTTAAGGATGCCCTTTACTGCCTTCCAGTGCTCTTCGCCTGGATTTCCTTGATATCTACTGACAATGCTCAAAGCATTGACAACATCAGGCCGTGTACATAGCATTACATACATGATTGACCCTATAGCCGAAGCATAGGGTACCTTATTCATGTGTGCCACCTCCTCAGATGTTTTAGGGCTCATCCCCTTAGATAGGCAAATTCCATGTCTCATGGGAATAAGACCTCTCTTGGAATTTTCCATCCTAAATTTTTGACGATAGTATCTATGTACATGGATTGGGATAATCCTAACATCCTTTTAGATCTATCTCGAGAGATCCTTATGCCCAGCACATAGGATGCTTCTCCCAAATCCTTCATGGAGAAGGTCTTGGATAACAAAGACTTAGTTGATGTTAACATCTCTACATCATTCCCAATGAGTAAGATGTCATCAACATAAAGGACCAAGAAGGTCACAGAGCTCCCACTGACCTTCTTGTAAACACAGGGTTCATCTTCATTCCGAATGAAGTTGAAAGATTTGACAGCCTCATCAAATCTTAAGTTCCAGCTTCGAGATGCCTGCTTCAATACATAAATAGACCTCTGAAGTTTACATACCTTATTAGGATGTAGCTTGGAGGTGAATCCTTCAGGCTGTACCTTGTATACCTCTTCTGACAGATTTTCATTAAGAAAAGCTATCTTCACATCCATTTGCCAGATCTCATAATCTAGGTATACAGGAATGGCAAGGAGGATTCTGATTGACTTAACCATGGCTACCGGTGAAAAAGTCTCGTCATAGTCAATGCCTTGCCTTTGACGATATCCTTTCGCCACCAGTCTAGCCTTGTATGTGTCAATCTGTCCATCTGCACCGATTTTCCTTTTGAAAATTCATTTGCAGCCGATAGGGACTTTCCCTTCGGGTACATCAACTAAGTTCCAAACTTTGTTGGTGTACATGGACTGGATCTCTGAATCCATTACCTCTTGCCATTTCTCGGAGTCCGCACTACGGATTGCATCCTGGTATGATTGAGGATCATCATCCTCATCGATATATACCTTAGAGGACCCCTCTGAGACATGTCTAACATATCTCTCAGGTTCTCTCAGTAGTCTACCAGATTTCCGCAGTGTCTGTGTTTCACTCTGAATAGGATCAACCGATACAGTCTCATCTAATGAGTTTGTGTCTACTGGTTGTGGTTCTTGGGCCTCCTCTAATTCTATCTGGCTCCCACTATTTTCATGGAGAAGATATTCTCTTTCTAGAAATATAGCTCTCTTAGCCACTAAGACCCTTTGCTCAGAAGGGTGATAGAAATAATATCCAAACGTCTCCTTTGGATATCCCACAAACCTACACTTATCGGTTCTCGACTCATGCTTATCACTATCGTTCTTCTTTACATGAGCAGGACACCCCCAAATTTTAATGTGATTAAAATTTAGTTTCCTGCCCTTCCATATCTCATATGGTATAGAAGTAACTGATTTACTTGAGCTCCTATTCAATAAATAAGCCGCAGTCTCTAATGCATAGCCCCAGAGAGACAAGGGTAGTCCTGACATAGACATCATGGATCGGACCATGTCTAACAAGGTCATGTTTCTTCTTTCGGATACACCATTGTACTGTGGTGTATACTGTGGAGTCCACTGAGAAACAATTCCATTGCTTTTAAGATAAGAAGTAAATTCATGGCTAAGGTATTCACCTCCTTGATCCGATCGAAGAGCCTTAATACTCTTGCCAGTACGTTTCTCTACTTCATTCTTGTATTCTTTAAACTTCTCAAAGGCTTGTGATTTATGTCTCATTAAATACATATAGCCATATCTCGAGAAGTCATCAATAAAAGAAATGAAATAGAGGTGCCCCCCTTTTGCCTCCATGGATATGGGTCCACACACATCCGAGTGTATGAGCTCGAGAAGGTCAACAGCCTTCTCACCAAGTCCACTAAAGAGAACCTTGGTCATCTTCCCCATGAGACACGACTCACAGGTATCAAATGGCTTGTATTCGAATGTATTCAAATACCTATTTGAGTGTAGGTGAGAGACACTTTTCTCACCTACATGACCAAGCCTGCAATGCCATAGATATGCAGAATTCACTTCATCAGCATTGGAAACTTGCATAACATTAGAACGTATATCTAATTCATAAAGACCATTGACTAATGAACCATTGGCTATAATCAAATCATTATTCATTATAGAGCACCCAATGCTATTAAAAGCTAATGTATATCCAATGTTATACAACCCAGAGATTGAAATAATGTTCTTAATAATATTAGGAACATAATAACAGTCATTCTGCTCCATAATGACTCCTGAAGGTAAACTGAGACGTGCAGTCCCGACATCTTTGGCAGAAACTAAAGCTCCATTGCCCATCCTCAGTTCAATCTCCTTTTTGCCTAGCAGCCTTTTATTTGCCAACACCTGCACAGAATTGTAGATATGAGATGCACATCCAGTATCCAATACCCATGATGTGGATTCAATATATGACAAATTAAGGTCTATGATAAAAATACCTTCATTTAGAATTACCTTGCAATTCCTTTTCCAATGCCCTGTTTCCCCGCATCCAAAACACTTATCTTCTTTTTCATTCTTCATGACCTTCCCTTTGTCAACTTTGACGAGTTACTTACCCACGACCTTCTTCTTTCCCTTCCCTTTGTCACCTTTGGTGGATATCTGGGTGGCCTTCCTTTTCTTGTTGGCTCGGCCAACAATCATTACAGAAGAAGATGGTTTATCTTTCTGCATAGTTCATTCAGCACTCTTTAACATGTTGAGCAGCTCCGAGAGAGTTGCTTCAATTCTATTCATGTTAAAGTTTATGATGAAGGAAGAAAAGGGATCGGACAATGACTGGAGTATAAGATCAATGCACAGTTCAAGATCCAACTTGAACCCTAGTGCATTGAGTCTCTCTATCCACTCCATCATTTTCAATACATGAGCATGTACTGAAGCACCCTCTGACATCCGTGTCCTGAAAAGCCTCTTGGAGATGTCATACCTCTCAATCCTACCCTACACCCCGAAGAGCTAACGTAGATTAAGAAGTATACTTCTACAATCAGTCTTTTTGAATTGCCTCTGCAACTCGGGAGCCATAGAGGCCAACATGTAACATTGGGCAAGGGAAGAGTCTTCAGACCATTTGGCATAAGTCAATAACTCGCCCTCGTCGGCATCAGGAGCTGGCTCAGAATGAACCATGTCCAACACATAGGTTATTTTTTCGGCGGTGAGGACTATGCGTAGATTATGCAGCCAATCCGAGTAGTTCGGTCCAGTCAGTCTGTTGGCACCCAAGATGCCGCGGAGGGGGTTGGACGACGACATTGTAATCTGGATAAGAAATAAAAGACAACTTAGCATTTATTTAAATTCTAACTTAGATGTGATTTTCTATCTTAGTTAGTCCCACTATTTTTCGATCGAACTATATAACCCTCAGTATATAGAATGGGAGATCAATGAGATCAACCTAGTGGGTCAGAATCCCAACGAGACTGATGCACGACCTTGTGGAAAGCACAACAAGCCATACACCATCTCAAGGGCAGTATACAGGCACTTGCATCTAATGCAATGTCCGATATTCGGCTCCCGAGAAATCATCCCCTTGTGGAAAGCACAACAAGGGATATTCTCGGTTAGATCTAACCAGCATTACTATATAGCAATGAGTTCATGACCCGACCCTTGTGGAAAGCACAACAAGGCCGAGTTTAATTCCTCACCCCATTGAGGTCGAGCCTTGGAGTTGTATCCCGCCCCCAAACTCATGGACCTTGTGAAAAGCACAACAAGTCCATGAAATGAAGATGTTCATTCACTCCATAATGATGGAGGGCCACAATGACTCCTAGAGCCACGCTTACCAGATCTAAAATTTAATCGTGAGGAAATTTGATTTTATCTTGATCTCACCCTAGGTGGTAATATAAATATATCTAATATATTTACCGTACCTAGTAGTTTGCACAAAGTACATGCATCCAATGCAAAATTAAATCGCAAGTGATCATGGACTTTATTCCTAATGTAACTAAGACATCCGGCCCGCTTCTGAAGCAGCTGGATCGTCCTCGTCGGGTGTGCTCCGCGCTTTCAAACTCTGACACCGCATTAATTATAACTTTTACACGGCACGCAGGCTGAAAAAATTTAAATTACATGTGACTCAAATTCCAGCAGCCCTTAGGGCGAGTACAACTGTAAAGGGAGATAGAAGTACATTGGAATTTTAACAGAGAGAGAAAGGAGGTTTGCAGACCCCAATTAATTACATTAACCAAGTCCATGATCACTTGCCAACCCATTCATTCAAAATCAATCAAGGGTTATTTTCTAAAAATAATCCTTACTTTTGGATTTAAAAATGGGATCTGCAAACAAAAATAGGCTAGCTTTATTTAATTTCAAAAATCAAAGCAGGATTAACTAAAATTAAACATATAAGCAAGCCAATGCAAGGTAAATAAAGCAAACAATGTAAAGAACCATCATTCATAATAGGGGCATGCATATTTGAATCTGATTCAAATAAGTCAGATAATTAAGATAAATATTTAAATTTAAATTTAAATTTAATTATCTAATAATCAAATTTAAATTAAACATTTAAACGTGACAATCATTTAAATTTAAATTCAAACTAATTTTCTAATAATTTTATTTAAAAGTAAATTTAAATAATGCAATTATCCTCAATTATCAATATTCTAAAATTTAAAAGTGGAATTTAACAATTATCTAATAATTAAAATTTTAAAAATTGAATTTTACTGAAATAACTTCAATTATTACCATTTTATCTCAAGGTAAATAGTAATTATATCACCTAGGTAAATTCAAAAAGATTAAATAAAATTTAACATTTAAATTTTACCATTGAGATAACACAATTAATATTTGAGATAAAAATTAAATTAATTTATTATACATTTATATATATATATATAACATATATATAAATATATAAGCACACATAAACTAATTAAAGCAAAAAAAATTTTAAATTAAAAATAATGCGTTGGCAGGGCCCTTTCGTTCGCGACGTCTACGCGGGACGTGTGGGCCGACGCGCCAGCGGTCGCTCGCGGGGACCCGCCACGCAGCACCGGCGCCCGCGTGCGCCGCCCGCGCACGCGGGCGGGCGCACTGCGCCCTGAGCGGCGCAGTGCGCCCAACGCAATTTTTTTTTTTAAAAAAAATTTGCTCTAGAGATGCCCAGCATCCTAGAAGAACAGAGATGCCCAGCATCCCCTTCTACAAATAATAATTGAAGATTTTAATTCCCCTACTAACATGGTTCTATACGGCGATAAAACACCGACGAGAGCGTGAACCTGGCTCTGATACCACTGTAAGGTTTCACACAGCACTCTCGGGTAACGCAGCGAATAACAAAAATTTTATTTGCCCGAACCCGCCTGCATGGAATCCCAGATCCATGCTCTGATCGACGTTTTAATCACCCTAACCCCTAACTACGGGTTGCGTATTTATACCTTGCGCGAACGACGCTATCCGCAAAGCCCGATGCAGAATATCGAGCCGCATAGAAGTACGGCCTCTAGAGCATATCCACACGGATCCTTACGCAGGGACGGTACCCCCAGGCACAGCCTTCCTCCATCCTTTCACCTTCTGAAGAGAGAGAGAGCAAGAGGGAGGAAGGGGGGAGGAGCTAATCCTCCTCTCTTAAGCTTTAATGCTTGATTAGTCAAGATGGGAGAGAAGAAGCTCTCGTAACATGTCTATATATAGGATTTGGCCATTTCTAAAAGAACTCATAAGGATCGAAATCGTATATATATCCTTTCCATTATTGTACATATATATTAAACCCCTTTTATATGCCTTTCTAAAAGAATTAAAGGGAATTAATAGATACATTTGTACAATAATAACCCATCGCCCAAGAATCCATTGTGTGTGATCCTCTAGGCCCATAGTCACTCTAGTTTAAGGCCCATTAACTTCTAATTCCCAATTAGAAGTAAATTAAACTTATTATTCGCTTCTACTAGAGCCGAATAATAGTTTAATTTATTCCGAACCTTTGGTCACGTTGGGTCAAGCAAATCCGTGTGATCCTCGAGGACGCCGGGTTTAAACCAGCATGTCTGGTACCTATAAGTCTACAGTTCCCGCATCGATATAATCCCTCGCTCCTTCTATGAGTCTGGTAGGATCGAGGGTATGGTTTCTGTCAGACCCCATGATCGTGCCATTTGACCATGACCTCCTAAAGTGTATGACGTCCGTTCTAAACGAACTCACACGACCCTTGCCAGGGATTTAACGGAGCGTCAATGTCATGACCCATTAACTGTCTGATATATACCCGACAGTGAGCGATCCCCTCTTGACCATTGATGATCTTCACACGTATCCTGGAGTGGTTAATGACTCGACAACTCATGACTTATGGTTAAAGTCACATAGCCAAGTAATTAAATCATTCCAGTCCTCGTGTAAGATCCGATCAATGTCTCAGGTAAAAGGACCAACAATGCTACTGAGACAGTTGGATCTTCAGCTGACATTAGGTATAATCAACCATCTGAAGATCCAATAGCGGATCAGTTCAGTGTATATGCTCCAAGGACATACACCTACACATATGTATTCGTGCCCCGCACTAGAGACCATGAAACTGGTCCATAACACATCATGTGTACTGGTTTAATAGGTAATCAAAGTCCCCGAGTGATTACCCTCCAACCAGGAACAGTTTAAGGTATGTGTCCATGTAAACTCAGTCTCATGATTGAGATCCCATCTCGAGTTGACTTTACAATCACATATCCTAGGGACATCGTAAAGTAATACACAATTGCATATTTACTCTCAAATACCACTTTATTAATAATGAACAAGACCATACATATATCGGGTCTACCCGACCCTAAATTGGCATGTAGCACACCAATACTAACAGCCTCTGACTGGCTGGACTTCACCCCACGAACAGTGACAACTCCAAAAGAATGAGCTTCGAAGGAGGGTGCCGCGACTACCGCCGCCCACCGGAGGGTGCTTTTGGAAGAGGTGGCGTTGGAGGAGCCGCGGAGGGTTAGCGGAAGAGTGGAGATGAGGAGCCGCGGAGGCTTTGGAAGATGAGGATCGCCCGTTGGAGGTTACGGATGGTCGCCCGTGGGAGGTTGCGGAGGAATTTTAGGGCAGGAGAGAATGGGTGGTGAATGGGTTTACGATGTAGAGAAGAGGGTTTAAGGAACAAGGTTCGATCAGGTTTGGCCAAAGGAAAACACCCAAGTCACCTTGGGTTCGAGCCAGTTGAGTAAATGGTGTGAGAAGTGAACCCAGCGGTTTGGTTCATAAACAGACTCCCGAACACAAAGTGTCGACTCAATGAGATGACACATTTTTGAGGCGTTTTTGTCCCGTGAGAAGAAGAAGAAACACGGGCAAAAGGTCGACCTTAGGGGTCGACACTTCTTCTGCACATTGAAAGTCCAAAGGAAATGAAGGGAATTTATGGCCAAATGAGCAAAACATGATATCCACGAAATTTTAAACAAAAATAGAGCAATATGTGGGTTGTTCAGCTGTGAAAATTGATCTTGGACAAGGGAAATCAAATAACCACACTTTGATGATCAATTCAATTAAACATTCAAGCATTCATTTCTAATATCCATCACAAATCATTGAGATTGAAATGTTGCAATGAATTACACCTGATTTGAGTTAAGCACATTTCATCCTCATGAATAGCATTAAAGCCATGATTGCTTACCTTTTCTCCTTCATTATGAGCACTTCAATGAACTCAAGATTAAAGCATGTTGGAGTTACCAAATGCAACATATTAACTCTGTGCATTAGAACTCATGGTCAGTGCAATATGAGACAAAGTTTGAGGTATGGACACAGTGTCAAAGCAGTAACTCAACGCACAAAACAGTTCAATCAGAGTTTGTATTCCTTTCAGCCATCACAAATTTTTTGTTAGTCACACAAGAGTAAGTCCAACCAACTCAGTTCAACAATCAAATAGTCATGGTTGTATTTTCAGCAAAATTCATTTTAGAAGAAATTCAGGGAATATGAGTGGGATATGCAGATTCAAAGTGAGTTATGTACTTCAATTGTGGGGGGTTCAACAATCAAATTCATATTATGCATTTTAAGCATGCAGGCAGACAAGCAAGCATACATAATTATAAGATCAAGCATAAAGGTCTCTTAGGGACAGGTATAAGAAGAATGCAATAGATTTGAGCAATTATGTCCATGAACCATATTAACATGGTTGTGCTTACAAGTAGACGTACTGCTTAACCATTGATGATCAACTAATTTAGGAAATACATTCAAACAATCAAGCTCAGATTCAATATGTAAACAATGAGGAATGACATTCAAAACAATATGGATAATCACATGTTCTAAGGAACACTAACAAGAATCTCTCCTCCCTTCATTTCAATACAAAATGCTCGGCTTTTGGTAGCATCGCACAGTCCCATACAATTTTGTATTTATATTTTAAACAGCAACATGACTGTAATACCTCGATTTGGAAATTGAAATGAATGAATTTTGGAATTTAATATTTAATTCCTTAGTGAATAGGACAAGTGGAATTTTGACTACCTTATAAAAATCTATAAAAATGGTAATTTGGTAAAGGACAATTTATTTTACAACTTTGTCTTCTGTGGTCAACTCAAAAACAATCCGTAACTAGGTCTAATCAATGGATTGAGCCCAAAGGGCACACTTACCTAACCTTAACTCAACCCACGGAATTATGGCTTAATATCCCATCAAAGGAGCCCAAATTGGTGGAAAATGAAAGGCCACGATCTATGGATCATTTTCCCTCTGCCAATTCACCGAAACCCTAACCCTAAAACTTGTGATCGACCGAGCTTGGGTGAGGTCAACAATTGCGGCGACGTTTCAATCACTCTACTTGCTCCGACGAATTCTCCCAGCACAGAAGGATCCAGAAGGTGTATGAGCTATAAAAATAAAGCTCTGCAACCCTAGAATGCTTTGGGAGCAGTGGCGGCCACAGTAGAGATCGATCAAGGGAGATCTCTGGTGATTAGTGGAGAAGTATCGGCGTCCCTCTTCTTCCTTTCTTCTTCCTTCTTCCCCCAATTGAGGTAGGTAATAACGAGCCCAATATAAAGTGTTATATATGGATAGAATCAGCATCTAGTCCTCTTTCTTTTGAGCCAAAAAGCCCTAAATTCCATTAGGTATCCTGCGTAAATTTAATGGTTTGGTAGAGGCATGTCAGAATTAGGGCAGAAGTTGTTCCCCTTTGATTTCAGTAGCGATTTCAGGCTGTAAATCTAAAATTGATTTATGGACCTTGTAGAGTTTTTCATGCTCTTTCTATTGGTAGTAAAAGCCCCAAATTACATGATGTATACCCTTCGAATTTCATGTTTTAATGTGACCCTAGAAACCTCACCGAAGGCGGGCAAGGGTTGGTTTAATCGGGTTTTACCAAACTTGGGCGGTCTTGCGATAGACCACACATCCTGGGCAAAGCAGCCATCTGCATGACCACATATCCTGGGATGGGCGGCCATCACCTAGACCACATAACCCCTGCCAGGATGGGCGGCCATCACCTAGACCACATAACCCCTGACAGGATGGGCGGCCATCTGCATGACCACATATCCTGGGATGGGCGGCCATCACCTAGACCACCTAACCCCTGACAGGATGGGCGGCCATCAGCATGACCACACATCCTGGAATGGGCGGCCATCACTTAGACCACATATCCTGGGATGGGCGGCCATCACCTAGACCGCCCTACCCCTTTGGCGGCCATGCCCTGGCCGCACAAGTACCCTGTGTTCAGTCAGGTAGATATAAGGTCCTGTAACGACCGCACATCTATGCAGAAAATGACTTAGTGTGAGCTCTACATGATTCATATTAGTATCTTAATTGATAATTAGTAAATTAGAAACCCATATGATAAGTGATAAATTATGCAAGTAAATTTCTATAAAATGCATGCTTTCTATTCCCACATGATCTTGTTCATTATCATTATCATCTTGATTCATATTTTTGGCAATTAAATTAATGTAAATTATGATCCTTGATAAATTGACATGAAAATTAGGACTGAAATGAATACTAGGTTGCATGACAGCCATTCTACTCCAGTAGAACAGTTTGACCAATTTATCGACTTTTAATAAGTCATTAGCCCTATTAGTTGTGCTAGCCTTGAACTTACCCCCCGATACTCCATCCGGCGGACTTAACATCATCTTGGGATCTTTGTATATCCCTCCTAATAATCTAATGAACCACCAGAAACTCCGATTTATGTGAATGAACTGCTGGATTGTAAGTCTTGGATAGAATTGGGCTAAGAGAGGCATGTGCGGCCAGTAGTGGACCGCATATCCTCATAGGCGGCCCAATAACGACCGCATATACCTGGCTTATGCCATTAAGTGTTGGTTGATTAACCTTGATCAATCTTCGACCAAACCATTAAGCCCTGGACTGACCAATAGACAGTAGACTAGGCCCTAGTTTAGTTTTACCCTGTCTTTAGCAGCCCGGAGTCCAATAGGGTGATTTCTTAGCCTTCTTGGCAAGCCCGGGTGATGCGGCTGGAATATGATCATTCAAACCTTATGCAGATTCTATTGGACCGCATATACTTAATACGACCCCGTATGGCCCGTACATCATGTTCATGGGTCTTAAGGTCTTCTGGACCTCCGTGGCCCAGAACTTACCTTTCATCCTTAGAGCGGCACACTGTCAGCCGTTCATTCTTGACCTCGTGGGCTGAGTTTCAGTCCAGTTCCTATAAGTGCGGCCCAATATTAGCCGTATATATCCTTTGAGCGGCCTCTGTATGACCGTACATCTCTCAGGATGAGATTAGTCCTTTAAATCTTGACTAGCGTGAATCCAAGGAGAGATTAGTCCTTTGAGCGGCCTCATGTTCATGATAAACTTACCTTTTATCATGTTTTGTGCTCTTGAATCCAAGGAGAGATTAGTCCTTTAAATCTTAAACTTCTGGATAGTAATTCCTTTGATTATTTGGCCATAAACTTGACTAAATGTCTAGACGGAACTTGGGATCTTGGATCCAATAAATCAATGCCAACGCATCATAAGGGCCTAGTCTGGTCTTGGGGAGAGCGCCTGAAAAGTACTTGTGCCCATGGGAGTTTATAACGACAAGGTGAGGCATTGCACCGAGTGCATGACTAGCGTGATGTCTACGACAAAAATCTCTTGTTATCTCTTGTTACTTGATCGTGCTTGACTTGTTTGAAATACTTGCGGGTGGCCGTTTCCTCGTTACAATTTCCTATTACACTTGTTATATGATATTCTTGTTGAAATCCAGGTATCTTATATTTCCTTAACCTTGCAAGATCTTTATATTACGTTGTTTTTCTTCTGTATCGTCATTTCTTTTCCTATCATTTCATATGAAAATGGAATAATTGGTTAATTATGTAAACTTGCCTGTTATTATCTACTGAGCGTTCGCTCATATAGTTGTCTCCCCCCTTTTTCTAGGCAGCTCAGGTGATGATGCGCTTACCGTTGGGGATGGGCAGGAGTGATGATTGGAGTGTACCAGTTCTAGATGTTGAGTTGGCATAGTTATCCTACTCTTAGTTGTGCCTTAGAGGGTGTTTAGCTACAGTTATGATATTGTTGTTAAGTTGATGTTGCCTTAGTTTGTATTAAAGTTGGTTTAAGGATATTGTACTAGATTTGAAATGTTTTATGACCAATAAAGTTATCTCTTTTTATAGCACATGTGTTAATGCTTAGATTAGCTTATCATTATTTCTAACTATTTCTGACTGTACGTTCCGATAGTCCGCATCGGGGCGTGACTGTTTAGGTGGTATCAGAGCTGGTTCCACATTCCTAGGTTTTCTAAGGTTCTAGGTTTTCTAAGTTCTAGGGGTCTAAGTGATGATATAGGACCCATAACCTTGTTATAAGTCTAAGAACCCAACCTAGTGAGATTTGGGTAGAAACTTGGGTTAAGTTAATACCTTAATTGTGATGTTATCTATTTTTAATGAACCAAAATAATCTATTCCACGTGTAGGCCTTTGCAATGGTAGCTGATCGCGCGGAATGGAGGAACATGCAGTGGACGGTTCAAGGCCTTACTCAGGTTTTGCAACAAGTGGCCCAAGCAGGAGCTGCAAACCATGGCACTGGTGATTTATATCGAAACTTTCGGGGGATGAATCCGCCGAGATTTGGTGGCTCGATTGACCCTGATGAAGCCGAGCACTGGCTAGAAGAAATGGGGAGGATATTTGAAGTAATGCAGTGCAGCAATCAAGAACGTGTCCTTCTATCAACCTTTCAACTTGAACGTGATGCAAGAACATGGTGGGATTCAGTGAAGGCTACCCTTGGTGATCAGCAAGTCACATGGGAGGAGTTCGAGGAATTCTTTAATAGCAAATACTTTTCTGATAGAGTGCAAGAGAAGAAGGCAACGGAGTTCGCGACTTTGAAGCAGCGAAATCTATCTGTGGCAGAATATGAAGCTCAATTTTCTCAGTTATCCTAATATGCTACTCACTTTATATCCATCGAGAAGATGAAGGCTAAGCACTTTCTTAATGGACTAAAGTTACTATATATCAACCAATTGGCACCAATGGAAATCCTAACTTATTTTGAGATGGTGAGAAAAGCTCAAGTCCTAGAAGATACTCTAGAAATGATGGAGAGAATCCGTGGAAAAAGTGCAAGGAAGGAACAACCTACGGGTTTCGGGAATATCAAACCCGGGTATGGCAAGAAGAGGCCCATTAGTGGGTCTGGTTCGTGGAGTGGGTCCGGATCGTGGAAGGGCAAGATGTCGAAACGTGAAGACAAGAAGCCTGGCCCTATTGTTCCATTCAAAGGAGTATGCAAGTATTCTGATCGTCCAAGTCACAAGATGGAGGAGTGCTGGCGCAAGTTGGGTGCCTGTTTACGATGTGGAAGTAGGGAGTACCGTATCCCTGACTATCCTCTTTTATCTGAGCAAGCTATGTCGGCGAAACCACAAGGCATCAAGAAACAACAAGGCAAGCTCCAAGCTCTACAAGCAGATGAGGCAGGAACCACTGAGGGTGGTGGACTCGTCGAAGGTACTCTTATTGTACTCGACAAGCTAGCATTTGTTTTTTTTTATACTGGTGCAACACATTCATTTATTTCTTAGAGATTTGCTAAGTGTTTAGCTGTGAAGCCTATTTTGATGGATTCTCCATTAGAGATTTCAACCCCTATTGGTACTACATCAGCAATTCAGTATTTCTATCCTTCTAGTAAGGTTATGACTGATGAACAGAATTTACCAGCTGATTTAGTTTGCATGGACATGAAGGATTATGATGTAATCCTAGGAGTAGAATGGTTGTGGTGCGGACACCCGAGCAGTTGATCGGCACGATACGCCGAGCCACCGGTACCGCACGCGGAGTACGACACGAGCCACCTCGGCGTCCATCTGGCTCAGAGACAGCCTGGAGACACCGCCCTGAGTCTCCCATTTATTATATTTAGTTAGACTTTATGTGTGTTTAATTTGTATTTATTTCGTTGCATTCGGTTTGCCATTTTGATTGTAATAGGGGCTTATGTGTAATTCGGACCCCGTGGGCCCCACGGCCCCCCCAGGCCCCACCCCATTGGGCCACCTTAGCCTAGGGTCCCACGTGGGGTCAGTCAACATGCCACATGGGGGCATCTAGAAGTTTGAATGCTAAATGGACACATGGGAGACAATGGACTAGAAAAGTCCGCATGGGAGGCCACCTACCCCCACCACCTAGTCCACCCTCTCTCCTTGGTCCAAGGGCTGCCCCCCTCCCCTTAGTTTTTTATTATTTTGTGTGTGTGTGTCACATGCCATCCCAGCCCTTCATTCCTATCCCCTAGATCCAATGATTGTGGATGGATGTGAGATGTAACATATTTAAACTTGTATTTTCCATTTTGGAGGAATTAATGCATTCATTTGGAAGAAAAAAACCTTGGAGCTCCAGCTTGGTGTGCCCCTCCCTCTCCCCTTGCAGCTGTGAAGGTTGCTTCTTGGTGGTGAGACTCCACCCTATCAGTTCGGGTCGCCGCCGCCGCCGCCACGAGCCGCCACCGCACCGCCACTGCCATCAACGAAGTTCTGCCTGCGCAGTACCACAGCAGCTTCCCCGAAGTTTCAATCTCAGCCACGAGCTCATATCGACCTGGAAATTGTACTGGGTGTTCCAGAGATGTCAAGGATGTCCCAAAAAAATTGGTTTGTCATTCAGATCGCGTTTCATATTTTTTGATTTTTGTCCCCTCCTCCATTTCAGTTCTGCCAGCAGTCTGTCCAGATTCATCTCCGCCCTGAGTCTCATGTCTTAGGTCCACTTTTTAATTTATTTTGGTTCGCCCAATTTTACTGGAGGTTCCACCCATCCACCCCTTCATCCACAATTTTTCTCAATTTTTGGTTCATCCATTTCATATTTTCTAAAAATCGTTCTCAGTCTCAACTACAGTTCTTTCCCGGCCGACCGCCGTCCGTGGAGGCGCGCCACCAGGGGTCCCAATCATAGTGGGTCCCACCCCCACAGATCCGGAGGACAGCGCCGTCCGTGGGCCCCGCGGGCCCGCAGAACCCGCCGTTCGGAAAGCACGAAAATGCGGAGTTCGGCACCGCCGGGTGACATCAAGAAGCTGCCCGTCAACCCGAGTTGCGTGATTCCCGAGCGCCACATGTGACCTTTTACCTCCCTGCGTGGAGTGGGTCAAATCATTGTACTGTTGTAAAGTTGTTTAACTGGGGATCCGTAATTCGGCCGGGGTTGTCTTCGCCACGCCGGGTGCGTGGAGGTAATGGTCCGAACCTCTTGGCATTCATTTGCTTAGCTAGTATACGGCCTTTTGCCGCTGCCGAGAGTGTAGGTACTAGCCCGTGTGTCTATGTCACCGCTGTGAGAGTGAGAGTGACCCGTCCCGTGACTCGATCCGAGTGCGGAAGTTGAGTCGGACTACCCTTGACCTCCGCTGGTTCCTTAACCGCGCACGGTCCACGCTTTCCCTCGCTTGGGACGCCGAGTGAGCTTCCACTACTGTTAGCAACGTTTTGCCACTAGGAGCTCGTAGTGTCGGGCTTAGTGTCTCCCTAGTGTGTGCTGCTGGTCGCGTCTTCATCTAGAGTCCGAGGGTGGCACCTAATAGTGACGTCTCCCGTGTCCGTCCCGCATCAGTTTGGTATCAGAGCAGTCGAGTCTAGGGTAGTCGTTGCATAAGTCATGCATCATGGTCTAAGTCGAGTCTAGGATCATCCTTATTTTCAAAACAACAAAAAAAAAGAGTCTGTTTTAAATTGCATTTGCACCCTTTATTCGGTATCTTAAAAGGTGTTGTCCGAACGTTAGGCTACGCCTACCGGGAGGTCGCACACTTGCGGGACTGATCTTCGGATCGATTAACTCCGCCCCGTACCGGATATTGGTTTAGGTCTAAGTGCATCATTTAGTGTGTGTTTGCATTAGTCGGTGTCTTCTAGGTCGTATGTCTTTGCATGCCCACCCGTCGAGGCACCCAGTACTCGCCACCACCACCTATGGCGGAGTCCCGAGCCCGTAGTTCCGATGAGTCTTCCACGGCTGAGATGTTCCGGGCCATCATGGATCGTTTAGATACGCGTATGGATGGTCTTAGTACGCGTATGGATGGCATAGGAACGCGTCTAGAAGGGCGGATGAAAGCCCTCGAGGATCGAGCCGAGTCTTCGGATCAGTCCATCCAGGGCTTAGTTGGGAGGATTGCCATCCTCGAGAGGGGCCCAGTAGCGGCGCAACCCGCGCCGACGAACGGCCAACAGGAGCCAGTTCAGCAGCCTGCTGTGCCAAGGGCTCAGGTGGAAAATGTTGGGGTTCAACAGGTGCATGTGGTGGATGATTATGCATCTGATAATGATCATGGGGGTAACGGTCGTCATCATCAATGACGGAATCGTGATGACGAGGATGACGATCGCATTCTTAGGGGTGTGCGTGCGGACCCTCCCACTTTTAGCGGGTCCTTGGACCCTAGGGTGTATTTAGATTGGGAGGCCGACATGGACCGGTACTTCGAGTGGTTTGAGATGACGGACCACCGAAGAGTCCGATACGTAAAGATGAAGCTGCAAGGGCAGGCCCAAACTTATTGGATCAATGTGGAGAGCTTGCTCAACCAGCGACGTCAACCCCAGATCGGTACTTGGGATGATATGAAAACCAATTTGAGGGAGAAGTACCTTCCCGCCTCATATCGCCAACGTCTCATAGACAAGTGGCAAAGCATCTCCCAAGGGAACCGATCCGTGACCGAGTACACCGCCGAGTTCGATGAGTATTACTTGCGATGCGGGGTCACGGAAGAGAGCACCATGACGATATCCCGCTTTCGGAGAGGTCTGTGGCCCAATTATCAATATGAACTCTTTCACCGCAACGCGACCACTTTGGAGCAGGCGTATCAGATTGCTCTCGAATTGGAGCAGTTCGAGGCCGAGTTCGAGTCACCCCACCGGTTGGGCTCTTTTCCCCTTCGTAGTGTCGAGCCCCGTGGCTCTTCTGGCATGTATCCGAGGGCCCCCATGGCTCGACCTCAGGAGCCCGCTCGTCCCGAGCCGTTTGCTCCTAGGCCTCGTCCTCCACCCCCGAGGGACCTTCCTCGTCCCCAGCATCTTACAGCCCCACCCATAGCCCATCCACCGGCACACGCACCTCCCGCACCTCCTATCCGTCGGGAGGATAAAGGTAAAGGACCTATGATTGGGGAGCCTAGTGGATCACGGCAGCAGTGTTATCGCTGCAATGGGTTCGGCCATTTCACCAACCAGTGTCCTACCCGCCCATCTCTTCACATTGGGGACACACAGGCCGAGGATACCACCCCTACGGGCCTCGAGTTAGTCAGCTATGAGGCAGATGAAGAGTTAGCTGACGAGTACTATGAGATGGGAGGTGAGGCCTAGGATGTCCAGCAGTCGGGCGATACCCACGTGGGGGTCGTCAGATGTATCCTCACCCAGCCACAGGCCAGTGATGACTGGCGTCGGACCACTATCCTTCAGGTATTCTGTAGGCTGGGAAAGCAAATTTGCAAGGTGGTCATCGATAGCGGGAGTTGTATCAATGCAATCTCCATGAACGCTGTCGCTCGTCTTGGTCTCACACCCGTAGACCATCCTTGTCCCTATCAGGTATCATGGGTGGATACCACTTCCATTTCGGTCAGGCTGCGGTGCTTGGTCCCGTTGCAGCTCCACTCCTACCGTGACGAGATTTGGTGTGATGTTCTCCCCATGGAAGTGGGAAGTATCATTCTTGGTAGGCCGTGGTTATTCGACCGAGATGCCACACTCCATGGTCGGTCGAACACCTGTACCTTCGACCACGATGGCCAGCGGGTCACCCTCCACCCCGTTCGGCCCAGGAGCCCATCAGTCAGGGGTCCTACTGGCCCTAGTACTCCAAAGCCTTCCGTACCCGGGCCCAGTACCCCATCCCCAGCTCGGACTATGACCGTTACCTCTGGCCCAGGAGAGCCCTCGACGAGGAGATTGATGATGATTAGCTCCCGAGAAATGGAGCAGGAGCTTAGTCAGGGCTGTCCGGTGTTTGCTATTACGGTCCGACAGGTGGAGCGGGACTCCGAGGTTGAGCTCCCACCCGAGGTTGTTCCCATTCTGCAGGAGTATGCTTATGTCTTTCCCGATGAGCTTTCCGAGGGACTCCCACCTATGCGGGATATTCAGCATGCCATCGACCTTGTTCCGGGCTCTTCTTTGCCCAACCTTCCTCATTATCGCATGAGTCCCACGGAGCATGCCGAGCTTAAACGGCAGGTCGATGAGTTAGTGCAGAGAGGATCTGTCCGGGACAGCATGAGTCCATGTGCTGTACCTGCATTACTCGCCCTGAAGAATGATGGCATATGGAGAATGTGTATTGATAGTCGTGCCATCAACAAGATCACCGTGAAGTATAGGTTCCCTATTCCCCGCCTGGATGACATGCTAGACATGATGGCAGGTGCCACTATCTTTTCGAAGATCGATCTTAAGAGTGGCTACCATCAGGTGAGGATTAGGCCAGGTGATGAGTGGAAGACCGCATTTAAGACCAAGGACGGCCTATATGAGTGGTTGGTCATGCCTTTTGGGTTGACCAATGCCCCTAGCACTTTCATGCGGCTCATGACTCAGGTCCTTCGGCCTCTCATTGGAGTCTTTGTAGTGGTGTATTTTGATGATATCCTTATCTATAGCTGCACCACAGGGGACCACTTAGACCACCTTCGGCAGGTCTGTCTGCTTCTTCGGCGAGAGCAGTTGTTTGCTAACCCACAGAAGTGTGCCTTCATGACACATCAGCTTACCTTCTTGGGTTTCATTGTGTCTAGTACTGGGGTCTCCGCCGATCCGGAGAAGGTTCGGGCCATTGTTGAGTGGCCGGAACCCCGTACGGTTCATGATGTCCGCAGCTTTCATGGCCTTACGACGTTCTACCGTCGCTTCACCCGCGGATTTAGCTCCGTCAGCACCCCGATCACGGATTACATCCGGAAGGGCACGTTTGTATGGACGAAGGCCGCATCTGCCGCCTTCAAGGACATCAAGGAGCGCATGACCCAGACACCTATCCTTCGATTGCCTGATTTCTCGAAGGGGTTTGTGGTCTCTTGTGATGCATCGGGTGTTGGGATCGGAGAAGTTTTGAGTCAGGAGTCCCACCCGATTGCATATTTCAGCGAGAAGCTGAATGACGCGAAACTGCGATATTCCACGTATGATAAAGAATTCTACGCAGTTGTTCAGGCTCTTAGGCATTGGAGGCACTATCTTTTACATCAGGAGTTTGTTCTATACTCCGATCATGAAGCATTGAGGTACCTCCATTCCCAAAAGAAGCTTAACTCGCATCATAGTCGTTGGGTCGAGTATCTCCAGCAGTTCACCTTTGTGCTGAAACATAAGGCTGGAGTGGAGAACAAGGTGGCTGATGCGTTGAGTCGGCGAGCATGTTTGCTTACCACCATGAGTGCCGAGGTCATAGGGTTAGAGAAGATGAAGGAGGCCTATGTTGATTGTCCTGACTTTGGTCAGATTTTTACCACCCTCCAGGCCGGACCCTCGAGAGACCTTGATGAGTATATGCTTCAGGAGGGTTACCTCTTTCGAGGTAGCAGGCTATGTGTTCCCCGAACTTCGGTTCGAGATTTCTTAGTGTGGGAACTACATGCGGGAGGTCTAGCCGGCCACTTTGGTCGGAACAAGACTATTGAGGCAGTGGAGCATCGATTTTATTGGCCGAGCTTGAAGCGCGATGTTGCTAACATCGTGGCTCAGTGCCGTACATGTGCTACGGCCAAGATGAAGAAGCAAAGCTCGGGCGTTTATACGCCTCTTCCCGTGCCTGATGCCCCATGGCAGGATGTTAGTATGCACTTTTTTTTGGGATTGCCACGTACCTCCAGGAAGCATGATTCGGTCTATGTGGTGGTTGACCGTTTCTCGAAGATGGCCCTCTTTATCCCTTGCTTGAAGACTTCGGATGCTTCTAGGGTAGCCCACCTATTCCTTACTCATGTGGTGTGCAAGTTCGGGTTGCCTCGCACTATAGTGTCTGACCGTGATGTTAGATTCACTTCCTACTTTTAGAAGACACTATGGCATATGATGGGTACTCACCTCAAGTTTTCCACTGCATATCATCCCCAGACAGATGGTCAGACCGAGGTGGTCAATAGGAGTCTGGGAGATCTTTTGAGGTGTCTAGTTAAAGACCGCATTGGGGATTGGGATCTCATTTTACCTATGGCTGAGTTTGCATACAATGATTCGGTGAATAGGTCTACCGGCATGAGTCCATTTGAGATTGTAACGGGTCGTAGGCCTAGGAAACCCGTTGACCTTGTCCCCATGCCTATCCATGCTAGAGTGTCGGAGTCGGCCGAGTTGTTTGCTAGGCATGTTAGGAGTTTACATGACGACATCCGTTGTCACATTGAGGCCAGCAATGCACGGTACAAGGAGTTAGCCGATGCCCACCGACACCACCGAGAGTTCCATGAGGGCGAGTACGTCATGATCAGGGTAAGACCTGAATGGTTTCCCTCTGGAACCGTTAAGAAGTTGCAAGCTCGCGGAGCCGGTCCCATTAGAGTGTTGAAACACGTTGGATCCAATGCGTATGTTGTGGACCTGCCCGAGGAATATGGTATAAGCTCTACCTTCAATGTATCAGATCTTGTTGCATATAGGGACCCAGCGGTGATCCCTAGTGAGCCTTTTGAGCCATCTCCTCCCCTTGAGAGTGATCCCACACCTGAGTGTCCACTTCCACCTCCAGCCCCTTTTTCACGGCAGCGTGAGCATATCGATCGTATACTAGACGAGCAAGTGACAGTTACCAGGAGTGGATCTTACCCGCGCTACCTAGTGCGATGGAGAGGACGGCCCGCTACTGAGGACACATGGATCACACATGGCGAGTTGCAGCGGATTGATCCAGACCTTTTGGAGCGATACAGGAGCGATGCAGACCCTTACTCGACAGGGTCGAGTTTCTCCCACCCGGGGAGAATTGGTGCGGACACCCGAGCAGTTGATCGGCACGATACGCCGAGCCACCGGTACCGCACGCGGAGTACGACACGAGCCACCTCGGCGTCCATCTGGCTCGGAGACAGCCTGGAGACATCGCCCTGAGTCTCCCATTTATTATATTTAGTTAGACTTTATGTGTGTTTAATTTGTATTTATTTCATTGCATTCGGTTTGCCATTTTGATTGTAATAGGGGCTTATGTGTAATTCGGACCCCGTGGGCCCCACGGGCCCCCCAGGCCCCACCCCATTGGGCCACCTCAGCCTAGGGTCCCACGTGGGGTCAGTCAACATGCCACATGGGGGCATCTAGAAGTTTGAATGCTAAATGGACACATGGGAGACAATGGACTAGAAAAGTCCACATGGGAGGCCACCTACCCCCACCACCTAGTCCACCCTCTCTCCTTGGTCCAAGGGCCGCCCCCCTCCCCTTAGTTTTTTATTATTTTTTGTGTGTGTGTCACATGCCATCCCAGCCCTTCATTCCTATCCCCTATATCCAATGGTTGTGGATGGATGTGAGATGTAACATATTTAAACTTGTATTTTCCATTTTGGAGGAATTAATGCATTCATTTGGAAGAAAAAAACCTTGGAGCTCCAGCTTGGTGCGCCCCTCCCTCTCCCCTTGCAGCTGTAAAGGTTGCTTCTTGGTGGTGAGACTCCACCCTATCAGTTTCGGTCGCCGCCGCCGCCGCCACGAGCCGCCACCGCCATCAATGAAGTTCTGCCTGCGTAGTATCACAGCAGCTTCCCCGAAATTTCAGTCTCAGCCACGAGCTCAGATCGACATAGGAATTTTATTGGGTGTTCCAGAGGTGTCAAGGATGTCCCAAAAAAATTGGTATGTCATTCAGATCCCGTTTCATAATTTTTGATTTTCGTCCCCTCCTCCATTTCAGTTCTACCAACAGTCTATCCAGATTCATCTCTGCCCTGAGTCTCATGTCTTAGGTCCACCTTTTGATTTATTTTGGTTCGCCCAATTTTACTGGAGGTTCCACCCATCCACCCCTTCATCCACAAGTTTTCTCCATTTTTGGTTCCTCCATTTCATATTTTCTAAAAATCGTTCTCAGTCCCAGCTACAGTTCTGTCCCCCTGTTCCCAGATCTGACCACCAGTCACCCCAAAAAGCATAGTAAATCACCACCAACTCCAAATCAAATTCCAAAAATAGCCCCGATTCTGTGGTTTGATCCCCTACAACTTTGAAGAAGAGCTCAAGAGCTGAATCGGAGGTTTACTAGGCAGTCAACGGTGGTTCTCAGACAAGTACCCTACAAATCTGTGGTTTCGGTTACTGTACAATAGGGAATTGTAAATTCCTTAAAGTTCTGATCCGACTAGATCCAGTAGATCTCTCTGAGTCTCGATTGAAGTATTTGAAGAGAGCCTTCCAACGATAGCTTATGCGTCCCGATCCGATGTCGGGATTGATCGCAGCGGCCGTTTTCGCCGGAGCGCGTGCCGGAAAACAGAAATCAAAATCCATGGGCAGCTAGTTCAACAATTGGGAATCGGGGCCGATCGACCCCCGATCGGTGTTCCCGGCCGACCGCCGTCCGTGGAGGCGCGCCACCAGGGGTCCCAATCATAGTGGGTCCCACCCCCGCAGATCCGGAGGACAGCGCCATCCGTGGGCCCCGCGGGCCCGTAGAACCCCCGTTCGGAAAGCACGAAAACGTTGAGTTCGGCACCGCCGGGTGACATCAAGATGCTGCCCGTCAACCCGAGTTGCGTGATTCCCAGGCGCCACATGTGACCTTTTACCTCCCTGCGTGGAGTGGGTCAAATCATTGTACTGTTGTAAAGTTGTTTAACCGGGGATCCGTAATTCGGCCGGAGTTATCTTCGCCACGCCGGGTGCATGGAGGTAATGGTCCAAACCTCTTGGCATTCATTTGCTTAGCTAGTATACGGCCTTTTGCCACTTCCGAGAGTGTAGGTACTAGCCTGTGTGTCTATGTCACCACTGTGAGAGTGAGAGTGACCCGTCCCGTGACTCGATCCGAGTCCGGAGGTTGAGTCGGACTACCCTTCACCTCCGCCGGTTCCTTAACCGCGCACGGTCCACGCTTTCCCTCGCTTGGGACGACGAGTGAGCTTCCACTTCTGTTAGCGACGTTTTGCCACTAGGTGCTCGTAGTGTCGGGCTTAGTGTCTCCCTGGTGTGTGCTGCTGGTCGCGTCTTCATCTAGAGTCTGAGGGTGGCACCTAATAGTGACGTCTCCCGTGTCCGTCCCGCATCAGTTTGGTATCAGAGCAGTCGAGTCTAGGGTAGTCGTTGCATAAGTCATGCATCATGGTCTAAGTCGAGTCTAGGATCATCCTTATTTTCAAAACAACAAAAAAAAGTGTGTGTTTTAAATTGCATTTGCACCCTTTATTCGGTATCTTAAAAGGTGTTGTCCGAACGTTAGGCTACGCCTACCGGGAGGTTGCACACTTGCGGGAGTGATCTTCGGATCGATTAACTCCGCCCCGTACCGGATATTGGTTTAGGTCTAAGTGCATCATTTAGTGTGTGTTTGCATTAGTCGGTGTCTTCTAGGTCGTGTGTCTTTGCATGCCCACCCGTCGAGGCACCCAGTACTCGCCACCACCACCTATGGCGGAGTCCCGAGCCCGTAGTTCCGATGAGTCTTCCACGGCCGAGATGTTCCGGGCCATCATGGATCGTTTAGATACGCATATGGATGGTCTTAGTACGCGTATGGATGGCATAAGAACGCGTCTAGAAGGGCGGATGAAAGCCCTCGAGGATCGGGCCGAGTCTTCGGATCAGTCCATCCAGGGCTTAGTTGGGAGGATTGCCATCCTCGAGAGGGGCCCAATAGCGGCGCAACCAGCGCCGACGAACGGCCAACAGGAGCCGGTTCAGCAGCCTGCTGTGCCAAGGGCTCAGGCGGAAAATGTTGGGGTTCAACAGGTGCATGTGGTGGATGATTATGCATCTGATAATGATCATGGGGGTAACGGTCATCATCATCAACGACGAATCGTGATGACGAGGATGACGATCGCATTCTTAGGGGTGTGCGTGCGGACCCTCCCACTTTTAGCGGGTCCTTGGACCCTAGGGTGTATTTAGATTGGGAGGCCGGCATGGACCGGTACTTCGAGTGGTTTGAGATGACGGACCACCGAAGAGTCTGATATGCAAAGATGAAGCTGCAAGGGCAGGCCCAAACTTATTGGATCAATGTGGAGAGCCTGCTCAACCAGCGACGTCAACCCCAGATCGGTACTTGGGATGATATGAAAACCAAGTTGAGGGAGAAGTACCTTCCCGCCTCATATCGCCAACATCTCATAGACAAGTGGCGAAGCATCTCCCAACGGAACCGATCCATGATCGAGTACACCGCTGAGTTCGATGAGTATTACTTGCGATGCGGGGTCACGGAAGAGAGCACCATGACGATATCCCGCTTTTGGAGAGGTCTGCGGCCTAATTATCAATATGAACTCTTTCGCCGCAACGCGACCACTTTGGAGCAGGCGTATCAGATTGCTCTCGAATTGGAGCAGTTCGAGGCCGAGTTTGAGTCACCCCACCGGTTGGGCTCTTTTCCCCTTCGTAGTGTCGAGCCCCGTGGCTCTTCTGACACGTATCCGAGGGCCCCCATGGCTCAACCTCAGGAGCCCGCTCGTCCCGAGCCGTTTGCTCCTAGGCCTCGTCCTCCACCCCCGAGGGACCTTCCTCATCCTCAGCATCTTACAGCCCCACCCATAGCCCGTCCACCGGCACCCACACCTCCTGCACGTCCTTTGTTGCCTACGCCTCCTATCCGTCGGGAGGATAAAGGTAAAGGACCTATGATTGGGGAGCCTAGTGGATCACGGCAGCAGTGTTATCGCTGCAATGGGTTCGGCCATTTCACCAACCAGTGTCCCACCCGTCCATCTCTTCACATTGGGGACACACAGGCCGAGGATACCACCCCTACGGGCCTCGAGTTAGTCAGCTATGAGGCAGATGAAGAGTTAGCTGACGAGTACTATTAGATGGGAGGTGAGGCCCAGGATGTCTAGCAGTCGGGCGATACCCACGTGGGGGTCGTCAGATGTATCCTCACCCAGCCACAGGCCAGTGATGACTGGCGTCAGACCACTATCCTTCAGGTATTCTGTAGGCTGGGAAAGCAAATTTGCAAGGTGGTCATCGATTGCGGGAGTTGTATCAATGCAATCTCCACGAACGCTGTCGCTCGTCTTGGTCTCACACCCGTAGACCATCCTTGTCCCTATCAGGTATCATGGGTGGATACCACTTCCATTTCGGTCAGGCTGCGGTGCTTGGTCCCGCTGCAGCTCCACTCCTACCGTGACGAGATCTGGTGTGATGTTCTCCCCATGGAAGTGGGAAGTATCATTCTTGGTAGGCCGTGGTTATTCGACCGAGATGCCACACTCCATGGTCGGTCGAACACCTGTACCTTCAACCACGATGGCCAGCGGGTCACCCTCCACCCCGTTCGGCCCAGGAGCCCATTAGTCAGGGGTCCTACTGGCCCTAGTACTCCAAAGCCTTCCGTACCCGGGCCCAGTACCCCATCCCCAGCTCGGACTATGATCGTTACCTCTGGCCCAGGAGAGCCCTCGACGAGGAGATTGATGATGATTAGCTCCCGAGAAATGGAGCAGGAGCTTAGTCAGGGCTGTCCGGTGTTTGCTATTACGGTCCGAGAGGTGGAGCGGGACTCCGAGGGTGAGCTCCCACCCGAGGTTGTTCCCATTCTGCAGGAGTATGTTGATGTCTTTCCCGATGAGCTTCCCGAGGGACTCCCACCTATGCGGGATATTCAGCATGCCATCGACCTTGTTCCGGGCTCTTCTTTGCCCAACCTTCCTCATTATCGCATGAGTCCCACGGAGCATGCCGAGCTTAAACGGCAGGTCGATGAGTTAGTGCAGAGAGGATCTGTCCGGGACAGCATGAGTCCATGTGCTGTACCTGCATTACTCGCCCCGAAGAAGGATGGCACATGGAGAATGTGTATTGATAGTCGTGCCATCAACAAGATCACCGTGAAGTACAGGTTCCCTATTCCCCGCCTGGATGACATGCTAGACATGATGGGAGGTGCCACTATCTTTTCGAAGATCGATCTTAAGAGTGTCTACCATCAGGTGAGGATTAGGCCAGGTGATGAGTGGAAGACCGCATTTAAGACCAAGGACGGCCTATATGAGTGGTTGGTCATGCCTTTTGGGTTGACCAATGCCCCTAGCACTTTCATGCGGCTCATGACTCAGGTCCTTCGACCTCTCACTGGAGTCTTTGTAGTGGTGTATTTTGATGATATCCTTATCTATAGCCGCACCACAGGGGATCACTTAGACCACCTTCGGCAGGTCTGTCTGCTTCTTCGGCAAGAGCAGTTGTTTGCTAACCCACAGAAGTGTGCCTTCATGACACCTCAGCTTACCTTCTTGGGTTTCATTGTGTCTAGTACTAGGGTCTCCGCCGATGCGGAGAAGGTCCGAGCCATTGTTGAGTGGCCAGAACCCCGTACGGTTCATGATGTCCGCAGCTTTCATGGCCTTGCGACGTTCTACCGTCACTTCACCCGTGTATTTAGCTCCGTCACCGCCCCGATCACGGATTGCATCCGGAAGGGCACATTTGATTGGATAAAGACCGCATCTGCCGCCTTCAAGGACATCAAGGAGCGCATGACCCAGACACCTATCCTTCGATTGCCTGATTTCTCGAAGGTGTTTGAGGTCTCTTGTGATGCATCGGGTGTTGGGATCGGAGGAGTTTTGAGTCAGGAGTCCCACCCGATTGCATATTTAAGCGAGAAGCTGAATGACGCGAAACTGCGATATTCCACGTATGATAAAGAATTCTACGCAGTTGTTCAGGCTCTTAGGCATTGGAGGCACTATCTTTTACATCAGGAGTTTGTTCTATACTCTGATCATGAAGCATTGAGGTACCTCCATTCCCAAAAGAAGCTTAACTCGCGTCATAGTCGTTGGGTCGAGTATCTCCAGCAGTTCACCTTTGTGCTGAAACATAAGGCTGGAGTGGAGAACAAGGTGGCTGATGCGTTGAGTCGGCGAGCATGTTTGCTTACCACCATGAGTGCCGAGGTCATAGGGTTAGAGAAGATGAAGGAGGCCTATGTTGATTGTCCTGACTTTGGTCAGATTTTTACCACCCTCCAGGCCGGACCCTCGAGAGACCTTGATGAGTATATGCTTCAGGAGGGTTACCTCTTTCGAGGTAGTAGGCTATGTGTTCCCCGAACTTCGGTTCGAGATTTCTTAGTGTGGGAACTACATGCGGGAGGTCTAGCCGGCCACTTTGGTTGGAACAAGACTATTGAGGCAGTGGAGCATCGATTTTATTGGCCGAGCTTGAAGCGCAATGTTGCTAACATCGTGGCTCAGTGCCGTACATGTGCTACGGCCAAGATGAAGAAGCAAAGCTCGTGCCTTTATACGCCTCTTCCCGTGCCTGATGCCCCGTGGCAGGATGTTAGTATGGACTTTGTTTTGGGATTGCCACGTACCTCCAGGAAGCATGATTCGGTCTATGTGGTGGTTGACCGTTTCTCGAAGATGGCCCTCTTTATCCCTTGCTCGAAGACTTCGGATGCTTCTAGGGTAGCCCACCTATTCCTTACTCATGTGGTGTGCAAGTTCGGGTTACCTCGCACTATAGTGTCTGACCTTGATGTTAGATTCACTTCCTACTTTTGGAAGACACTATGGCATATGATGGGTACTCACCTCAAGTTTTTCACTGCATATCATCCCCAGACAGATGGTCAGACCGAGGTGGTCAATAGGAGTCTGGGAGATCTTTTGAGGTGTCTAGTTAAGGACCGCATTGGGGATTGGGATCTCATTTTACCTATGGCTGAGTTTGCATACAATGATTCGGTGAATAGGTCTACCGGCATGAGTCCATTTGAGATTGTCACAGGTCGTAGGCCTAGGAAACCCGTTGACCTTGTCCCCATGCCTATCCATGCTAGAGTGTCGGAGTCGGCCGAGTCGTTTGCTAGGCATGTTAGGAGTTTGCATGACGACATCCGTCGTCACATTGAGGCCAGCAATGCACAGTATAAGGAGTTAGCCGATGCCCACCGACACCACCGAGAGTTCCATGAGGGCGAGTACGTCATGATCAGGGTAAGACTTGAACGGTTTCCCTCTGGAACCGTTAAGAAGTTGCAAGCTCGCGGAGCCGGTCCCTTTAGAGTGTTGAAATGCGTTGGATCCAATGCGTATGTTGTGGACCTACCCGAGGAATATGGTATAAGCTCTACCTTCAATGTATCGGATCTTGTTGCATATAGGGACCCAGCGGTGATCCCTAGTGAGCCTTTTGAGCCATCTCCTCCCCTTGAGAGTGATCCCACACCTGAGTGTCCACTTCCACCTCCAGCCCCTTTTTCACGGCAGCGTGAGCATATCGATCGTATACTGGACGAGCAAGTGACAGTTACCAGGAGTGGATCTTACCCGCGCTACCTAGTGCGATGGAGAGGTCGGCCCGCTACTAAGGACACATGGATCACACTTGGCGAGTTGCAGCGGATTGATCCAGACCTTTTGGAGCGATACAGGAGCGATGCAGACCCTTACTCGATAGGGTCGAGTTTCTCCCACCCGGGGAGAATTGGTGCGGACACCCGAGCAGTTGATCTGCACGATACACCGAGCCACCGGTACCGCACGCGGAGGACGACACGAGCCACCTCGGCGTCCATCTGACTCGGAGACAGCCTGGAGACACCGCCCTGAGTCTCCCGTTTATTATATTTAGTTCGACTTTATGTGTGTTTAATTTGTATTTATTTCGTTGCATTCGGTTTGCCATTTTGATTGTAATAGGGGCTTATGTGTAATTCGGACCCCGTGGGCCCCACGGGCCCCCCCAGGCCCCACCCCATTGGGCCACCTCAGCCTAGGGTCCCATGTGGGATCAGTCAACATGCCACATGGGGGCATCTAGAAGTTTGAATGCTAAATGGACACATGGGAGACAATGGACTAGAAAAGTCCACATGGGAGGCCACCTACCCCCACCACCTAGTCCACCCTCTCTCCTTTGTCCAAGGGTCGCCCCCCTCCCCTTAGTTTTTTATTATTTTTTGTGTGTGTGTCACATGCCATCCCAGCCCTTCATTCCTATCCCCTATATCCAATGGTTGTGGATGGATGTGAGATGTAACATATTTAAACTTGTATTTTCCATTTTGGAGGAATTAATGCATTCATTTGGAAGAAAAAAACCTTGGAGCTCCAGCTTGGTGCGCCCCTCCCTCTCCCCTTGCAGCTGTGAAGGTTGCTTCTTGGTGGTGAGACTCCACCCTATCAGTTTCGGTCGCCGCCGCCGCCGCCGCCGCCACGAGCTGCCACCGCACCGCCACCGCCATCAATGAAGTTCTGCCTGCGCAGTACCACAGCAGCTTCCCTGAAATTTCAGTATCAGCCATGAGCTCAGATCGACCTGAGAATTTTACTGGGTGTTCCAGAGGTGTCAAGGATGTCCCAAAAAAATTTCTATGTCATTCAGATCCCGTTTCATAATTTTTGATTTTCGTCCCCTCCTCCATTTCAGTTCTGCCAGCAGTCTGTCCAGATTCATCTCCGCCCTGAGTCTCATGTCTTAGGTCAACCTTTTGATTTATTTTGATTCGCCCAATTTTACTGGAGGTTCCACCCATCCACCCCTTCATCCACAAGTTTTCTAAATTTTTGGTTCGTCCATTTCGTATTTTCTAAAAATCGTTCTCAGTCCCAGCTACAGTTATGCCCCCCTGTTCCCAGATCCGACCACCAGTCACCCCAAAAAGCATAGTAAATCACCACCACCTCTACATCAAATTCCAAAAATAGCGCCGGTTCCGTGGTTTGATCCCCTACAACTTTGAAAAGAGCTCAAGAGCTGAATCGGAGGTTTACTAGGCAGTCAACGGTGGTTCTCAGACAAGTACCCTGCAAATCTGAGGTTTCGGTTAGTGTACAATAGGGAATTGTAAATTCATTAAAGTTCTGATCCGACCAGATCCAGCAGATCTCTCTGGGTCTAGATTGAAGCATTTGAAGAGAGCTTTCCAACGATAGCTTATGCGTCCCGATCCGATGTCGGGATTGATCGCAGCGGCCGTTTTCGCCGGAGCGCGCGCCGGAAAATAGAAATCAAAATCCGTGGGTAGCTAGTTCAACAATTGGGAATCGGGGCCGATCGACCCCCGATCGGTGTTCCCGGTCGACCGCCGTCTGTGGAGGCGTGCCACCAGGGGTCCCGATCATAGTGGGTCCCACCCCCGCAGATCCGGAGGACAGCGCCGTCCGTGGGCCCCGCGGGCCCGCAGAACCCGCCGTTCGAAAAGCACGAAAACGTTGAGTTCGGCACCGCCGGGCGACATCAAGATGCTGCCCGTCAACCCGAGTTGCGTGATTCCCGGGCGCCACATGTGACCTTTTACCTCCCTGCGTGGAGTGGGTCAAATTATTGTACTGTTGTAAAGTTGTTTAACCGGGGATCCGTAATTTGGCCGGGGTTGTCTTCGCCACGCCGGGTGCGTGGAGGTAATGGTCCGAACCTCTTGGCATTCATTTGCTTAGCTAGTATACGGCCTTTTGCCGCTGTCGAGAGTGTAGGTACTAGCCCGTGTGTCTATGTCACCGCTGTGAGAGTGAGAGTGACCCGTCCCGTGACTCGATCCGAGTCCGGAAGTTGAGTCGGACTACCCTTGACCTCCGCCGTTTCCTTAACCGCGCACGGTCCACGCTTTCCCTCGCTTGGGACGACGAGTGAGCTTCCACTTCTGTTAGCGACGTTTTGCCACTCGGAGCTCGTAGTGTCGGGCTTAGTGTCTCCCTGGTGTGTGCTACTGGTCGCGTCTTCATCTAGAGTCCGAGGGTGGCACCTAATAGTGACGTCTCCCGTGTCCATCCCGCATCAGGTTGGCTAAATATGAGGCAAATGTTCACTGCAGTTCTAGCTCTGTGTCTTTTACTAGGCACCCGAGACTTTCTCTTGTGGAAGTTAAACACCATAACTCTGTATCACTTATCTCGGCTCTTCGAGCTAATAAGCTGATGAAGTAAGGATGTAAAGCTTTTCTAGCCTTTGTCTATGCGACCCTTGAGCAGCAGATCGAGATTAAGAACATTTCTGTTGTCCGAGATTTTCCTTATATCTTTCCAGAGGAACTGCTAGGACTTCCGCCTGAGCGGGAAGTTATCTTTTCTATTGATCTCATTCCTGGCACATCTCCTATTTCTAAAGCTCCTTATCATATGTCTCCTGCGGAACTGAAGGAATTAAAGCAGCAGTTGATGGAATTGCTCGAGAAGGGTTTCATTCGTCCAAGTACTTCCCCTTGGGGAGCCCCTGATTATTCATCCGGAAGAAAGATGGTTCGATGAGATTGTGCATCGATTATCGGCAATTGAACTAGCTGACTGTCAAGAACAAATATCCATTGCCGAGGATTGATGAATTATTTGATCAGATAGCAGGAGCTCATTATTTTTCTAAGATCGATCTTCGATCTGGATATCATCAGTTGCAAATTAAGGAAGAGGATATCTATAGAACAGCTTTCTGCAGCAGGTATGGTCATTTCAAATTTGTCGTTATGCCTTTTGGTCTAACGAATGCACCAGCAGCTTTCATGCAGTTGATGAACAATGTATTTCGGCCCTATCTTGATCAATGGGTCGTGGTATTCATTGATGATATCCTGATTTATTGCAAGAATGAAGCGGAGCATGTTGAACATCTGAGGATGGCATTATAACTATTGAAAGATCATCAGCTATATGCCATGTTCAGTAAGTGTGAATTCTGGCTACAAGAGGTGTCCTTTCTCGGACATAGCATCACAAAGGAAGGAATTTCTGTTGATCCTTCAAAGGTAGAGGCAGTGAAGAATTGGGATCAGCCTACCAGTGTGACTGAAGTTAGAAGTTTCCTAGGCCTAGCAGGCTACTACCGAAGATTTATCCAGGATTTCTCTAAGATTGCGGTACCTATGACAAGATTAACCCGCAAGGAGAACAAATTTGATTGGTTAGAAGATTGTTGTGCCCATGTGATCATTTGAGTCTTCGTATGGTTTGGGTCATTCAACATCATCTTGTGGCCATTTGAGTTATTGGATATTCTTGGTTTTGATAATAGCTAAACATTATAAGTCATTATTGTTTTAACTCTCATATGACTGACATACGTGATGTTTTGTTCATGACAGATATGCCAATGAATTGCTAAGGAATGAAGTGGAGATGGCACATGTGAAAGCTCAATGTTGCGCCCTCGCACGCGGATCGACCTGCGCGGTCAGGTTGCGGGGATCGACCTACCCGGTCAGGTCGCGGGGATCGACCTACCCGATCAGGTCGCGGGGGTCAAGGGGGCAGCGCCCCTTGCGGGGGTTTTCGGGGGTGGAGCCCCTGGAACAAAATTTTGATTATAAGAGCAATATAATCAACAGAAATCTTCAAGACTGTCAAGGGTGATGCCACAGACATGAACATACTGCTAAAGGAGACAAGCGATGGAGCTAAAGCAGTTAAACGGACCGACCCGGGAAAGCCCGGGGTCTGCCCAGCTGGCGGTCGACCGCCAGCACAAGGGCGGTCGACCG
This sequence comes from Amorphophallus konjac, assembly GCA_022559845.1. Lineage (NCBI taxonomy): Eukaryota > Viridiplantae > Streptophyta > Magnoliopsida > Alismatales > Araceae > Amorphophallus > Amorphophallus konjac. Next base: position 313,649,953 of record CM040125.1, read on the forward strand.
CCCCAGCCAGCAGCCCACCGTCTGCAGGTCTTTCAGTGGCGGTCGATCGCCAGCCCAGTAGCGGTCGACCGGAATTCCCAGGGACCATCCGTTTGCAGGTTTTTCAGTAGCGGTCGATCGCCACCTACCTCCGGTCGACCGCCAGCTCCGATGCAGCCATGTTTGACTTCGATTTCCACCTCGAGGCCAGTTCCTTTCCTTGTATTTGTTTAACCCCAAAGTCACCCAATCTTCAATAGATTGTGGATTTGGTCTGGGGGATGTCTAAGGACCATTCAAAGGTTATAAAACACATGCAAGAGGGTTAGAAACCCTAGTTGATCATTTGTGAATCCAAGGGAGATCAAAGGAGGTTACAAGGGTGAGAGGAGTTCAAGTACTGTAGCTGTAAACAGTACTCCGGGAAGAAGTTCTTCATCCATTCAAGGGATTCAAGCCTAGATCTGAAGCCATCTCAACCTCCAAGGATGCAAGAAGCAATCAAGGCTCTCAAGGGTGATATAAACTGCATCAAACTCTTCATCAACTCAAGGAGATCAAAAGGAAGATCAAGGATACATCCATAGTCTTCTTCATCAACTCAAGGAAGATCATCTCTCAAGGAAGAAGACACCATTGAAGCATCCAACTCAAGCTCCAACAATCTCAGACAAGATTTTTCTTCTTGAGTATATTCTATATCTTGTTTGATGATTAAGTGTTTTCATATTTGTTATTTTTCATTTCATACAAACGATTGAAACTGAAGATCGTCCCTACCGGTGGTTAGTAGGAAGGCAATCGGAAGTTGTCCGATCTGTGGTGTTGACGTCCCTACCAGTGATTAGTAGGAAGGCAATCGGTGGTCTTTCCGATTTACAGTTCAGTGCGAGGCACTAGTGGAGCCTCATCGGATTTTGTGAGTGGTGGACGTAGGACTGGGGATTCAGTCCGAACCACCTTAAAATTCTTTGTGTTGTGGTTTTATTGTGCGATTGATATGTTTTAGATGCATGCTTAGGTTCAATCTCCATATTGTGAAATCATATTTCTAAGCAAATCATTTTGTACATCGCTAAGCTAGTTATATTCCGCTGTAATTATTTTTAACTAGCCTTATAGAGGGTTGTATTGCGAAAAGAGGGGCAGATCTATTCACCCCTCCCCTCTAGATCTGCTGTCCACTACTCAACAAAGATTGCCAGCGAAACATTCAGACTTTGAAGGAATGTTTAACTACTGCACCTATACTGGCTTTACCTTCTGGTGAAAGAGGTTTTGTCGTATACACTGATGCTTCAGGTATTGGTTTAGGCTGTGTACTCATGCAGCATGGGAAAGTGATTACCTATTCTTCTAGGCAGTTGAGGAAGCATGAAGAGAATTATCTTGTTCATGATTTGGAACTAGCAGCGGTGGTATTCGCCTTGAAGATATAGAGGCATTACTTGTATGGAGAAACATTCACAGTGTTTTCAGATCATAAGAGTCTGAAATATTTATTGTCACAGAAGGAACTCAATATGAGGCAAAGAAGATGGTTGGAGTACTTGAAGGACTTCGACTTCTCGATTGAGTATCATCCTGGAAAAGGCAATGTTGTGGCAGATGCATTAAGCCGGAAGCCTGTAGCTAAATTGTCAAGTCTCATGTTACAAGAGTGGAGGCTACTGGAACAATTAGCTAGCCTGGACCTTAATGTTGACAATGATCGGGTTAGGATTGCACAGATTCGACTTAAGCCCGAATTGTTGATGGAAATCAAGTCTTTGCAAGATAATGATCTCGAGCTGGTAGAGATCAAGGGAAGCTTGAACAGAAGACCTGACTTCATGATGGCTGACGATGGAAGATTGTTATTCCAGGGAAGAACTTGTGTACCTGATGAAGCTGAAATAAAGAACAAGATTCTTGAGGAAGCTCATAGATGTTGATTTGTTTTTTTAATTAGATTCCTATCCTGCCCCTTTTAAATACATACATGCATAAACATGTGAACCAAAGACAAGGGGGATGAAAGGATAGAAATACTAACCGTGATCGCCACCAAGGATTAACAACGCCGCAAGGATGAAGAAAGGAGTGCAATGACGCTGTGTACCTCGGAAAGGGATGAAGACTTGATCGCGCTAAAGAACGGGATGCAGGGAATGGTGTGGGATCGACCTCCTCTCCTTCCAGCCGGCTAGATGAAGAGGGTCTCACGTTGTATTCATGCTCTCCTGCAAAATAAAGATGAAACACAAAGGCAAAAATCCATTAGAACATGAAGTGTAGAAATCTGCCCAAAGTGATAAAATAGCATGAATAAAAGGGGAAGAACGCACCGGGGGGAGGTTTTTAACCCCTGTGGAAGAGTGGAAAAGATAGGTGAGTGTGTTGTGCATGCATGAGATTTGAAATCACGAGATTTGATTGAGAGAATAAAGAGAAAACGATGATGCAAAATGGAGAAAAACGCATGTAGCAGAAAGTGCAAAAAACTGTGATGATTTGTGATTTTGAGGAGACTAGAACTAAGAGTGTAGACCATGAAATCAAGCCCAGAAAGATGGAATGAAAAGCCAATACTTCCCTCTTCAAGCCAAGGTCGAAGTTCTGAGTCGACGGTGCAGCGTGGCTTCGCCCCACGTCCAAAAAAAGCCCCCCTTTGCAACTACGAACTGGGCAGTTTTTATAGAGTTTTGTAAGAAAGCCTCATCTTCTTATCACGATTCCGGAGATAGAGTTCAAGATAAATCGAGTTTTCTAGACCAAACTCGAGATAATATTAAGGACAAGAGATAGGAACAAACGGGGATCAATTCGGAGGAGGATTCTAGAAGATATGGCTCTTGGAAGGTAGCCCCGGAGCCTTATCTGCAGAGTTTTAGTTGAACTAGGATACTTAAATCCTGATCTTGCGACCCAGATCCTGAGAGATATTGTCAATGAAAATTTGATTCCTAGAACCAAATTCAAGATAATATAAAGGGCTAGAAGTAGGAAAAAATGGGGATCAATTTGGATAAGAATTGAAGAAGTTATGGACTCTTTAAGAGAGCCACGACGCACAGAAATGGAGCAGAGTCCAACACGAATTGGACTCTCAGGTGTGTGTAACGGTCTATCTTAGGACCGTCATAGTTATGTAATGGACTAGGGTAGGTCCGTCACACTCTGGAGGTTGAACGGGGTGATTTCGGGCAAGTTCCTGTGTAACGCACTCATACTAGGCCGTCACATGGACTCTAACGGTCTAGGGTAGGACCGCCACATTCTGGGTGTTGAACAGGGTGTTTCGGGTAAGTTTCGGTGTGACGGTCTATCGTAGGACCGTCACACTGATGTAACACACCTATGTAGGGTCGTCACATTGATGGAGGAAAAAACTTGAGCAGACTGCGCACGACTTTAGAAATTGAAGCGTATCTCTCAAACGGGGCAGAACTAGCGAAAGTGGTAGAAGAAGAAATTGTAGATAACTGAGAGTGGAACAATTTTCATGAAAAAATCAAGTTGAGAAAATGATCAGAAGAGGGAGAAAATGGGGCTGGAAGAGAGAGGAAAATTCTGGGATATAGGTGAACAGCACAGCACGCCGGAAAAATACGAATATCTCACAATCGGGGCAGAACTGGCTAACGGCGTAGAAGAAGAAGTTGTAGAGCTTTGAAAGAGGAACAACTTTGGTGAAGACAACTTTTTGAATAGAGGACTGTAAGATGGTGAAAAAGAATCACTTTCAGGACTATGTAGTGAGAGAGAGCCGATTACTTGAGGGAAGCCGACCTAAATGGGCCGTAAGTCAACTTAGAAGCCAGAATTTGATAAGATAAGCTCCAGGGCTCTATAAAATCATGATCTCCAAGACTCAAAGGATAGGGAATGGTAAAAATGGGCTCCAAATCTATTCGAGAAAGCTCCAAAACAATGGCTAATTCGGACATCAAAATGATGAATAAGAGAAATAACTCAACTTGTGGGCTAAAACGGGTGTCAACAGATGCCCCTCTTTGATGTTCGCTTTGCAAGGGAACGAGCGAAAGCGATGCGGAGATGAAATGGAAAGAAGATGTAGCGAAAGCAATAGCGACGTGAAATGGAGATGAAGCGGAGATGAAGCGGAGAGAACTGAAAAGCGGGCATCAAGGTAAAAAGACACCCGTCACAACCAACAAGCGATAGGAATTCTCCCGAAAATGCCGAACTAACCACCTGAAATGATTGACAAGGATGAGACATGTCTGGAGAACTAACTAAGTGAAAGGAAACACGACCAGCCTCATTGGGGACACAATCCACAGACAATGAGTGGGTTGGAAAGAACATAGCGTAAGAGCTGGAAAGGAGAATAAGACTGAGATAAAATCCAGACAGGAATCACACTGGCCAAATAGACCAAGCGGCAAGATCAGAAAAATCGTTTGAATTCAGAGTGGAATGAGGAATCTCTTACCCAAGAGAGCTTAAGTGCAATTAACCATTGCTGAGGAGAAATTGTTGAATGGATCACGAGGCATGAATGCTTAAAATGACATGATGCATGCTGGGCTAAAATAAAGAAATCATTAAAACGAATGCAAAGAAAGATAAAATAGAAAGTACTCAAGGATAATATTGCTAGACTGAGCAAAATGGGGTCAATAGCCTTCTTGCAACCACGGCGTGCGAGACAGAGTCCATCGTCCCCCACCCGACTCAACCGAGCGGCCTATCTAACGATTAACCGTATGCTCCTAGATCATCATCATTTTTGTTAAAGGGGAACATCAGATCCTAGAACACACGGCCAACCAGCCAGTCCTTGAGAGGCTATAATAACGTATATATCATATAGTAATGTAACAATGAGCAGGGATAGAGAGTCATACCTGACTTACCTGCCAAGCGAAACGACATCTTTTTTAGAATTTTTAATTTCTACTTTTATGGATTTTCATCATAAGACACAACCACATGACATGACATGATGTGAACATGAACGAATATGAACGAGCATGACATGAACACAACATAATAAGAGAAATATGAACGAAACATGGCACAACATAACATAACGAAGATGGATGAAACATAACACACAAACAAATGGCAAGCATACATGCGACTAAAGGCACAGTGGGACAAGAAAATACGCACACGGCGGGACAGCACACGCAGTGGTATAAGGACATGGTGGGACAAAGACACGTGGGATGACAATACCACGGAGGACAAAGACACGTGCGATGAATGATATGGCAGGATGGGGACACGCGTGATGAATGACACGGCGGGATAAAGATACGACCAACACGAGAGGACATAGACACATATGACAAGGACACATCGGGACAAAAGACATGGAGGACCATAGACATGATAAAGACAACAAACACATTCTTCAATCAAAGCCCAAGATCAGATGAAGCGGAACCGCCAGGTTCAAAATCGTGGGACAATGCCTCTCATGGAGATATGATTAAGTAGATAAGTGAAAGCTGAGAAGGCCATGAGCTTCAGAATAGATCCAACGATAGGATTGAAGAGATGAGAATAGATCGAAGAATATGAGCAGGAGGCAGAGCGAAAGATAGAGCAAAGAAAGCTTGAACCTGCAGCCTGCACACTTAGCAAACAGATTACGTATCTGTCCTCAAGATAAAATAAAAGGAACAAAAAAAAGTATTTTTGGATTTTTGTATTTCTGATTTTTTTGCCATATTCAAATTTTTGGGATTTTTGACATATTTGATTTTTTTTCAGAATTTTGACATATTTGATTTTTTTTTGGAATTTTGACATATTTGATTTTTTTTTGGAATTTTAACATATTTGTTTTTTTGGAATTTTGATAATATTTCATTTTTTTAGATTTTGATAATATTTCATTTTTTTAGATTTTGACAAAGCAATCTGCAACACCCAAAGACGGGCTCAAACTATTGGCCAGGGATCTTCGTTCCTACCCCTTTCATTAAAGACTTCCCTTAAGTAGGGCGTGCATGTTAGGGTGACTTACCATAACCAACCGCCTCTAAAGAACGGTGCCCCTACTAAGGCCATACCCGGGATACAACCCAGCCTAAGAGGGAGAAATAGAAGAAAAATTAGAGACAAGCTTTATGCAGGATGTGAGACATCATGACTTGAATTCCTTCCAGGGCACCACCCCTCAAAGAGTAGGTCTGTTACGCCGGGGCTTTGTGTCTTTGATTTTGAGACCCATATTTATCAAGCATGCATGCGACCGGGCTCATAGCGTCCCGCGGGGAACTATACTGCCACTCTTGCCATGCCTTTGATTCATAATTTTGCATTGATTCATTCATTTATTTTTATAGCCCATATTGGCTAGATATAGCATGAAAGCTCATTTTTGAGGGTCAAGACTACCCCTATTTGAGACATCTCTCGTATTAGGGAGTGCCTAGGTTGGTCATCTTATCCATCAATCTCTTTCCCCTGCACTTGGCCGAGCCTAGAAGAGAAAACGACCTTTGTGCATACCCAAAGTATGGACAAAGCAGCAACGGTGTTACTCTAAGAGATCGGCTATGGCTCACCGTGTAGTGTGTGAAAAACCCATGCTCAAAGGTCACCCTCAACGATCGGGGAATGAACTGGACTCCCAGCGCGGAGCTATCACCAGCCTAAGGATGCTGCAGAAGCGAACTCATTTTAAATGAACTAAGCAAATTTCTAAAAGCCACTTAACCATGTAAGGAACCAACGTTAATCTTAACAATGTGCAGGAGTAAATAAGTGATAATAATAGCATGTTCTTTGCACAAAATAAAGATACCTTGCAAATCCACGGAACGAAACTAGCATCTTGAAGCAATCGTGATCATCGAGCTTCGCACAGCACGAGCTTCATATTCCTTGCTTGACAGGATGAAAGAGAGAGGATAGCAAAGGATCAAAGATTCCTCTACATGGAGGAGCGACAGACATTAAGCTAGACGAATAAGGATAAAAAGGAAGAGAGACGAGGGCTAGAACTCCCTCGTTAAGGCACAGAGACCTTGATAACAAGGAACCAATTACAGAAGAAACCAGATTAGCCAAGATCAAGGCGGACTAAAGCCTCGAAAGCAGCAAGAAAAAGAGTAATGATCCTGAAAGGGTGAGGAGGAGAGAGTAGAAAGATAATAAGAAGAATCATCCGACGTGGTCGGAGAAGAGGGACGAGAATCATCCGATAGTGTCGGAGAAGGAGAATGGGAGACACTCGACAAGGTCGGAGAATAAGAAGGAGAACCCGGAGATACCAGAGGAGAAGAATTAGAGGAGGACATAGACTGAGGCCGAGAATGGTGAGGAGATGGAAAGTTTGAAGGTTCTGGATAGGAAAAGGAAGAACGGGGATTCACGGATCTAAGATGGGAGGATAGAATCGTTGAGGGAGAATTAGGAGAGGGCAGATACACCACCCAGGGGTGGGAACCGAGCAGAAGAAATGATGAGTGAAATGAAGAAGAAGGAAGAGAAGTGGACCCCTGAGTGCACAATTGACGGCCCTTAAACTTACGCCACCGCCTCTTCTTAGCTGATACTTCTTGAACATGGACTCGCCTGGCGCAGACTCGGACCTTTGGCCTTCTTAATCTGTAATACCTTCTCAGATAACGGGTCCACCTGACAGATGGCCTGGCCCAGTCATGAATATGCAGCTTCATCAGGGCAGTTGCCCCTAGACACCCAGTGCTAACAACAGTAGATGGACATTCTTGAACAACTAACTCCTCATAATGTTGAATATCATAAAACCATGGAGTCTTGTTACTTGGCACAAGTAGCATGAGATTCGGCATCTCCACTCAGCAACTGGGCATGAAGCATAACTCCCTTACCAGAAGAGCAGGATGAAACTGAGGGAGAGTAATGCGCGGCATTGACATGGCCGGCTTGCTAATGAACAAAGGGAGATTGCATAGAATGTGCAGAATGTCCTTAGAGAATATAGAAGATACGGCCAATTGCCCTTTGAACATAGAGTGCATAATCTGCTTGGCGACCGTATGCGTTAGCACAACACCGGTAGAGAACCCTTCTTGGCCTGTCATCTGAACAGCAATAGAGCGAGGAGAAATAATAACATCAACGGTGAACTCTCCGGCGAGCAAGGAGATTGCCACCGGCCTCGCTCGGGAAGAAACTGGCATCAACTCAAGGGAACTCTTCTTAGCAACTCTCATCTTTGAAAGTAGAGGCGCATCATCCCCAAAATAACCAGGGACAAGGACACGAACCGGCATCCGACAGATAAAATCTTGAATCTTGAAATGCAAGGCCGACACTGAATCATCCTGACTTGGCTTATTGTCTCCCTGGGGATTAGACCCTAGGGGCACCAAAGGAAGCGCACACCCGCTCCGTGGGGTGGAAGTGGTTGGAGAAGTAAAGGGAATATGTTTGGGTGGAACACATGAAGGTTTGTAAGGCATGGAGGCTCCAACGGGAGTGGTGATGTAAAGTGAAGGCGCAGGCGATGTGGCGATGATAGGCTCGGGTGGCGACAAAGGCGAAGGTGAAAGCGTGGCTAAGGGTAAAGGTAAAGGCAAATGTGTGGCTTGCTCAGGCTCGGGCAAAGGTGATGGCGGAGATGGAGGCAAGGGTGGAGATGGAGGTGGTGATGGAAGCACTGGTGGTGGAGATGGAGATGATGGTGATGGCAATGGAGATGGTGAGGATAGTGATGAAGGTGATGTGGGTAGTGGACATGGAGGTGGAGAGGGTGGTTGTGGTCTCCACCGTCGACGTGTCGACACAACGCGTCGAGCGGTGTTAGGGATAGAATTAGTGGTAGTTGCGGCGGGAGAAGAAGGGGAGGCACTAGCCTGAGCGGAGGCTTGGGTTTGTGGAGGTTGCGGAGATTGGATAGGAGATGGCAGAGGTAACTGAGTAGGTGATGGAGCGGGTGCATTGCTTGATAAAGAACCACAGGGGTGCCCCTGGTCTTGAAGTAACGGAGACGGCTGCCCAGGCTGAACTTCTTGCTGCTGCTGTTGGCTACGGAGATGTAAAATGACTTTATGCATAGCGACCCAATCAATCCTTTTCTTAGCTTCCAGGTCATAAACATAATCCTGGAGCTCGGGACAATCCTCAACCAAATGACCCTGTTGGCGGTGAAAATCACAGAACTGAAGCATATCCCCGACCGCGGGTCGGCAAGGCACAACCGCAGAGAGCGGCAACATGTGAGTGGCCATCAAAGCCCTGAAAATATCCGTGAAGCACTCCAGCAACGGAAGACGAGGAGCCCGCTTCGGGCAAGGTGGATGTCGAGGGGTATGAGGTGAGGATGGTTGTGGAGATGGAAGTGGAGGTTGTGTAGGCAGTAGTGCGTGGCTAGTGGTGGAGGGCTTTGGTGATGGCATGTGTGGAACGGAGTGGGGAGGTATGTAGATGGCATCTACTTGCTCGGGATGTGGTGTTCCCTTGACCGGAAGTGTAGATGGAGACGGGTATGCGGACGTAGGAGGTTGACTCATGGAAGGTTGATATGCGGAGGCGTATGGGTATATAGAGGTAGGAGGTTGGCTCGTGGAGGGATATGCGGCGGAAGGCTGACTCATGGCAGGCCGACTCATGGGAGCGTAGGGTTGGCACGTGGAGGGTGAAGGTTGATATGTGGAGGTGGATGGTGGAGACTCGAGGTCAAGGGAATCTTGGATTTGTTGGCGAATGAAGCGGGCTTGGCTATAAAGTTGTTGCCAGGAGGTGATGTCGTTGAGGGCTAAGATAAATCGATACTTGGGCACGGCATTGGATATCAGCATATTGATTTGCTCTCCCTCCGATATGTGCCTCGGGACTTGCGCGGCCAAGCGACGCCAACGATCGGCAAAGGTGCAGAAATCCTCTTCGGGCTTCATCATCTCATGGGCCAGATCCACCATAGAATACTTGGGCCCAACCTGGTCTTGATACTGCTGAATAAACTTTTCTTGAACGGCTTGAAAACTCACAACTTGCTCTTGCAGAAGAGAGAAGAACCAATCCCGAGCCGGGCCTTCCAATGACAGACCAAACAGATAAGCCATCACGTGTTGGTCATGTCGAAATTGGGCCGACTCATAAACAAACTCCTTCAAGTGTACATACGGGTCACCGACTCCACTATAACGGCGATACGTGGGAATTTTGTGATGGAGGTGGGAGCCGAAGACCTTGGAAAGCGAACGGAACACTTAAAGAGGATTTGGGATCGATCCGACGTTGAAGCTCATCAAGCTGGCGTTGGGTTTGGGCAATCATCTCCTGGGTAGGGAGACATCGAGAAGAATATGGGCCAACTTGAGCAAGAGGTTGTGAATTAGGACCAGTATGATGGTAATGGGCCGGATAAGAGGATCCGGACTGAGAAGAAGAAGGGCCCATTCCAAGAATGGAAGGATATGTGGGCCTGGAAGAAGCATGAGCATAAGGACCCATTGGGCTGGCAACAACATGGGCAGAAGGATAAGGCCCATTAAGAGAATAAGCCCTATTAGAAATCGGGCCAGTAGCATATGAAGGAGAAGAAAGAGGCCCATGAACAGAAGATGGCCCATTATGAGAAGAAGGCCCATTAAGATGAGACGTAATGATGCATTGGGCCTGGGCCGGGTCCATTTGACGAACAAGGCTTGAAAGATGGGCCATGAGATTAGCCTGTTCATCGGATGGATCAGAAGGACCACGGGAAGATGGGCCCGCGTGAGAAGAGGATTCCACGCGGGAATAAGAAGAAGATTGGGAAGAAGAATGATACAAGCGGTTAGAATACTGCTCCATGAGGGCAAATGGAGACTTAATACAAGGATATCAAGGAGAATACAAGTGGGGAAGCAATAGCTTAATGGGCTCGAGGACAAGAGGGGACTGACCCACTAATGGACAACGGATCAGGGGACAATGGACTAGATAATGGACACACAAAATGGGCTAAGCTAAATGGGCCTAACAACAACAAAACATATGGATGATGAAAGAATGCAACACAAAAATCACTAATGGGCTTGGACAAGCCCAAACAACACAAACAATGCAATGTGAGAGTTTTCACCCAAGTCAAACAAGTTGATATGATGGGAAATCTTTTAGTGGTTTTAATAGACCTTTTAATGATTTGAATTAGGAAAAATTCCCTCAAGATAAGAATCCTATGGGAATAAGGTCCAAACTTTGTGTTGACTAAGGTTAACTCCCTTACACGTATGCAAATGCAAGCCTAAGGTGTGGAAAGGTACAACCGGCCCGACGTCCGTGTGGGAATCCACAGCTCGCGGGGACTTATGGAGGTCCCGGATAAGATCACCTAGTCGAGCCCAAGGAATATGGGAGTGAGAGGATCACTTACCAAGGTAGGAAATGCAACTATGATATGTAATGTATGACCCTATGTGCACCGGAGTGCATGCAATTTCTAACTTAAAACTAGAAAATCAAGACTAGATTAAACTATGCAAACATGATCCAACTAAAATAAATAGTATATGGATGGAAAGATAATACAAAGGTCGACACAACAGGCCCAAGAACAGATCAATCTGACCCCGGGAGGTCAATCAAATCACTGAGCAAAGTTGCCCCCGTGAACCTGTGCGCAGACCACATGCAGATTTTATGGACAAAATACTAAAATGATGACAATTTTTAACTAAGCAAATGAGACCCAAATGATGCAAATAAGCTATGGATGGAAAGACAATACAAATGACTATCCAATGGAACAAAAATCAGTGCAATCAGACACCGGGAAGGTAGTCAAATCACTGAGTAAAGATGTACCAGTGAACCTGTCCCTGAGCCTGCCTGCAGAACTTATGCAGAAAACTCAAAAAGTTGGACAATATTAGAATATGAAAATGTTAACCAAATGATGCAAATGATATATGGATAGAAAGATAATAACAAGTGCTATCCAACGCAACAAGAATCAGCTCAATCGGACTCCGGGATCAAAAGTTATGCCCCGATGAATATGGCCCTGTGAGCATGGGCGCAAGACTGCCAGAAGCTGTAACGGTCTACCAAATGACCGTTATATGAGCGTGACGGTCTACCATAAGACCGTCACATAACCAGAGCACGTAAAACATCAAAAATAGTGGGAGAATGGAGGAAATACTACCTAAACATGAACATGCACCTACCCAACCTACAAAAGAGCATGAACACAAGCGTGATGGGCATTGGTGTCCCACCGTGATCGCCAAAAGACTGTTGATTTATTTTTTTAATTAGATTCCTATCCCGCCCCTTTTAAATACATACATGCATAAACATGTGAACCAAAGACAGGGGGGATGAAAGGATAGAAATACTAACCGTGATCGCCACCAAGGATTAACAACACCGCAAGGATGAAGAAAGGAGTGCAACGGCGCTGTGTACCTCGGAAAGGGATGAAGACTTGATCGCGCATAAGAACGGGATGCGGGGAATGGTGTGGGATCGACCTCCTCTCCTTCCAGCTGGCTAGATGAAGAGGGCCTCACGTTGTATTTATGCTCTCCTGCAAAACAAAGATGAAACACAAAGGTAAAAACCCATTAGAACATGAAGTGTAGAAATCTGCCCAAAGTGATAAAATAGCATGAATAAAAGGGGAAGAACGCATCGGGGGGAGGTTTTTAACCCCTGTGGAAGGGTGGAAAAGATAGGTGGGTGTGTTGTGCATGCATGAGATTTGAAATCACGAGATTTGATTGAGAGAATAAAGAGAAAACGATGATGCAAAACGGAGAAAAACGCATGTAGCAGAAAGTGCAAAAAACTGTGATGATTTGTGATTTTGAGGAGACTAGAACTAAGAGTGTAGACCATGAAATCAAGCCCAGAAAGATGGAATGAAAAGCCAATACTTCCCTCTTCAAGCCAAGGTCGAAGTTCTGAGTCGACGGTGCAGCATGGCTTCGCCCCACGTCAGAAAAAAGCCCCCCTTTGCAACTGCGAACTGGGCAGTTTTTATAGAGTTTTGTAAGAAAGCATCATCTTCTTATCACGATTCCCGGAGATAGAGTCCAAGATAAATCGAGTTCTCTAGATCAAACTCGAGATAATACTAAGGACAAGAGATAGGAACAAACGGGGATCAATTCGGAGGAGGATTCTAGAAGATATGGCTCTTGGAAGGTAGCCCCGGAGCCTTATCTGCAGAGTTTTAGTTGAACTAGGATACTTAAATCCTGATCTTGCGACCCAGATCCCGAGAGATATTGTCAATAAAAATTTGATTCCTATGAACCAAATTCAAGATAATATAAAGGGCTAGAAGTAGGAAAAAATGGGGATCAATTTGGATAAGAATTGAAGAAGTTATGGACTCTTCAAGAGAGCCACGACGCACAGAAATGGAGCAGAGTCCAACACGAATTGGACTCTCAGGTGTGTGTAACGGTCTATCTTAGGACCATCAGAGTTATGTAACGGACTAGGGTAGGTCCGTCACACTCTGGAGTTGAACGGGGCGATTTCGGGCAAGTTCCTGTGTAACGCACTCATACTAGGCCGTCACATGGACTCTAACGGTCTAGGGTAGGACCGCCACATTCTGGGTGTTGAACAGGGTGTTTCGGGTAAGTTTCGGTGTGATGGTCTATCGTAGGACCGTCACACTGATGTAACACACCTATGTAGGGCCGTCACATTGATGGAGGAAAAAACTTGAGCAGACTGCGCGCGACTTTAGAAATTGAAGCGTATCTCTCAAACGGGGCAGAACTAGCAAAAGTGGTAGAAGAAGAAATTGTAGATAACTGAGAGAGAAATAATTTTGATGAAGAAAGTAAGTTGATAAAATGATCAGAAGAGGGAGAAAATGGGGCTGGAAGAGAGAGGAAAATTTTGGGATATAGGTGAACAACACAGCATGCCGAAAAAATGCGAATAGCTCACAATCGGGGCAGAACTGGCCAACGGCGTAGAAGAAGAAATTGTAGATCTTTGAAAGAGGAACAACTTTGGTGAAGACAACGTTTTGAATAGAGGATTGGAAGATGGTGAAAAAGAATCACTTTCAGGACTGCGTAGTGAGAGAGAGCCGATTACTTGAGGGAAGCCGACCGAAATGGGCCGTAAGTCGACTTAGAAGCCAGAATTTGATAAGATAAGCTCCAGGGCTCTATAAAATCGTGATCTCCAAGACTCAAAGGATAGGGAATGGTAAAAATGGGCTCAAAATCCATCCGAGAAAGCTCCAAAATAATGGCTAATTCGGGACATCCAAATGATGAATAAGAGAAATAACTCAACTTGTGGGCTAAAACGGGTGTCAACAATAGATCCAGATACACCATTCATCATAGAGGCACTAAAATGTTCAGAGATTTGAAAAGATCCTTTTGGTGGACGAATATGAAAAGGGAAGTTGCAGAGTTTGTGAGTAGATGCTTGGTTTGTCAGCAAGTTAAGGCTGAACATTTAAGGCCGGTAAAAAAATTGAAACCACTCGACATACCCCAATGGAAGTGGGAAAGCATTGGCATGGACTTCATTATGGGTCTACCTAGGACTCGTGGTGGATTTGATGCAATATAGGTGATTGTCGATTGATTGACAAAGTCAGCTCATTTCTTACTCATTCAGTCTAAATGGACAGTTGATATATTGGCTGCTTTGTATTTGAAGAAAGTAGTAAGGCTCCATGGCATACCAGTCAGCATTGTGTCTGATAGAGACCATAGATTTACTTCGCATTTCTGGAAGGGATTGCAAGAGTCTCTGGGTACTCGTCTGAATTTCAGTACTACTTTTCTTCCACAGATAGATGGATAGACTGAAAGAACCAACCAGATAGTGGAAGATATGCTTAGAGCATGCATGATTGATTTCGGAGGCAGTTGGAGTGATCACTTGGCATTAATTGAATTCGCCTACAACAACAGTTATCAATCCAGCATACAGATGGCTCCTTTTGAAGCATTGTATGGAAGAAGCTGTTGTTCCCCGTTATGTTAGGATGAGGTAGGTGAGAAACAATGGCTGGGACCGGATCTTATTTCAGAATCATCACAGAACATCCATATTATCCGAGACCAGTTACAAGTAGCCCAATCAAGACAGAAGAGTTATGCCGACAACAGAAGGAGAGTATTGGAGTTTCAGGTTGGAGAGCATGTATTTTTAAAGGTCTCTCCTACGAGAGGGATTCGAAGATTTGGCATTCAGGGCAAGCTAAGTCCGAGATATATTGGTCCATTCGAGATCTTGGATAGAGTGGGATAGGTTGCTTACAGGCTGGCATTACCGTCTCAGTTATCTGGCGTACACAATGTTTTCCATGTGTCTATGTTACGGAAATATGTGTATGACCTCACTCACATCATTCAGCATGTGGATTTCGAATTGAAGGACGATTTGACCTATGAAGAAAGACCTATCAAGATTCTGGACCGGAAACAACAGCAACTCCGGAATCGTTCCATACCGATGGTCAAAATTCAGTGGAGTCGGCGTGGGACCGAAGAAGCTACTTGGGAGTCTGAAGATACTATACGGAAGCGGTATCCCAACTTATTCTAGGTGAGCTATCTCATTCCCTATTTGCTGTATTTAGTGCAGTGAATTTGGAGGACCAAATTTCTTAAAGTAGGGGAGGGTGTAATACCCCGGTTTGAAAATTGAAATGAAATTGAAATGAATGAATTTCAGAATTCAATATTTAATTCCTTAGTGAATAGGACAAGTGGAATTTTGACTACCTTATAAAAATATAGAAAAATGGTAATTTGGTAAAGGATAATTTATTTAACAACTTTATCTTCTATGGTCAACCCAACAAAAATCCGTAACTAGGTCTAATCAATGGATTGAGCCCAAAGGGCGCACTTACCTAACCTTAACTCAAACCACAGAATTAGGGCTTAATACCCCATCAAATGAGCCCAAATCGGTGGAAAATGAAAGGCCACGATCTATGGATCGTTTCCCCTCTGCCAATTCACCAAAACCCTAACACTAAAACTTGTGATCGACCGAGCTTGGGTGAGGTCAACAATTGCGGCGATGTTTCAATCACTCCACTTGCTCTGATGAATTCTCCCAGCACAGAAGGATCCAGAAGGTGTATGAGCTATAAAAATAAAGCTCTGCAACCCTAGAATCCTTTGGGAGCAGTGGAGGCCGCAGTGGAGATCGATCAAGGGAGATCTCTGATGATTAGTGGAGACGTGTCGGCGTCCCTCTTCTTCCTTTCTTCTTCCTTCTTCCCCAAATTGAGGTAGGTAATAACAAGCCCAATATAAAGTGTTATATATGGATGGAATCAGTATCTAGTCTCTTTCTTTTGAGCCAAAAAGCCCTAAATTCCATTAGGTATCCTGCGCAAATTTATTGGTTTGGTAGAGGCATGTCCGAATTAGGGCAGAACTTGTTCCCCTTTGATTTCAGTAGTGATTTCAGGCTGTAAATCTAAAATTGATTCATGCACCTTGTAGAGTTTTTCATGCTCTTTCTATTGGTACTAAAAGCCCCAAATTCCATGATGTATACCCTTGGAATTTCATGTTTTAATGTGACCCTAGAAACCTCGCCGAAGGTGGGCAAGGGCTGGTTTAATCAGATTTTACCAGACTTGGGTGGTCTTGCGATAGACCACACATCCTGGGATGGGTGACCATCAGCATGACCACATATCCTGGGATGGGTGGCCATCACCTAGACCACATAACCCCTGACAAGATGGGCGGTCATCACCTAGACCACATAACCCCTAATAGGATGGGCGGCCATCTGCATGACCACATATCCTGGGATGGGCGGCCATCACCTAGACCACATAACCCCTGATAGGATGGGCGGCCATCAGCATGACCACACATCCTGGGATGGGCGGCCATCACCTAGACCACATATCCTGGGATGGGCGGCCATCACCTAGACCGCCCAACCCCTTGGGCGGCCATGCCCTGGCCGCACAAGTACCCTTTGTTCAGTCAGGTAGATATAAGGTCCTGTAACGACCGCACATCTATGCAGAAAATGACTTAGTGTGAGCTCTACATGATTCATATTAGTATCTTAATTGATAATTAGTAAATTAGAAATCCATATGATTAGTGGTAAATTATGCAAGTAAATTTCTATAAAATGCATGCTTTTTATTCCCACATGATCTTGTTCATTATCATTATCATCTTGATTCATCTTTTTGGCAATTAAATTAATGTAAATCCTGATCTTTCATAAATTGACATGAAAATTAGGACTGAAATGAATACTAGGTTGCATGACAGCCATTCTACTCCAGTAGAACGGTTTGACCAATTTATCGACTTTTAATAAGTCATTAGCCCTATTAGTTGTGCTAGCCTTGAACTTACCCCCGGACACTCCATCCGGCGGACTTAACATCATCTTGGGATCTCTGTATATCCCTGCTAAGAATCTAATGAACCACCAGAAACTCTGATTTACGTGACTGAACCGCTGGATTATAAGTCTTAGATCGAATTGGGCTAAGAGAGGCATGTGCGGCCAGTAGTGCACCGTATATCCTCATAGGCGGCCCAATAACGACCGCATATACCTGGCTTATGCCATTAAGTGTTGGTCGATTAACCTTGATCAATCTTCGACCAAACCATTAAGCCTCGGACTGACCAATAGACAGTAGACTAGGCCCTGGTTTAGTTTTACCCTGTCTTTGGCAGCCCGGAGTCCAATAGGGTGATTTCTTAGCCTTCTAGCCAAGCCCGGGTGGTGCGGCTGGAATATGATCGTTCAAACCTTATGCGGATTCTCTTGGACCGCATATCCTTAATACGGTCTCATATGGCCCGTACATCATGTTCATGGGTCTTAAGGTCTTCTGGACCTGCGCGGCCCAGAACTTATCGTTCATCCTTAGAGTGGCACACTGTCAGCTATTCATTCTTGACCTCGTGGGCTGAGTTTCAGTCCAGTTCCTGTAAGTGCGGCCCAATATTAGCCGCATATATCCTTTGAGCGGCCTCTGTATGACCGTACATCTCTCATAGATGAGTTTTATCGTGTTTTGTGCTCTTGAATCCAAGGACAGATTAGTCCTTTAAATCTTGAACTTCTGGACAGTAATTCCTTTGATTATTTGGCCATAAACTTGACTAAATGTCTAGACGGAACTTGGGATCTTGGATCCAATAAATCAATGCCAACGCATCATAAGGGCCTAGTCTGGTCTTGGGGAGAGCGCCTGAAAAGTACTTGTGCCCATGGGAGTTTGTAATGACAAGGTGAGGCATTGCACCGAGTGCATGACTAGCGTGATGTCTACGACAGAAATCTCTTGTTACTTGATCGTGCTTGACTTGTTTAAAATACTTGCTGGTGGCCGTTTCCTCGTTACAATTTCCTGTTACATTTGTTTTATGATATTATTGTTGAAATCCAGGTATCTTATATTTTCTTGACCTTGCAAGATCTTTATATTACGTTGTTTTTCTTCTGTATCGTCATTTCTTTTCTTATCATTTCATATGAAAATGGAAAAATTGGTTAATTACGTAAAATTGCCTATTGTTATCTACTGGGCGTTCGCTCATATAGTTGTCTCCCCCCTTTTTCCAGGCAGCTCAGGTGATGATGCGCTTACCGTTGGGGATGGGCAGGAGTGATGATTGGAGTTGATGGGGACATCCCCAGCCACTTCACTTTTTGGGATACTCTTGTTGCTCGCCATCAACACATCATCATTTGTGGCCGTTAATCTTGAGTCATAGCATGTAATTTTTATTTCATTTGAGTCATGTATGTGTAATCTTTCTTTATTTGAGTCAGTTAATAGGTTAATGGGTCAGTTTGTTAGTCAATTGGGCCCAACTAGTGGGCTAGGCCCAAGGACGCCCCTCCCTTGGAGTTATTGGTCATTTACTTGTTTGTCAAGGTTATTTTGGTCTTAGAAAAAGTATGAAGTCTATAAATAGTCCCTCTCCTCTTTCATTTGTAACAACTTTTGATGATCAATACAAAATCAAGTGTGTTTAGTGTCATTGGAGAGGATTCTCCACTTCTCTCTCTCTCTCTATTGGGGTGGATTCCCCTTCTCTCTCTATCTCATTTCTCTCTCTTCTCTCTCTCTTCAAAGAGGAGGATGCCCCCCTCTCTCTCTCTCCTCCCCTCCCTCTCTCTCCTCCACATCATCAACTCTCTCTCTCCCCCTCATTACTCATCCTCACAACTTCCCATAACCCCTCATTACTACCCCCTAGTTCCAAGACAACTCCACCCAATCCACACCCCACCCTCCAACCCCCAACTACCCACTACCCTTCCCCAAGCATCTCCCCACCTTCCCAAGGCACCTCTTCCCATCCCCAAGACCACCATTGATCACCCTCCATTAAGAAAAATTCAAACTCACATTCCCTACACCCACTTGTGCCCCCCTCACCTTCCCCCTCTCCCTCCAAGCCCTAAATTCGCAGCTCCTCTCTCACCCATAGCAAACACCCCCTTTCAGCCCCCATTCTCCCCTTCCCACACCTTAGAACACCCCCTCCCAGGCCCCCTCACAACTAGGGGTCACTCCCACACCTATTCACCCCATCTCCCCTTCCATATACCCCATTTCCCCCATCATCATCAACCTGTAGTTCACTATTTGGAGGCAGCAAAGAAGCTTCTGGTTGCAGAGGCTGTCCCATCGTCTCCTCATTGAACCTGGTGACAATTTTTATATTGCTGGAATCATCTTCAAGTCGGCTTTCCAACGGTGGTGGTCCCGCCGGCTTCCAAGGTCGGAGCTGTTCGGAGGAGGCGATCTACTACGACTGCGCAAGACTTCTCTGACAGAGGACCAGAACCTGAGTGGAAGCTCTTCCACGGCAATTCTAGCATGAATCTGGGTGAGAGTTCTTCTACAAACTTCTTCCTAGACTTGTTGACTTCCAGGATCAAGAAGCAGAACTCTGATTGGCATCCGGAATCAAGAGTTATCAATTTCTTCCTCCTGGTGCCTGGTTCTTTTTCTTGTCAGTCTGCTCCGACCTCCCCTCATTGTTCGAGTTATACCGGTCAACTCCGACATCATCTGGTGTCCCCGTTGCTTGCGTTTCGAAGAGGACTTGACAGAGAATCCATCGGTACCAGCTACGCTTGAATTGGAGCTTCAGAGCACCCGTGGAACCATCGTCTTTCAGCTGCTGAAGTACTGTGATAGTCTAGACCAGAGACCTGAGCTCATGTTCGTGTCTCTGCCCCGACTAGCACCGGCGATCATGGAAATCAGCAAAATTCTGGCTTCATCTTGATCAAATCATGAAGAATTTCCCACTGGTTTCATCCTCAACAAAAATCCGGAGTGATCACAGCGTCCAGATAAGCAAGTGTCTGTCCAAAAGCGCAGAGGGTGGCAGATTCGGCACCGACTTCCGTTCTTTGCGTTTAGCTCGATTTTTCCCCACCCCGCTTGGCCGGCTGAAGGCCCCTCCCTGTGTGGAGGTAGTATTGGTTGTAATCTCATAATCCCCACCGCGAGATCCCCCCCCTTGCATGGGGTGTAGTTCATGTAATTATTAAGTCGCAGGTTTAAAGCATCATCGACGCGGCGTGCGGGTGCGTGCCCACGCCTCCCCGCTCGACATCGTCTCCGGCCGGGATCGGCGTATTCATGCTGATCAGGTGAGCTCCTGAACACCTTTCATTACTGAGATTTAATTGCTTAGTTTAGTATTACTTTTAGCTGCTCCGTCGGTGGTGAGAGAGTGTCTGGTCTCAAATTGCCATCAAATTGAGTGACCACGGCGGGGCGAGTTGTGAGAGCGACCACTTAACCCACGCCCTTGGCGTACCGGCCACCCGTGAATTGGGCATCCCTGGCCCATTTGGGGTACTCCATAAGCTAGCCAACCATTGGAGTATCAAGGTCCCGACTCGGACCCTCTCCGTCATCGCTAAGTCGCCTACGGGCACTAGTGTGTGCTTCGCGATCGTGTTCACTAATGTGAGTCCACTGCTCAATTTGATTGCTTGCAATATAGGTCCATAGGTGGTTCCACATCAAGTGGTATCAGAGCAAGTTCACAACTTGTCTCTGTCAAGTTGGTCCTAGGGCGTGTTTATGCATTTAGAGTCCTCAGGTGCATCTCTTTGTCCACTAGCATGGCCACCTCTTACCGACCTTACCCATCGGCCCTCTCCATGAGTCCAAAACCCCAAGGGATGCCTACCACTAACACACATCACCTCTCTGGCCATGTCAACTATCTCATGAAGGCCTTGACCTATGCCAATGAGCGGCTTGATAACCTATCGGGTCGACTCGACCAACTAGGAGAAAATGGGCCCGCCCCAAGGGCGGATGATAGTAGGGCTCCTCCCCCACCTCCCATCTTTGATGGAACTCATCCTATTGACTATTTAGATTGGGAAGTCTCAATGGACCATTACTTCACTTGGTATCCCATGTCCGAGGATGAGAAAGTCCGATGTGCCAAATGACAACTTACCAAACGGGCTCAAACCTATTGGCTACAAATTGTCGGGCTAAGGATAATTAGAAGGGAAGATCCCATCACCACTTGGAGAAACATGAAGGAACAACTTAGGGCTAGATATGTGTCCCCTTCCTACTCGGATCACCAAAGCCCAAGGAGCACTTCAACTCCACCATCCCCACCCGGCCAACCCAAGACTCCAACTCCCCAATTCCCCACAATGCAACCAAAACCCCATTCCACAACCCACATTACCCAAGTCCCTTTGACCACCCCTCACCTCTCCCCTTCTCAAAAGGGAAAGAGCCCAATGGAGATAGAAGTGAGTGAAATAACCTCGGGTAAGTGCGAGCCGGAATGTTATAGGTGCCACCAATTGGGGCACATCGCCGGACAATGCCTCACAAGGAAGCATTTTCCCATGTCCCTAGTGGTTGAAACATCTTCCACCCCGGCCACCATTACCCCTCCATCGTTCCCCAACAAGGACACTCCTCCCAAGAACAATCTTTCCAAAACCCCTCAACCCACCCATCTTCCTCTTCCTACCCCAACCCAACCACAACCTAGACCTCCACTACTTCCCTTACCAATCCCAACCCAAGCCCATGATTGTTCACCACCTCGGGTGCACCATGCTCCGGCTATCACCAATTCCCCCGCATTAGACCTACCCAACCTATTATCATTAGGAGTTGAAACCCACACACCCATCCACATGGAAATGGATGCTAGTCCCGATCAACAACCTACCATAAAGGAAATCCAAGAACCTCCACTTCCACCCACCTCTCCTAGTCCAGATCCTCAAGAGCCACACACCTTCACCATGAATGAGTACATACTCCAATGGCTCAAGCAAGGCCCCACCATCCTTAGTTCACCCCCACACCTATCACCCATGAGACATCAATCCCAAATTGTGGCCCTCCCCTCCTTTCACACCACGATCCAATCCTACTAAGAGGTAGAGGGTTGGGATGATCTCCTCAAGGGTTTAGAATGGCAACTAAAGTTGACTTGCTTATTGACCTTAGGAACGGCCCACCCAAGAATCCTTAGTTTCATCCACCCATGTGATGGTTCTATCACCTTGGCCTTCACCATTGGTTGCTACACTAGTGACCTCCTTCTCATTCTCCCTATGGATGAAGAACCCATCATGGTCCACTCCACTTCCATTAAGATCTCAAGTACCTTGATCGACTGGCCCACTAACGACCTTGGTCCAATTACCTTGGGGGCGGATGACCCACCGTGCGTAGACCATGTGGACATAGAGTTTCTTCCTCTAGGAAGCCTAGTCCATGACCCCTTTGATCCCTTCCAATGGGAGCCTAGTTACCCATGTGACCCACCCACCTTACCCACAACTCACCTTTCCCTACCCTAACCAACCATGTGGGACCAAGTTCACCTCTTCCAAGACTCGGGCCACACAAAGGGAACCATCGCCATAGGCAACATATGCCTAGGAAGCAAGGAAGAGCCCCACTTCATAATGCCCACCTTCCTAGATCCTTTCGACCCTTTCACATGGAAGCTCAAGGACCACCCCACACCCATGCACATGGAGGTCATCTCTAGGATAGGAGTGCATAAGTCTTGGCACAACCCACCACTTGGCATGAATAGAAAGTCAGGTCCATTTATTCATATCACCCACATGTCAAGTAGGAAGCATGAATGATCTATATTCGGATGTAATGGCCCTCCTTCATTCATCATGAGTCTTAAGCATGATAGGTGCATTCTTGGATGTCCGGGTCTCCTGACATTTGTCACCCCCATGCATGATCGAATCACCTACGGATGCCCCGGCCCTCCAACCTTTGTTAGGAAGTCCATGCATGATAGGGCCACATTTGGTTGCCCCGGCCCACCAAGGCTCATCAATATCCATATGACATCATGGCATTATAGGTCCATCTATGGATGTCCTGGTCCACCTTTATCCAAACACATTTTCATACACCCACCGCATCATTGTGCATGGCATAGGCATATAAGCAAGTATCAAGCAACAAGCGGTGAGATTCACAAGAAGCGAGCACAAACTCGTAAGCGCCACTTGGAATTCCAAGTTGGCAACTTGGCGATGATGGCTTTGGGATGGCTCTACCTTAGGGTCACCTCCAAATTGAGGGCACGAGGACTTGGACCTTGCCAAGTTCCGAGTGGCTTTGGCAACCCGGCTTATGGGTTGGACTTTCGAATGGGTTTTGGGATTCACCCCACTTCCCACGTGGCGGATCCGGCACCCTCTAAGGGCACCGTGGTGGATCCTAGTGAGTGCCTTGAGCTTACACTTATCCTTGCGAGAGACACCCTCGGAGTGCCACCCCAAATTATCCTGAGAGTCCGATGTGAGCACACGGCGGCAATACTAGGCAAGCAAGATCTCATCGCCAGCATGAGAGTGTGTCCGAGCCACTTTGAAAAGCTGAAGCGCCATTCCCCGGCTACGGACGCGGGTTGAGTTCGGAGATCGTGGCACGCTTGGAGCTGCATTTGGTACACTACTTCCCCGGTTGACCCATACTCGACGGGGTCGAGTTTTCCCCACCCCAGGGGTATGATGGGGACATCCCCAGCCACTTCACTTTTTGGGATACTCTTGTTGCTCGCCATCAGCACAACATCATTTGTGGCCGTTAATCTTGAGTCATAACATGTAATTTTTATTTCATTTGAGTCATGTATGTGTAATCTTTCTTTATTTGAGTCAGTTAATAGGATAATGGGTCAGTTTGTTAGTCAATTGGGCCCAACTAGTGGGCTAGGCCCAAGGGCGCCCCTCCCTTGGAGTTATTGGTCATTTACTTATTTGTCAAGGTTATTTTGGTCTTAGGAAAAGTATGGAGTCTATAAATAGAGCCTCCCCTCTCTCATTTGTAACAACTTTTGATGATCAATACAAAATCAAGTGTGTTTAGTGTCATTGGAGAGGATTCTCCACTTCTCTCTCTCTATTGGGGTGGATTCCCCTTCTCTCTCTATCTCATTTCTCTCTCTTCTCTCTCTCTTCAAGGAGGAGGGCACCCCCCTCTCTCTCCGTTCCTCCCTCTCTCTCCTCCACATCATCAACTCTCTCTCTCCCCCTCATTACTCATCCTCACAACTTCCCATAACCCCTCATTACTACCCCCTAGTTCCAAGACAACTCCACCCAATCCACACCCCACCCTCCAACCCCCAACTACCCACTACCCTTCCCCAAGCATCTCCCCACCTTCCCAAGGCACCTCTTCCCATCCCCAAGACCACCATTGATCACCCTCCATTAAGGAAAATTCAAACTCACATTCCCTCCACCCACTTGTGCCCCCCTCACCTTCCCCCTCTCCCTCCAAGCCCCAAATTCGCAGCTCCTCTCTCACCCATAGTAAACACCCCCTTCCAGCCCCCATTCTCCCCTTCCCACACCTTAGAACACCCCCTCCCAGCCCCCCTCACAACTAGGGGTCACTCCCACACCTATTCACCCCATCTCCCCTTCCATATACCCCATTCCCCCCATCATCATCAACCTGCAGTTCACTATTTGCAGGCGGCAAAGAAGCTGCTGGTTGCAGAGGCTGTCCCATCATTTCCTCATCGAACCTGATGACAAGTCTTATATTGCTGGAATCATCTTCAAGTCGGCTTTCCAACGGTGGTGGTCCCGCCGGCTTCCAAGGTCGGAGCTGTTCGGAGGAGGCGATCTACTACGACTGCGCAAGACTTCTCTGGCAGAGGACCAGAACCTGAGTGGAAGATCTTCCACGACAATTCTGGCATGAATCTGGGTGAGAGTTCTTCTACAAACTTCTTCCTAGACCTGTTGACTTCTAGGATCAAGAAGCGGAACTCTAATTGTCATCCGGAATCAAGAGTTATCAATTTCTTCCTCCTAGTGCTTGGTTCTATTTCTTGTCAGTCTGCTCTGACCTCCCCTCCTTGTTCGAGTTCGACCAGTCCACTCCGACATCATCTGGTGTCCCCGTTGCTTGCGTTTTGAAGAGGACTCAACAAAGAATCCATCGATACCAGCTACGCTTGAATTAGAGCTTCAAAGCGCCCGTGGCACCATCGTCTTCCAGCTGTGAAGTACTGTGACAGTCTGGACCAGCGACCTGAGCTCCTGTTCGTGTCTCTGCCTTGACCAGCGCCGACGATCAGGGAAATCAGTAAAATTCTGGCTTCATCTTGATCAAATCACAAAAAAATTTCCCACTAGTTTAATCCTCAACAAAAATCCGGAGTGATCACAGTGTCCAGATAAGCAAGTGTCTGTCCAGAAGCGCAGAGGGTGGCAGATTCGGCACCGACTTCCGTTCTTTGCGTTTAGCTCGGTTTTTCCCCACCCCGCTTGGCCGGGTGAAGGCCCCTCCCTGTGTGGAGGTATTATTGGTTGTAATCTCATAATCCCCACCCCGAGATCCCCCCTTGCATGGGGTGTAGTTCATGTAATTATTAAGTCGCAGGTTTGAAGCATCATCGACGAGGCGTGCGGGTGCGTGCCCACGCCTCCCCGCTCGACATCATCTCTGACCGGGATCGGCGTATTCATGCTGATCAGGTGAGCTCCTAAACACCTTTCATTGCTGAGATTTAATTTCTTAGTTTAGTATTGCTTTTAGCTGCTCCGTCGGCGGTGAGAGAGTGTCCGGTCTCAAATTGCCATCAATTTGAGTGACCACCGCGGGGCGAGTTGTGAGAGCGACCACTTAACCCACGCCCTTGGCGTACCGGCCGCCCGTGAATTGGGCATCCCTGGCCCATTTGGGGTCCTCCATAAGCTAGCCAACCATTGGAGTATCAAGGTCCCGCCTTGGACCCTCTCAGTCATCGCTAAGTCACCTACGGGCACTAGTGTGTGCTTCGCGATCGTGTTCACTAATGTGAGTCCGCTGATCAATTTGATTGCTTGCAATATAGGTCCATAGGTGGTTCCACATCAGGAGTGTACCAGTTCAAGATGTTGAGTTGGCATAGTTATCCTGCTCTTAGTTGTGCCTTAGAGGGTGTTTAGCTACAGTTATGATATTATTGTTAAGTTGATGTTGCCTCAGTTTGTATTTAAGTTGGTTTAAGGATATTGTACTAGATTTGAAATGTTTCATGACCAATAAAGTTATCTCTTTTCATAGCACATGTGTTAATGCTTAGATTAGCTTATCTTTATTTCTAGCTATTTCTGAATGTACGTTTTGATAGTCCGCATCGGGGCGTGACAATGACTAACCTTTTGACACGAGGCATGCCCTTTATGTCAAGGGCAATTCCCGGCTACTTGGTACCGTCATTTATGATAATGTGGATAAGACACTTTCCGATGTGAGTTTCCTCCTTTATTTCAAGGCGGATTCCTGATGTACTCGATGTTAAATCATACTTATTCAACTTTTGGTGGGACTGACAGCTTTTTCCTCACGAGTCACTAGACTTTAATGTAGGGGTTCAAGAATCCTTAAAAGTGTTGAGTGGAATAACAGAGATCCTTATTGAATGAAGTCAGTTGTATCAATGTTCCATATGAAGTGAGTGATTGAACATATAGTAGTAGATGAATTAGCCTTTTCAAGGTTTTGTCTCCCCCTAACTGTATGCACGGTTGAAAACCAAAATGACCTTATTAAAATGTGTCATGAGGCATTCATGCCTGAATCAATGCAGATTTATTTAACAAGGTTGGTCGATCGTAGAAGAGTTCAAAAAGAGACGGATGTATATGATATACACTCAAGCATGTCAAAATGTTGTATTCAAGCGAGTTGATTACCGGTACGTGGCGGAGAACGTAGGTCCGAAGACCACACTCACGCATAATGAAAGCTTCCAGGTGGACTTAATCCACCTTTCCACTGACATCAATTTATGTACCAGTGAATCATGTCATTCATGCACACGAATATGAAGTATATGCAATTGTCTATACATCATAGTGACAGATGACTAAATTTTCATTTGTATTCACAAGTTTTCAAAAAGATGTGATGTGTATGGATGTAAGATGTGTGCGCTCTATGTGTAAAATTCAACTTTTATTCACAAAAAGAGACGAGTGTAGCTAGAGAAAACTTTGTGAACAACTGCAAAATTATAGTTATTCACACAAGAAAACATGAGTGAAGGCTGGTAAACTCTATGAACAGTTGCAAAAGATTGTTATTCACTTGTGAAAGTAAAAGTGGAATACATTACCACATTGGCTCATCAATTTCTTGCCTTGGAGGAGTTTTATTCTGTTGACAACTTCTTTCTTCACAAGGCACCCCTGCATAACAAGATTTTCACTTTGAGGTTTTGGGAACCCACACCATCTTGGGTCCCTGAGGGTTAGCTGCACCACGACTTGTAGCTTTCCACATTTTCCTTGCATTCAGATCGTCAAGGTACAATAACGAGCAAACATCCATGAGATGTCCCACATAACCACAGTAATGACAATACACACGTGGTTTCAATTCTTTGGTTGAACATAAACATTGGACTTTTGTGCATGTCTGGGGGGTCTATGATTTTGATTATGAAATTTTGGTTTCACATTTAACAACCTACAATTTTTCATAGTGTGGCCCATTCTTCCACAATGAAAGCATTCAACTTTCTTTTTCTGATCAGCTTGAAATCTATTGTCGTGCATCTTACAAGCATTCAAGCCATCCTCTTTCATTAATCTACAATCATGCATTAGATGTCCAAGCTCACCACAATAGTGACATGATGCATTGTTTTGTTTTTGAGCTTGGTGTTTCACATCAAATTTCTTTGCATGCATAAGGGACTTTTGTTTGACAGATGAAGAAGTGTTTGGTGTACTTGAGGAACTAGAAACATGCACAAACGAAGTTTTTATTTTCAGATTAAATGCTTCCTTTTTACTAGGATTGTACCCTAGTCCTTCCCTTTGGAAGTTCGCCTTAGTTCCCAAGAGTTTGTTTAGATTCTCCTTCCCACTCACGAATTTGCCCAATGACCTATTCAAGTCAGAAATCTCAGATTGAAGAGATGCTACATGAAGTTCATATGAGATAATCTGATTTTCACAGGAACTGACCTTCTCATTTAGAGTGGCATTTATCATCTTGTAAGATTCCATTTCCTGTTCTAGAATACTTACATTCTCACTCTCTTGAGCGACCATGGACTTGCCTTTTTCAAATGTCAAAAGTCTTTCACACATGGTCGTATTTAATTATTTTAGATTTTCAAGTTCAGATTTCAGTAGATCATTTTCTTTTTCAGATTTCTCAAAGTACTTCAATCTTCCCTCAATCAAAGAGATTTGAATAAGCAGTACATCATTGTCCCCTTTTAGTTTCTCATTTTTATCCAGAAAGGACTTGGCATCTATTTCAGAATCAAGAAGTTTATCAAACAGTTTATCATCATCAAATAGAGAATCTAACTTGCTTCTTAAACTTTCTTCAGTTTTCTAAAGCAATGAAACTTTACATGCCAAGATTTCATTTTCTTTTTCCAATTTTTCAATTTTTGAATTTTGATCAATGCATTTCACACAAGAGGAATTATCATGGATATCTTCATTAGACTTCTTCTTCAAAGCTTTGTTTTCACATTTTACCTTTTTATATTTTTCTGATAATTCTTCATAAGCATCTATCAAATCTTCAAAAGACAATTTATCTTCATCGGATTTAGAGCTTACCTCATCAGCGCTTTCATCACAAGTCTGATAAATATCATCAGCCATTAATCCCCTCAGTCCTTGCTTCTCTTGAGCTAGCATCAACTTGTCCATAAGTTCTTCGGCAGTTCTGCAAGAGGAGACGAACGTGAACCTATTAGTATTGATAGAAATTTTCAGCAACCTCAAAATTGTAGCATTTTCATGACTCTTTAGTCTGTCTTGGTTGGACCACTTGGTCTCATCCCGAGGCAACTAATGAGGACCATCATTAACTAACTTCCACAAGTTTGGATCAATTGAATTTATGGTCCTACACAGTTTTCCCAGCTAGGAGTTAAAGTCATCACCATTATAGACAGGTAAAGAAGTCAAGGAAGCAATATCTGAAGAAGCATTCATCATTCAAAACTACACTAGGCTCCCTCTGAAGATCGTTTGATCTAGAATAATAGAGCCAGGCTCTGATACCAATTGTTTGGTCCCACGGTGTAGTGGCATGGATCTAGAGGGGGGTGAATAGATCCCTCTCTAAAAGTTAGGTCAAATTAAAATGACTTGAAAGCTTCACAATCAAACCTCACCAAACGTGCAGGTGACAAGATCACACACGGAGGATTAGCAAATTGAACTAGTCGTATACATTGACAAATTTAGCATCGATGTGCAACATATTTGACAATCCATCATGTGAATGGTGGTAGAGGACAAGGAGCATGCACACAACCAATCACACGTGCACAAAGATTTTTAGGTGGTTCGGGACCACGACGGGTACCCTACGTCCACCCTCACCACCTCAGTGACACTTCACTAAAACGCTACTCGAGGTAGCACACGGGGACGAACCCCAATACACCACATGCTGCACGACGGCAGCAAACCACACACATGAGCACAAATCTCAACACGCTGTAATGCAGCGCACTCACGTGGGCGAACACTCAACACAGTGCTCAGCACCATACATACACACCAAGACAGGGGAGCACCCCAACAATGATTCCACACTCGGAGACACCTCTCCGAACACACACACAATAAATCTTAGTTAAAGGAGTGATCACAGATATACAAGCAAGCTCAATGAACATAAACTAAACATGGATGACTCTAAACAAAGATGAATATTGAGTTGAGCAAACTCCTGATCGACGATTGTGGAACTTCGTTCTTTGGTGACTTCAGGGGCTGAACGGATTGGACGAGATGTCTTCATGAAGCTCCTCTTATTCCAATCGGAAGGATGGACGCAGATGATTCATGCCCCTTTCGCTTATCTTGACTCACGATCAAAACCATGGGTGATGGAGAGATTATATCCCCATGGTGCTTCAGCAAAACCACTGCAGGAGGATTGATTACTAGCTTCTTTTCCCTTGAATCGAGCTCAGAACGACATGGGTAGAAGCTTCATTCCGGTGCGGCCTCTCTTCCTGCAAAAATCCCAAAGACGTATATACCATTAGATGCTTTCTCTTCACTCCTTCAATGGAAACCCTATCACAAGCCCTATATATCGCAAGGAACAAGGGGCCACGTGGAGGATATTATCCCCCAAGGACCAATCACAAAAGGGCACAAAAATAGTGGATCGAGCTAGGGCTCCGGCCACCGCGCGAACCGGCGTGTTTTCCGGTCGTCGGAAAGTGTCGACCCCATGGGTCGACACTCGCGTTCGGGCAAGAACTGAAGAAGGCCCAAACAGAACCCAGCGTAGAAAGTGTCGACCCATGGGGTCGACACTTTCTACCTGTGGCATGAATAAAAGGCCACGGCAGAAAGTCCCGGAATAAGTGTCGACCTTGTGGGTCGACACTTATGTCCAGGGTTCTGAAAAATGAACCCAGACAGAACCTAGTGATAAAAAGGTTAACCCAATGGGTCGACTTTTTATCCCTACGTTCGAAGACACAAAGGGGCCCGGCTGCAAACACCTGACCCCTGGACAAAGTGTCGACCCATGGGGTCGACACTTTTCCTGACATAAGCAAACAATAACAAAACACACAATGGGGTGATCCTAAAGACAAGAGACATTAAGGACACATGCAAGGATGAAAGAATTAAGTATTACCTGCCCAAAATCACAGACTAACAAGGTAGATGTGGATAGGGAGTTACCTTGGGATTCGTTCATGCAATCTACACTATAAACCTCCTCCAACCATTCAACCAAAACAACTTACTATTTTGTTGGTCCACATGCATGTGAGGATCCAATTGGAAGGTTTCCAATGTGGTCTTTATATTCATTGCTATTCGATACACCTGTCACATTACATACTAGAAGTTAGTCTTCCATATCACTCAATTTCTAAAAATTGAAATCTATCTCTCATAATTCACTTAATTTCACACTTGAGATCTTGCATCACAACCGTTAAGTGAATGAAATGATTCAGACATAATCTGAATCAACTAGGGAAGAGTTAGAAGAGTTTCACCCAGTTCAGTCGGAGACTTTTCTTTCTCACTAACTCCTGTAAGCATATCAAAGCACACGTCAGTTAACTTCATCAAATTAGTTGGCCGTGACATACACTGGCCCATTCAATCAAATGGAGTTTGCTCAGTTCATTTCAAATCCACAAACAACATATGCAAATTGTTTACATGGAGCACAATCACATGGTATTTAGTTCATCATCAAAATTCCTTAGTACACGGTTGTGCATGGGGTTATATATATATATATATATATATACAAACATATATATATATATCATCATCACTATTCATTTCTCAACCCCTACTGTGGGAACGGCCGGCATTCCTCATTTGTCCTACCTGGAAATACAAACTACCGTCGATTCCTCAACATCATCGTCAAGACCGATGCTAAAACCTCCTGGTGTACGCCTTAAGCCTATAGTGCTAAAACAATGACATTTACCACATACCGATGAACAAACCACCGTCGACTCCTCGACATCATCGTCAGGACCGATGCTAAAACCTTCCAATATAGGCCTTATGCCTATACTGCTAAAACAAAACCTTCTTTGCTTCGGCATTTACTCCATGCCGATGAACAAACTACCGTCGACTCCTTGACATCATCGTCAGGACCGATGCTAAAACCGTCCAGTATATGCCTTACGCCTATACTGTTAAAATAAAACCTTCTTTGCTTCGACATTTACCCCATGCCGATGAACAAACCACCGTCGACTCCTCGACATCATCGTCAGGACCGATGCTAAAACCTTCCAGTGTAGGCCTTAAGCCTATACTGCGAAACAAAACCTTCTTTGCTTCAGCATTTACCCCATGCTGATGAACAAATCACCGTCGACTCCTCGACATCATCATTAGGACCGATGCTAAAACCTTCCGGTGTAGGCCTTAAGCCTATACTGCTAAAATAACACTCTTTTTGCTTCGGCATTTACCCCATGCCAATGAACGAACCACCGTTGACTCCTTGACATCATCATCAGGACTGATGCTAAAACCTTCCGGTGTAGGCCCTACGCCTATACTGCTAAAACAAAACCCTCTTTGCTTCGGCATTTACCCCATGTCGATGAACAAACTGCCATCGACTCCTTGACATCATCGTCAGGACCGACGTTAAATCCTTCCAGTGAAGGCCTTATGCTTATACTGCTAAAACAAAACCCACTTTGCTTCAGCATTTACCCCATGCCGTTGAACAAATTTTCGTTGACTCCTCGACATCATCGTCAGGACCGATGCTAAAACCTTCCGATGTAGGCCTTAAGCTTATGCTGCTAAAACAAAACCTTTCCTTGCTTCGGCATTTACCCTATGCTGATGAACAAACTACCGTCGATTCCTTGACATCATCATCAGGATCAATGCTAAAATCCTCCGATGTAAGCCTTACGCCTATACCGCTAGAACCAAACCCTCTTTGCTCTGGCATTGACCCCATGCCAGTGAACAAACTATCTTCGATTCCTTAACATCATCGTCGGGATTGATGTTAAAATCCTTTTTAAAGCCTTACGGCTACGCCGCCAAAGCAAAGCAAAATACCCCTCTGCTAAGCCTCATGCCTATGCTTTCCCCCCGTTTTGGCATTTCTAGCCACTCGAACAAATATTCTCTATCATATTCACACTGTGGACTTCCGAGACGCTTGCGGTGCGGTGGAGCGAACCCCTCACCCTTTCTCTGAAAGAGTGAGCGCTCTCCTACGTTTTACACGTAGTACCCCTCGAAAAGCAGTAGAGTCCTTGACACTTGGCCGTCAGGGCAAGAAGGCAACAAGAAAACACATAAAGAAAGCCCGGAGGCTACAACAGAATAAAATTTTGATTTCCATTACGATAAAAGGAAATTACAAAAATACCTCTCTTTAGAGGAGAAGAACTACATAAAGTGCAGCTATTACCGATGGAAGATGTCTTCAAAATCCAAAAGCCCAACAGAAGGGGCTGCCCCTTGCTCACGAAGATGAATCTCCTCCTCCTAAAGCAGATCCCGCTCATTGCACAGTGAAGCCACCCGACCCTCCAGCATGGCAGTCTTCTCAGCACTTTTAGCATCCATATCCTTGGTGAGATGCAGCTCCGCCTGAATAGAGATCATCTCAACTTGCAATTCCTCCAGCCTGCCCCGCAATGATTGAATGCGCGAAGATAAGGTTGCAGCAAGAGCATAACGCTCTTGAAGGTTCGACTCTAGAGGTTCTAAAGCCGCTTGGCAATCGGCATTCTGCATTTTCGGCGTGGCAAGTCTGTCACTCTTAATACGCCCCAGAAAGTCTCGACGATTTATAAATTTCAGCAAAAGAATCACCCTTTGAGTCCATAGCTCCATGGGGCATCCCAGCACATGAACACCAATAGATAGCTACTCAGTAATTCCCAGTAGCCTGGGATAAGTCATGGCCGACTAGGACAAGACTACCTGCCGCAGCATCTCTAAATGGTGCCAGACCAACTCATCTGAAGAAGTAATACCGAAAGATGTCGCTGGTGGCAAATGGAACTCACCTTCACTATCAACATTGGCCCATAGGTCGACATCCGTGGCTGAAGAAGAGGATCGAAAGGCTGGTACAATAGCAGTGCTTGGCGCCTCAATAGCTTTGTCTAGTCCCAACAGCTTCCCTCCCATTAAGGCAAACTCCTCTAATGTAACCACACTGGGAAGTGCTGGGACTGTCTCAGGTCTCAGTTCAATACCCCACTCTTCAGAAGTTGGAAGCGCTAGAAGAGATACTTGCACCGCCATGGAGGTGAAGGCCAATGCTCGAGTTTGAAGCCTTACTCTAGGGGCAAGGGCCGACCCTGAAGTCTCCCCTGATGTATCCAACTCAACTGGCATTACATCGGACCCAGGATGAGCTCTGACAGGCACATCCCGCAATATGGGCACGACTTCTTCAGAGGCTGAAGGCATAATAGATGGAGGATACAGTGCTCCGATTGGGAGAATACTATCGATAATAGGAGCTGTGACCTGACTTAAGATGATTGGCACCTAAAGAAGGGGAAGCAAGCAAAAGAATGTTAGATGATCTGAAGGAGTAGAGAATGAAAAGAAAGAAGCATCAAGAGCATAGAACTCACTTCGACTGTCGTAGGTTCAGAAATTGACTCCTCAACAACTTGTTGAATAGGTGGTTCTTCCATCAATGATTCAGCTATGGAAGAGGCTAGATACTTCTCTACACCAGTCCTAGAAGCTGCCTCCGGCAGGGTCTCTTCAGGAGTTTTAACAATGAGCCATGGAGGACTGAAGACAAGCAATCCTTCTACTAGTGGACAAGAGGTTGAGGTCCCACCTCTATCGGCGTCGGTAGCTCCCCAATCGTCAGTGCAACCGTAGTCCACCTGTTCTCCCGACAGGGATGGGGAACTTTCAGAAGAACTCTCCACTTTAACGCTTGGCTTCGAAGTTGCTTCTGCCTGTTGGTGGACAGTTGAACGAGTGGCTATGCGTCGTAATGTGGCCACTATCTTTATAAGTGGCGCTCAGTGTCCTTTTGATTATGCAGAAGGACCCAAAGATGAGACTCCCGTTTCAGGCAAAATCTCAGGGAGCCCTAGAGCATGTCAAAAAGGACACAATGAGATAGGGCTATAAACTCTAGATTATAAAGCATTAGAAGCAATTCTGCTTGATCTACCTGCTGCCTCACTGGCTGGAGTGGAGGAAGGGAGAGTTTCTCTCTCAAGGCTGCCAGCAAACACTTATGCCACTGTCTCAACAGCTGCACCGACGTCTACCTCAGCAGTTAGAGTCGGTGCATCTTTCGGTGCTGCTACAAGATGGAAGAGCACAGAATAAGCTTAGAGTATTGTCCTTGTGGTTTTGAAGTTTTGATGATGACAAACATTATGACTTATTATTTATTCTTGATGACACATTTTAATGGCTTTATTACTAAATGTCATCATCTCTATATAGCAGTATGAAATATGTGTCAGGACAAGATCTAAATGGCTCAGAATAATGACTATTCAAAAAGGGGGATGATCAGTCAATGCTGGTAACTAAAAATCAAATGCCAGGTAAGGTCAATGCACACTTCAACCTGAAGAATATAGGTTAGTGCATATACCTTAAACTCTGTGCTCATGTGTTAATTTTAGTTCATAAGGTTGATGCTAGTTCTGCACGCAGCATCTAAGGTCAATGCATCTTACTGTTCACTTAAGGTCATTGATAGCTAAGGTCGATGTTAGTATATGTGTTTACTAACTAAAGTTGATGCTAGTATGCTTATATACTAACGTTGGTCGGTGCATAGTCTGCATGTGTTGCATTATGCATTCATAGGTCGGTGCATGTTTCTGTCGGAGCATGCTTCGCATCGCATTGCACACAAGCTCGGTGCAAGCTTCTGTATTACGCATATACTCGGTTCGGTGCATGTTTTTGTCAAGGCATATACATGGGTCCGTGCATGTTATTGTCTAAGGCATATACACGGTCGGTGCATCTTTTCGCTCTGGCATATACATACAAGGTCGATGCATACTTCTTCAGTATGTATATGAAAGTCGGTGCATGTTTGCATAATGCTTCATAGGTCTGTGCATATTAGCTCACTAAGTCTGTGCATATTTTGCATCACACACAACTCAGGTCAGTGCAAGTTGCTTGGCATTTGTTACAAGGTCTGGGCATCTTTTTCCATGCATGTAGCAGTTGGTGTATTGCTTCATCCTGCATTCATATAGCCGGTGCTCCTTTCTTGTCTATCGCACGAAAAAGTCTGTGCACATGTTGTCATAGGCATAAAACGTAGGTATATGTTTTGCCACAGGCACAAAAGGGTCGGTGCATACTTTGCATATAGCACATTAGGTATGTGCATGCTTTAATTTTATGCCATCTCAGGTCTATGCACATTGATAAATGGCTGACTTCTGACGAAATGCCTTTGCTGCAATTGACAGGATTAAAAAGGGCACATGATCCAAGGTAGATGCTTCCAGAGAAACCTGCCACGTGGATTGCTCAGCAAAGCCCTCCAGAAATCACTTGGCCGGAACGAGGCCTCCACACGCCCATTGCGTGAGCCCGTGGGACCTCTGGCCTGAAGAACATATAAAAGCATTCTACTGCGATCGAAGAAAAAAGTGTGTAAAAATCGAGAGATTAGAAGAAGAGAATTAAGAGAGCAGCAGGAATAGGGAGGAAAAAAAAGAAGAAAGTGAGAGCTGAGATACGAAGAGTAGAAGAAGAGCCAGCAAAGAAGAGAGAAAAGAAAGCAGTTCAGAGAGAGAGCCAGTGAGCTAGAAGAAGAGAGAGCTTAGAGGAAGATATCGTGAGAAGAAGAAGAAAGTGTGCAACCATTCATCCTGAAGATCTGTTTAGTCTGTTCGTGGATCAAATCCAGAACGACTATGCTCATTGGAGCTTCCTATTTTTATTTTTCCTTTTTTATTTTTCGGTTCCTATTTTTACTTGCATTTTCTTAGTGTTCTTCCAATTCCTTGTTCAGGATGTCGGGTTCCTCCTGTGTGTTCAGGAGAAGGGAGATTTATCTCCAGTTGCCCTCTATGGATTCAGAAGAAGGGAGATTGGTTTCTCAGGGTGTGAGTGATTGGGTATCACTAATGGTTTTCCCTCTGGTTTAGAGGAAGGGTGACTGGTGTCTCCGGTTGCTAGTGACGGGCTATCACTAGTGGTCCCCTCCGATTTGAAGGAAGGGAGGTTAGTCTCCGATTCTAGTTCTTTGGGTTACAGAACTTGTTTGAGGGATTTTTCTCCCTCGGTTATCAAGCTATTAGGCAGCATCTTGTTTGCAGACTAAGTCTGCGTCTTGCATTTTGCAAGGGAAGCCTCACTCTGGTTTGGAGTGAGGGGTGCACGTAGGCACACTGGTGTCTAGTAGAACCACCTAAAAATCCTGTGAGCAGTGGTTTGCGTTGGTGTGATTGTTCCTTATCTCCTTTCTCCTTCATAGGTTTTCTTCACCGCCCGTTTGTGCGCTATTTACTCAATTCGATATCTGACTTGCTTGAGCCTGAACGCTGCGGATTATATTTTGTCGCTCGCTGATCCTGTGTTAGCATGTTAAGTGTTTTCCCACTGGTTCAATAGAAGCCTTCATTTCTAGATGTCTTTGGTCGTGATATTTTTAATCATTTCTTAGAGTGTGTTTTTAGTTAAATTGGGCGATATTTCCAAAAGATCCATTCATCCCCCCTTTGGATCTATTTCCGCATACCACCTGTACTAACATTTGGTATATGAGCGGGTCTTTGATTCACCAGATCCAACGATCTGCAGAGGATCCTGCTAGTTTTCTGGTGCATTATTGTGTTCAACATACTGTTTTGAAACTCTCTGTTACTTAGATCCATGGCTTCTTCACCTATTTTCGATGGTACTAGTTTTAACTTATGGCTTAACAACTTGCACATGTTTGTCAAGTCTGTTAATCCTAATCTGTGGAAGATCATTACTCACGGTCCACACAGACTACCAAAGAACAAGTCCAAATGGACTGACAGTCATAAATCCATCAGTGGTGAAAACCAGAATGCTTTGGAGATGATGAAGGCAGCTACTAACAGGGCATTCCATTCTTATTTTTA
Organism: Amorphophallus konjac; assembly: GCA_022559845.1. Taxonomy (NCBI): domain Eukaryota; kingdom Viridiplantae; phylum Streptophyta; class Magnoliopsida; order Alismatales; family Araceae; genus Amorphophallus; species Amorphophallus konjac. The sequence continues at coordinate 313,687,962 of CM040125.1, forward strand.
TGACTGCAGATCTGCAAGAGAGATACTAGATAGACTAAAGACCATCGATAAAGGAAATGAAGGCGAATGTCTAATGGCAGAGAAAGGCAATCAAAGTAGCAGCCAAAATGAAGAAGAGGATGATAATCAAGTAAAACCCTTCGAGAATTACACTTTAGATGATTCGCATGATGCATATGGTGAGTTATTAGAGTCACATGAGATGTTAAGAAAATAATATAAAAAATTAAAAAAGAAAATTGATCTGAAGAGTTCAGAGTCCTCATGTGAAAATTGCTTAAAACTGAAATAGTCCTATGATACATGCTTGTCTGATGTCCAAATGCTTAAGAAACAAATTGGCTCATACAAAGAACAAAATCAAGAACTTGAATGTGAAATTTCTGAACTAAAAGAAAAACTTAACTCAATTAATGATGATCAGGTTCATATCAATAATTTAGTTCAGAATGAAAAATTGTTGAAAGATTTTGAGTATGTTAGCTCTGAATTGAATGCTCTAAAATCTGAGAATGAATGACTTAGGAAACAATGTGAAAAACACAAAGCTGAAACAACTTCCTCTGATAAATCAGTTTGTAATAAATGTGAATTTCTGAAGGAAATAAATGAAATCCTTCATAGTGATTTAGAATGGCATCAAAATTTAATTGCATCCTTGGGGGAAGAGAACAAAAATTTGTTGGATGAAAAATTGGAAACTGAACAAAGAGAAGAAAGACTGAGTGAAGAGTTGAATTCCAAATCTGATAACAATAGTGAACAGGTTGAACAATTAAAATTAGAAAATGAGAGACTCAAACATCTCAACTCTGCTATTTCTGAAAAACTCTTAACCATTGGGAAAGGAAAATCTATCTGTATAAAAGAGTCTGAAAAACTGCACAATCTGGAACAAGAAGTTGAGAACTATAAAACTGCAAATAAAGTGCTAAATGAGTGTGTGAATTGCACTGAACAAGAAATTACTGGTTTTGAATTACATATTGCATCCTTGGAAGATGAGATTAAGGACCTAAAGAATTCTTTGTCTAGATTTATTGAAGGTCAAGATAATTTGGATAAGTTGTTAGGGATGAAAGTGAATTTTCAGAAAGAGGGGCTGCGGTATAATCCAGTAAATAAGAACATCGTTGGAAAAAAAATTCAAACATCATTTGTAAGTAGCTCAGAACAAACCAGCATTAAAACTCCATTGGTTTTTCAGTTCACTGTACCGAAAAATCCAAATCTAGCTACTATTCAGAAAAGTCAGAAACCTACTGAAAAAGTTGAAGGAAATGGACACTTGCAGAACAAGCCTACACACACTCATGATAAAAATGTGCATGCTGTCCACAACACCAACACACATATTCATGCACACAAAAAGAGAATTTCATGTCATTACTATGGTAGGCTCGGCCATTTGATGAATGACTGTAAATTGATGAAAAAGGATGATATAAATGCCAACACAATGCATGCTAGGAACTTAAATGCTAAATCTCATGTTCTAAAACAAACTGATGTATTTCAGAATAAGAAAATTCATTATTTTCATTGTGACAAGATGGGCCACATTGCTGCCCATTGTTGGCATGCCTAGGGAAGAAAATTCAATTCTAAGTTTGTTAAATTCCCTGCAAAAAGAAATGCTTTTGATAAAACCAAACATGTCCTTAACAGAAAATCTCTTACCTACTTCAATTGTTGGAAGCTAGGCCATCTGGCTAGTGAGTGCTGGTTTGTCATTAAAAGAAGAAATCATTCTTCTTGTTTTAATTGTGGGAAGTATGGCCATACAGTCAAAAACTGTTGGCATGTCTCGGGAAGGAATGTGAATTCTAGATATCCTAGATTCCCTACAAATGAAAATGTTTTTAATGGCAATAAAAGAAAAAAATTCCATGATAAACACAGAAACTTTCAGGAACATGCACGTAGATTCCATGTTAATGCTAGTGTGCATAAAAAGAATTTAAAATCTGGTTCATCATTCCATTACTGTGGTCGGTTTTGGGCATTCTATGAATAATTGTCATCTTGTGAAATATGATGATCTGAAAGCCCAAAGATTTTGGAAAGGCTCTTTAAATAGTGGGGTAACATTTCAGGACCCAAGAACTCTTGGGTACCTAAATCTACAAAATAAGAATCTGATTTGCAGATGTGCCTTGGGAGTTGATGAATAAAAGGGGGTTAATAAGCCAAGGCACCGGAATATGGTAAAACCCCAATTCTACACTTTACAGGTTTGGCTATTTGAGGTTCAATAAGCTTTGTCAGATAGATATATACATATAGCTTGCTTGATTTGTTAGTCAAGATGTAGTGTCTGCATGCTCACATTTGAATTTGATAATCTGCATTATTTCTCATGAGCATATGCTGAGCAATCAGTGAATATATTAGATTGATAATTAATTGCATATCTTGTCTGAAAATCTGAGCCATATGTGTTTTGCATATGTCAACTGCATCCGTTTCCATCTTCACACATACATGCTCCGCAAAATTGTCATGCATATAGAACTGCACTTGCACTGCATTGTTATACATGACCATTATGGTATATCAAATGGTAAGTTACTAAGAGGCAGATGCAATCTGTCTGGAAGTTTTTACTATGTATGAGGTGGTCTTTAGACCAAGTCCTCTACCCAGTACCATTGGTCAAAATTTTTGCACATAAGGTAGTCCAGTCATAAGACCCCATGTTTAACTTTCATTGCACATGTTGCATATAGTCAGGGGGTGTTAATTAGGAGAATTCCTATGTCACATACATGTGTGTTTAGATAATTTCTCATGCACATGCATTTATGATTATTGGTATCAATCTGCCTCCTGCATGATCTTCATGTCACATTTAATGGTTCACTGCATTAAGTTAGGGGGAGTTGCATATAGATTTCATTGCATATCATCATAATGAAAAATTCCAAAAAGATTGTTTGATTGCATGCATTTAGGGGGAGCATCAGAAAAATTCCTGATCTGTTTGGCTAACCTTGGCCATACTAATTGTCTCTAATCCTCCAGCAATTTTTTTTAAACATTGGTCCCTCTTTTGCATCCATCTGATCTAAAATCTTTTAACCAATTGACAATTCAGCTGTAATTCCTTGAGAACATTGCTCCTGGATTTGCTGAGGGGGAGATTCATTTGAAACAATCATGTGCCTTCTTGAAATAACTAAACAGTAGAGAAAAAGGATTGTATGAAAAGATAGGTCAGGCCTATCTGGAAAGTTAATCCTTGCGCGATTAGATCCTTGGATCCAATCTCCGCCAAGTACTGTTCCTAGTTTTGATTCTATTTACCAGTTCATCTTGAAATCCAATTCATTTGTTGACATTTATGTCAACTCTGTCTTAGGCTGGTATGTCACTGATTTCAATTTACTGAACTTACTGAACTTGAACATCCGTCTTGCTTCCCAGCTCACTGATTTCAAAATCTTCTAAATCAATTTTTCTGTTGAACAGTTGATATCAAGTTTCATTGGCTGCTGCTGAAAACTACTGAATGTTCTCTAGAATTTCCTAATAGACTTGAAATTCCTTTTGCTATTCTCTACACGAAATGTCTTCAAATCTCTGAACATGTGTTTAGAATTCTTGCCATTCTTATTATTGCTTTTGATCTATCTGAATTTTAGGAAAATCTCACTCTTTGTATCTTCTTCATAAATCTGAAAAACCATTTCAACGAGGAATCTTCTATTATACATATTTATGAATGTCTGAAAGATCAAATTTGTTTAAATTTAATGTATTCATTTTGGTTGGTTATAAATGCCTTGAAAATATCTGAATCAACTTTAATAAACCTTAACCAACTAGTTCATGTTAAGTCTTGTAAAATTTTCTAAAATCTGAAAATATTGAAATCATGACTTTATTTGGTTGAAATACATGAAATCTGTATTGTTTTTAAACATCTGAACTTTCTGAAAAATGTCCAAGGATCAAATCTGAAAATCTTGTAAGAGCAATGACTTTGATCACTGAGAAACACATGTCCAAAGGACTGTGTCATGAGGTGTCTTAGTTAACTCTGCTTAAAATCATTGAAAAACAGGCAGAGCAAGACTGACACACTGAGAAACATATCTCACTCATCAAAGAAATGAGAAAAGGTATGTCATGAGGTGAAAAGTTACCTCTATTTAATTTTAAAGCATGACTGTTAGTCACACTAAGTACTTAGGGATATTGGCGTCTAAACAACGTATATCCTTTAGCTACAAGGTGTCTATTGAACTAGATTGCTCGTAAGATTTAGTATCAAAAGTTATCCACTTGATTAAATGAAAAATCTGAAAAAGAATGCAAAGGATAAATGCTATAACCCTTGATAAAATCAAATGGTTTCATGATTGTTTAACCTCAATACTTATAAGTGTAATTTATAAAGAAGTCATTGAAATTGATTGAGTAAGATGAAGGAAGATTAATCAAGATGTTAATATGAGTTTTTGGTTCATTTTTTATTAAATCTTGATTTTAGATATGAGTATAGTACTTTATTGTCAAACCATGTATACATCATCTTTAAACCATGCAGTTCAATAAAGTTCATTCATAAACCTTTATAATGGGACTCTGAAAAATTTCCTATATTTGGATTTATGAAATTGGTATATTCTTTTGAAAATCTTGCTGAAGGTGGTTAATTCTCACTAGCTATTGAGACTTTCTAAATGAGCTTAATTCTTATTGCTCTCATTTGATCTCACTATCTGAATATGTTGCATCTGATTATCTGTGACCTACTTCAACTGACTGTTAGATCTGATTGTCCAACCTTTGTCCAATCATTGAACTTAATCTGACTTGATTGTCCAATCTGAATGTCCCTGTGGTTCACTACTCATTCATTTCATTAGACTCCATCTGCTCTGAAGATACAAAGAAGCATCTGTTCAGGGGGATTTTTCTTGTCAGTGAATCATATTGTATTCTAATTCATAAAGGGTGAGATTGTTGTCAGCATCCTTCATGTTCCCTTCTTTTTGATGTTGTCAAAGGGGGAGAATTTTTGTGAGTCATTGATTGGCTATTCTAAGGGTTGACTATGGATTGGTTATTTCGGTCTGTTGGTATATTCTCTGTTGGCTTAAGTCTAAGCCTTTCCATGTTCATACTGGCGTGATCATCATGATGAATTAATGCAATGACTCATAATATTGCCATCATCAAAAAGGGGGAGATTGTTGTCCCTGTGGTTTTGAAGTTTTGATGATTACAAACATTATGACTTATTATATATTCTTGATGACACATTTTGATGCCTTTATTACTAAATTTCATCATCTCTATATAGCAGTATGAAATATGTGTCAGGACATGATCTAAATGGCTCAGAATAATGACTATTCAAAAAGTGGGATGATCAGTCAATGCTGGTAACTAAAGGTCAAATGCCAGGTAAGGCCAATGCACACTTCAACTTGAAGAATATAGGTTAGTGCATATACCTTAAACTCTGTGCTCATGTGTTAATTTCAGTTCATAAGGTTGATGCAAGTTCTACATGCAGCATCTAAGGTCAATGCATCTTACTGTTCACGCATTAAGAAGGTCAATGCATGTTAAGGTCATTGATAGCTAAAGTCAATGTTAGTATATGTGTTTACTAACTAAGGTCGATGCTAGTATGCTTATATACTAACTTGGGTCGGTGCATAGTCTGCACGTGTTGCATTGTGCAATCATAGGTCGGTGCATGTTTCTATCGGAGCATGCTTCGCATCGCATTGCACACAAGGTCGGTGCAAGCTTGTGTATTAGGCATATACTCGGTTCGGTGCATGTTTTTGTCAAGGCATATACACGGGTCCGTGCATGTTTATGTCTAGGGCATATACACGGTCGGTGCATCTTTTCGCTCTGGCATATAAATACAAGGTCGGTGCATACTTCTTCAGTATGTATATGAAAGTCGGTGCACGTTTGCATAATGCCTCATAGGTCTGTGCATATTAGCTCACTAAGTCTGTGCATGTTTTGCATCACACACAACTCAGGTCAGTGCCAGTTGCCTGGCATTTGTTACAAGGACTGTGCATCTTTTTCCATGCATGTAGCAGTTGGTGTATTGCTTCATCCTGCATTCATATAGCCGGTGCTCCTTTCTTGTCTATCGCACGAAAAAGGTCTGTGCACATGTTGTCATAGGCATAAAACGTAGTTATATGTTTTGCCACAGGCACAAAAGGGTCTGTGCATACTTTGCATACACCACATTAGGTCCGTGCATGTTTTAATCTTATGCCATCTCAGGTCTATGCACATTGATAAATGGCTGACTTCTGACGAAATGCCTTTGCTGCAACTGACAGGATTAAAAAGGGCACGTGATCCAAGGTAGATGCGTCCAGAGAAACCTGCCACGTGGATTGCTCAGTAAAACCCTCCAAAAATTACTTGGCGGGAACGAGGCCTCCACACACCCATTGTGTGAGCCCGTGGGACCCCTGGCCTGAAGAACATATAAAAACATTCTACTACGATCGAAGAAAAAGTGTGTGAAGATCGAGAGATTAGAAGAAGAGAATTAAGAAAGCAATAGGAATAGGGAGAAAAAAAAAAGAAAGAGAGAGCTGGGATACGAAGAGCAGAAGTAGAGCCAACAAAGAAGAGAGAAAAGAAAGCAGTTCAGAGAGAGAGCCAATGAGCTAGAAGAAGGGAGAGCTTAGAGGAAGAGATCGTGAGAAGAAGAAGAAAGTGTGCAGCCATTCATCCTGAAGATCTGTTTAGTCTGTTCATGGATCAAATCTTGAACGACTATGCTCATTGGAGCTTCTTGTTTTTGTTTTTCCTTTTTGATTTTTTGGTTCCTGTTTTTACTTGCATTTTCTTAGTGTTCTTCGGATTCCCTGTTCAAGGTGTCGAGTTCCTCCTGTGTGTTCAGGAGAAGGGAGATTTATCTCCGGTTGTCCTCTGTGGATTCAGAAGAAGGGAGATTGGTTTCTCCGGGTATGAGCGATTGGGTATCACTCACGGTTTTCCCTCTGGTTTAGAGGAAGGGAGACTCGTGTCTCCGGTTGCTAGTGACGGGCTGTCACTAGTGGTCCCCTCCGATTTGGAGGAAGGGAGGTTAGCCTCTTGTTCTAGTTCTGTGGGTTACAGAACTTGTTTGAGGGATTTGTCTCCCTCAGTTATCAAGCTGTTAGGTAGCATCTTGTTACAGACTGAGTTTACGTCTTGCATTTTGCAAGGGAAGCCTCACTCCGGTTTGGAGTGAGGGGTGGACGTAGGCAGGCTGGTGTCTGGCCGAACCACCTGAAAATCTTGTGAGCAGTGGTTTACGTTGGTGTGATTGTTCCTTATCTCCTTTCTCCTTCATAGGTTTTCTTCACCGTCCGTTTGTGCGCTATTTACTCAATTCGATATCTGACTTGCTTGAGCCTGAACGCTGAGGATTATATTTTGTCGCTCGCTGATAATGTGTTAGCATGTTAAGTGTCTGCCCACTGGTTCAATAGAAGCCTTCATTTCTAGACGTCCATGCTGGTGATTTTTTTAATCATTTCTTAGAGTGTGTTTTTAGTTAAATTGGGCGATGTTGGCCCAGAGAGATGGCAGATAAGAAGGGGGGTTGAATTGTCCCCTTGCTGAGATGGCGGATTTCAAAAACTTACTTAACTAATTACAATGGAAATAAAACTAACAACGTTAATTGCCCTAATCAAACGTGAGATTAAGATAGTTCTCTCAAGCTGTCTAATCTCACTCGAATTAACAGAGCAAACAACAGATAAATTTATGCCCAAATACTAATAACGGAGGTAGCAATGTGTGGAGGTGTCGTGAATAAAAATCTACAAATTGACCTGTGAATGGAGATAGAAGAAATTGACAAACGCACAGGCAAACCACATGCCATTTGGAGTTTTTTAGGTTGTTCAAGACCACGACGGGCTCCCTATGTCCTCCCCTCACCGAACCCGGTGAGACTTCACTCCACGCTATGAAACATAGTAACACAGGGACGAACCCCAACACCACACACGCTGCTTCCGTAGTAATATCCACACGGGGATAAGCCCCAAAACGCTGCCACTGCAGCACACACACACACCGTCGGGGAACACACCCCGAACACTAAAACCACACAGAGATGCAGCTCCGTCTACCACAACCAAACTCGGGGAAACTTACCCCGCAATAGATCCACACACGCGGAGATGAAACTCTGCCCACACACGATAATATATCGAGTTTGATAAACAAAAAGATATACAATAAACGCCCGCAGTAGTATGTAGATGAAGATAGACTATGAAGCACTCATAGAAATAAACATAGAGAGGATGTAGAAATATCTCCTTGAATGCTTGACGGCATGTAGACAAATCTTCTTTGAAGCTTTCAACGGTGGAGGGGTCGATCTTCAAGTGGTACAAAGACGAGTGAACTTCTCCTTGGAGATTTAGCCTCGTCGAAGCTTGAGCGCTTAAGGACCGAAGTAGATCTACAGGATTCCAAACAACATCGCTCCTACAAGACAAGAAAACGTGAAGCACATAAGAGGAACTCCCTTCCTCTCCCACCTACGGCCAAACTCTTCCTTTCCTACAACCAAATAGAAAATATTAGCGCGAGCCTCCTTGGATCGAAGCAATCGCGGCCAGAAAATATTAAGGAGAAAACCAGCAACAAAAGACCTCTATAGCCCTTGCAAAACCCTCTCAAAGTAACACCCAAACATGCATAGAAACCCTAAGGGCATTGGGGTAAAATAGCAAGCCAACTGGATCTTGGACAGTGGGTTTCGAAACCAATTCGTAAAACCCGTTCCGGATGAACCAGACAAAGTGTCGACTCTTAGAGTCGACACTTCTGTCAAGGTGTTCTGCCGACAGAGAGAAAACACCACCCAGGACAAAAGTGTCGACTCTCAGAGTCGACACTTTTTGTCGAGAGTTCTGCTAAAAGACAGAAATCAACACACAGGACAAAAGTGTTGACTCACAAAGTCGACACTTTTTGTCAACATATCAGAAATCAATGCAGATAGCACTCAGCAAAATAAGTGTCGACTCTTAGAGTTGACACTTTTACTGACATATGTGAAAACTCAATTAAACTCAATTGAAACCCCATAAATCCTCATCCAATCATCAAAAACAAATTTCCATGCATTGAAACAAGGTATTGGGATATATTAAACTGCATTCAAACAAAAGCCAATGAATGTGTTAAGCAACTTGAATTTCAAATCACTCTTTGAGATATAGCATAATAAGCACTATCAAGCCACCCAAACTTCAACAAGGAATCAAGCCAATGAGACAAGCAAATTGATATATATGAAACTCATTCATAACAACAAGATAATCACCAATAACACTTGAGATTGACAAATGAAACATGGGAAGCTAAAAGACCAACAACAATCTTCAAGATAGTTAAGAAGAGCATGCATGAGACTCATGCAAACCCAGTACACGAAAAACCATTTCAAACCCAATCAAGGTATAGATAATCAAATTCAAAAGCAAAGTCTTACCATGGATCCATGACTTGAGGACTATATGAACCTGCACTTAATATGAACAAATCACTTAAGTCAGTCTTCAAGTAATGCAGATAAATGCACATAGTTAAGCACATGAAGGCTAAGGTCTATGCAAGTATTTCCAAGTCTGTGCATATGTTTGAGCAAGTCAGAGCATATATTGACAATGTCTGTGCACATTAAGGAAAAACACCAAAGAAGGTCGGTGCACATTTGATAGGGTCTGTGCACATTTTGAAACTCGGTGCAAGTTTAAAAGGTGCCAAAGAAAGTCGGTGCAAGTTGAAGTTCAGGTCGGTGCACATAGCTAAGAGGTCGGTGCACATAGCTAAGAGGTCGATGCACATTTTTTGTAAAACACAGAGTTGTGGTCAGTGCAGAAATAAAGAAAGGCCAAAGACGCTCGGTGCAACCTGCCATGACCCAGTGAAATGGGTTGGTGCAAAGAAGAAACAAACCAAGGAGTGTCGACACTTACTATCCAGTATTTCCCAAAACCTGATAAAAGCATTAAGCTCAGTCTAATGGAACAATAGTATGCCTTATATCAAGATTTCCATAATCATGAATCAAACTTAATCTTGCCACATGGAAATACATCAAAAGAGAATTCTTACCATAGTTTCAAGGATTTGTTGGCTTTAAAGAACCTGCAGAAGTTGGAACCTCAAGAACATGTTATTTCACATAAAAAGTCATGTTCAATCCAATACAAACACATGAACTTACACAACCCATTCTTAATTAGAGTTTCCCCATCTGCTCATGAATACAAGTTCAGTCCAAACCAAACTGAACTCACACATTCCAACAATCCAAATAATATAAATGATCAATTGTATAAGCAACCTCATTCAAGGAACTTAGAGACAAGAATTTCTATGACTTAAACCCATCAAATAAACTAACATGGAAGTCAGTTTCACATTCAAAATTAATCAGATTTCTGCATGAAGTAACCAAGACTTATTACCATCTAGATAAACCAAAACAAGAGACACGGCTCAAGGAGCCAGGGGTCGACCCATGAGGTCGACCCTTGAAGTAGGAAATAAAGATTCTGCCTAAAGGCAGTCCAGTTCAACCCAAGAGCATCCAAACCTGCAAAGCAGAATATCAACATGTGAGCTCATTTCAACAAGATGTTTTCCACAAGATAATCATGAATGAATTTCACTTCAATGCAAACGCAAACCACACAATATATTGTAATCACCAAAACCATTATCAAAGATAACGAGGGAGCGCCACGAACCCAACAATCTCCCCCTTTTTGAAGATGACAATATATTGTGGCCACCCAAAATTCTCTCCCCCTTTGGCATTATCAAAAAGTGGGGGTTTAGAGAAACAATCAAATTTGAAATGAGATAGAGTAGCGCACGAACCCAGCAAGTAACCTAATATGAAGTAGGTTGTGTAAACCATGAACACCAAGCAAGAATTTGGAATTTGATGAGCAATAAGCAGATGTATGAAATAAGTGCAAATGCTCGATTTTTGTAATTTTTGTTAAATGTATGACTAATTATGCACAAGTAGTATAAAGAAACTATGCTATATGGAGAATGTAAAACTAAGCTATGGACAAAGTGTATTGTGCTCAAGAGCATGTTATTCTCCCCCAATTGTCAAGAACGAAAACCAACTGACAATGGGTTATTTAACATGTTATTTACAAGTATAACCTAGAGATGCATGTAGATGAAATGAAGTATGTTATGGACAAGACGGATCAAGCATTCAGACACTCAAGCATGCATAGATAAATATAGACTCATGCAAGTCCCTTCGAGACGGGTGTAAGGATTATGCAATCGATTATAGAACATGATGTGCATGTACAATACTAAGAAGGTCGTGCTTACATAAATAAAGTACTGCATTAACCATGAAAGACGATTGATTCATAAAAGACATTCAAACAATCAAACCCAAAGTGCATATGTGAAAATTGAGCAATGAATTTCAAGGTAATATGGATAATCAGTCATATTTTCTAGAGAACACTAAAAGAAACTTATCATCCATACACTTTCATACACACTGCTCGAATATTGGTAGCTACATATGACCCCAATTTTTTTAAATTAAAATTAATGGTGTGACTAACCTTTTGACACGAGTGGCATCCTTTGTCTCAGGGACACTTCCTAGTTACTCAGTTTCGTCACTTATCTTAGCTGTGGATTTTATCACTTTTCGACGCGAGTTGTATCCTTTGTCTCAGGGACACTTCCCGGCTACTTAGTGGTAAATCACACTTATTTTTTATGGTGGATTAGCTTCTCCTTTAGATGTGAGTTTCCTCCTTTATTTCAGGGGGGATTCCCGGCTACTCGGATCCACGTTCCACTTATACAAATTTTTGGTGGGGTAAACAGCTTTTTTCTCACGAGATATGTGATTTCCATGTAGAGATTCAAGAGTCCTTAAAAGTGTAGGGTAGAAAATTGTAATCCTTATTAGATTGAATCATTATCTCAAAAAGGTGCATTTTGTGTGGGTGGTTGTATTGAATGTAAAAGATGAATTAGTCTCATCACAGTAATGTCTCCCCCTAAATGTATGCACGGTTATAAAAAAAAATATCCCTCTTAATATATGCCATGTAACAAACATGTCTAAATCAATTCAATTTCATTTAGCAAGGGATGAGTCATAGAAGGAGTCAAAAAGGTGGGTGATATCTTATATACATTCAAGCATGCATCGAGATGGATTTATCACACAGGTTGATTACCGGTACGCGGCGGAGATAAAGGTCCAAAGACCCTACTCACGCATAAGGAGAGTTTTCAGGTGGACGTAATCCACCTTTCCACTAACATCATTTTATATACCGAATAACTATGGCATTCAAGCATAGAAGTATGCAATGACATGTAAGTGTATGCATGTAACTTGAAAAGATGATTGAAAATTTTCTTTATTTACAAGTATGCAAAGATGTGTATGATATGTGGCGTATGTATCATGCAAGTGAGTGTGTAAGCTATATATGCAACAGTAAACCATTGTTTGCAAGATGTGAGTAAAAGAGTAAAAGACTCTATGCACAGACCGAGACATTCAAACCTGAATTGGTATTTACAAAAACGGAGGAAGGTGTGTGTGAAAAACTATATATGTGTAATGTAAAGCATTAAAAAAACTAAATTTATTCACATGATGTGAAAAGAGAAGTGTGTTCAACTAATCTAAGCATAACGCTCACAAGATCTCATCATTTCAGAAGTTGCCAAAATCAACAGAATAGGAATGCAATTTTTGAATGTGAACTCCAGACTCAACTTTTACCTTTTAGATTTTTTCAAAATGAACCTAACCAAAATAAGTTCTCAAAATTAAACCATTTTCTTTCTCACCTTGATAGTCCTTTATATATTAATGTTCCTTGACCTCAAGGCACCCCTGCAAAGTAGATTCTCATTTTGGAGATTTGGGTACCCAAGTCATCTTGGGTCCCGAGGGGTTAGTTCTAATATGAGCAAGTATGTTCTTTTTATTTTTCCTCTCATACCATTCATCATCGGCCCTCATCATGGTACAATTATCCATTGAGTGTCCATTCAGGCCACAGTAAAAGCAGTGAGAAGTTTTTCTTTTCATGGATCAATTTTCATCATTTTTCGTTGAATTGCAATTATTCATTACATGTCCAACTCCACCACAGTAATGACAAGAAAATTTTCTTTTTGCAAACCATTCATCATCTCTTTTCTTTCTAAAGTAATTTTTAAAAATATGACCATGTAATCCACAATAAAAACAATGAACATTAAAGTTTTTCTTCATTGGTTTTTCAAGATTTTTAGACTCATCAACAATTTTCATTGTGACTTCAATGCTTCATTATCTTCAAATTTCATCATAAAACAGTCATACATATCGTGACCAAATTTTTTATAGTAAAAGTATAAGACATTTCTCCTTTTACTTGTTGCATGATTATGTTTAACAACATGGGGTTTTGCATGCACACAAGAGCAATTAACGTCATTTTTCTGATCTTTATTTTCTTTTACAGATGTGGACATTAGTTCAATCAAACTTTTTATTTGACTTTCTAAAGACAAGATATGCAATTCAGAACTAGCCAATTCTTCCTCACAATATGCAATTTTCTCATTTAACAATGAGTTAATAGTCGTATGACTTTCAATTTCTTGTTCAAGAATGTGCAAATTGTCACAATCATCAATGATCACACATTATCCTTTCTCAATCTTTTCAAGACTTTTTAATTTACCTTCAAGCAAGGAGATCTGAATCAACAGAGCACTATTTTCATTTTGGAGTTTGTTAAATGAATTTTTATTCATGGAAGTGTGTTCAAGTTCTTTTATTTGAAAACTCATATTTTCATCAAACATTCTATTCATGGTTTCATTGCTTTCAAATTTATCATTTATGTTCCTAAAGCTTTCTATTTCCTTTCTCAGTTCCTTCAGCTTTTCAGACTTGTCAACATTCAGAGTAGCTTTCCCTTTTTCTATTTGTTGAAGTTCTGAAATTTTATCCAATAAAGATTTGTTTTTAGATCTAAGATTTACAATTATCTCTTTGTGTTCTTCCTCATCAAGCATGTGAGATTCAACTAATCTTTCAAGTTCGGTGCATTTTCCACATGAAGAATTGTCATGTTTCTTTTTCAATCTTTTGTTTTCAAATTTTATTATTTTATATCTAGCAAACAGTTCATCATAAGCATTTAGCAATTCATCATAGCTCAATTCATCATCATCATCAGAATCGCAGTCAGGATTTACCTCAGAGCTTCCGTTACTTTGCCAATCACTATTGCTTGCCACGAGGCACTCACTATTTCGACTTTATTCTTGGGATTCCTTTAGCCCATCCCAAATTTCTTTGGTAGATCTGCAATCAGAAACAAATGGAAATTTGTTAATGTTCAATGCAGCTTTAAGAGCATTCAAAGCAAACAAATTATCAGAATTCTTTCTCTTATCCTCATCGGTCCATCTTGATTCATTTTTTGGAAGACTGTAAGGACCATGAGTGATTAGATTCATCAACTTCGGATTAGTATTTGTAATCCACACACAAAGTTTTCCAAGCCATAGACCATAATCAAAACCATCAAAGACAGGAAGCACATTTACACTAGCCATCATGAAACAATCTTTTCTCCTAGACCGCAAGGTCCGCTAATAAAAAATCAGAGACTAGGCGTTGATACCAATTGTTGGACCAGAGAGATGGCAAACAAGAAGGGGATTTGAATTGTCCCCTTGCCGAGATGGCAGATTTTAAAAACTTACTTAACTAATTACAAGGGAACTAAAACTAACAGCGTTAATTGCCCTAATCAAACGTGAGATTAAGATAGTTCTCTCAAGCTTTCCAATCTCACTCGAATTAACAGAGCAAATAACGGATAAATTTATGCCCAAATACCAATAACGGAGGTAGCAATGTGTGGAGGTGTCGTGAATAAAAATCTACAAATTAACCTGTGAATGGAGATTGAAGAAATGGACAAACGCACAGGCAAACCACATGCAACACGGAGATTTTTAGGTGGTTCGAGACCACGACTGGCTCCCTACGTCCACCCCTCACCGAACCCGATGAGGCTTCACTCCACGCTACGAAACGTAGCAACACGGGGACGAACTCCAACACCACACACGCTACTTCTACAGCAATATCCACATGGGGACAAGCCCCAAAACATTGCCACTATAGCACACACACACAACGTTGGGGAACACACCCCGGACCCTAAAACCACACGGAGACGCAGCTCCCTCTACCACAACCAAACTCGGGGAAACTTACCCCGCAATAGATCCACACACGCGAAGATGCAACTCTGCCTACACACGATAATATATCGAGTTGGATAAATAAAAAGATATACAACAAACGCCGACAGCAGTAAGTAAATGAAGATAGACTATGAAGCACTCATAGAAATAAACATAGAGAGGATGTAGAAATATCTCCTTGAATGCTTGACGGCCTGTAGACAAATCTTCCTTGAAGCTTTCAACGGTGGAGGGGTCGATCTTCAAGAGGTACAAAGACGAGTGAACTTCACCTTGGAGATTCAGCCTCGTCCAAGCTTGAGCGCTTAAGGACTGATAGTTAAAAATGCATGCCGTTAATACATCCACTACCAAATTTAATTATCGGCTCACAAATTAATTAGAAGAAAATAGATAAGTGGTGAGTCTGAGTCGAATCCACGGGGAAATTTAGATTTTAAGATAGGAAATCTTGAGTTTCTATAATAAATAATTTATGGCAAATTAGAATATGAATCTACAAATTGAAATTAACTAACTTAGGTGAATGAACTTACAACATAAATTAAATTAAACAAGTGCAATACAGACACCAACAACACCACGTTTAGAGGAGGAGAGAGATCATGAATAAAATTCTTACTCTAAATCAACACTAAAGAATGAATGTGCTGGCAGTGTAATTAACATACCTAAGATAATTAAGATTAATGGACTAACTAAATAAAGCTTCGAAGAGAATAATACAATAGGTAAACAAAGACCCTGAAAAGAACTTTATGGAAACAATAGTAAACAAAAACAAAGATCTGCAACACAAAAGAGCTTCGGCTGCTCTCTCCCTTTCTCTCGTTGTGGATGCCACATGCGCTACAGAAGAGGCTTGCTGGCAACGATATCCTCACGCGACGGCGAGGGAAGCTCACAGCAGCAGAAGGAGTTCGCGATGCACAGAACGGGCGCGTGATATGGCCGATGCTGCACTTCTAACCGCTGAAGAAGCCTGCTACGGCACCCGTACGATGCAGAGGGGAGCTCACCACGGACGGCACGAAGAAGCTCACCACGACTGAGAAGGCTCACACGCGAGGGACAGAAGCCGCAGAGGAGGCCCGCCGCGACCACACTACATGCACGGCGGAGGGCAGCAGAAGAGACTGCCACCGGTGACGCGGCACCGGACATAACCAGCGCTGTAGAAAGAGCTCCGCGAGAGCCGTCCCGGACGAAGCACGGTGCAGCAGAGAGGGCTCGCCGAAGCTGGTGAGGTTCCCGAACGTGACCAGCAGCCCTCCGCCTCTCACGAGCGGATGGCCAAGCCTACTACAAACTCTCAAAGAAAAAGAAGACGGCAACCCAAACTAAGAACCCAAAGAGGGGGAACCGAAGACAAAAGATGAACCCAAAGTGTGAACTAAAAAGCAGGAAGATTAAAAACTCCCAGCACCCACACGTTGCAGAGGGAGCTCTACACGGACGGCGGAGGAGCCTTGCGAAAGAAAACCAACAACCAAGAACTCTCAGAGAAAACCAAAAACAAAAACCAACCCAAGACCACTCCAAAAAAAAACACAGCCGACCCACCCCCTGTACATTCCTGGAACCCTCTTTTTATAGGGGCACAGCTCGCCCAGAACTCCATAGAACCACCGCCGCTTGCGTCGGCATTATCCATGCTCTGCCGGTATGACGCTTTCGCAAATGCCTATCTCACAAGCCAGGCTCCATGCATCGTGTTTTTCGCGAACGGAAGCCACGTTTCACGAGCCTTCTCTGCATGCAGTTGGATGCGCAGGAACCTACGAGCGAACCGCCGCTTGCGCGAACGCAGCTTCCGTTGCTGCGAACACCGCGCACGGAGTAAACCGCCTCCGCTACGAGTGGGTGCGTCTACCTTATCTCGTCGATGGCATCTTTGTGAAGGCCATCGCATGCCGCTATTCACGCGATAGGGACGCCATCGCAACACCCAGCCATGCATAGAATATCCACCATTTCTTTACGTGATTATCCCCTCAAACTGCAGCTTTAGTGCAACTAAGTCACTTGTCTTGCAAATGCATGCATATGCCTTTCACTTGGCCATGCACGTGATACTCATATTGCAGCCATTTCTTCTTTCGCGATGGGCCCATCAAGCTTGCTGCATCATGCAACCCACCAGGCCTTCTCCTACGTGATGGAGGTGCACCACCATGCATGATCCATCTTTTTGCATTCTTAGTGTGTGCTTTCATGCACATGATACGTCCAACCCATGTACCTGTTTTTAGAAAGAGTGCATATGTGATATACCAACATAAAATGTTAATCAATGTAAAAATGTGTTCATAAGTATGCACTGAGTTTTAATTACTCCCAATAATTATCATTTTCCATGAAATCTCAAGAATTCATCAAAACCTATTTCTGTGGATAATTTTCACACATAATCAATAATTTACTTTGAATTTTCTCTAAAACATGTGAAATTAATATGTGAAAATATGAAGTTAACAAGGACCGAAGTAGATCTACAAGATTCCAAACAACATCACCCCTACAAGATAAGAAAACGTGAGGCACATAAGAGGAACTCCCTTCCTCTCCCACCTGCGGCCAAACTCTTCCTTTCCTACAACCAGATAGAAAATATTAGCGCGTGCCTCCTTGGATCGAAGCAATCGCGGCCAGCATATATCAAGGAGAAAACCAGCAACAAAAGACCTCTATAGCCCTTGCAAAACCCTCTCAAAGCAACACCCAAACATGCATAGAAACCCTAAGGGCATTGGGGTAAAATAGCAAGCCAATCGGATCTTAAACAGTGGGTTTCGAAACCAATTCGTAAAACCCGTTCCGGACGAACCAGACAAAGTGTCGACTCTTAGAGTTGACACTTCTGTCAAGGTGTTCTGTCGACAGAGAGAAAACACCACCCAGGACAAAAGTGTTGACTCTCAGAGTCGACACTTTTTGTCGAGAGTTCTGCCAGAAGACAGAAATCAACATACATGACAAAAGTGTCGACTCACAGAGTCGACACTTTTTGTCAGTATATCAGAAATCAATGCAGACAGCACTCAGCAAAAAAGTGTCGACTCTTAGAGTCGACACTTTTACTAACATATGTGAAAACTCAATTAAACTCAATTGAAACCCCATAAATCCTCATCTAATCATCAAACACAAATTTCCATGCATTGAAACAAGTTATTGGGATATATTAAACCGCATTCAAACAAAAGCCAATGAATGTGTTAAGCAACTTGAATTTCAAATCACTCTTTGAGATATAGCATAATAAGCACTATCAAGCCTCCCAAACTTCAACAAGGAATCAAGCCAATGAGACAAGCAAGTTGATATATATGAAACTCATTCATAACAACCAGATAATCACCAATAAGACTTGAGATTGACAAAGAAACATGGGAAGCTAAAAGACCAACAACAATATTCAAGATTGTGAAGAAGTGCATGCATGAGACTCATGCAAACCTAGTATACGAAAAACCATTTCAAACCCAATCAAGGTATCGATAATCAAATTCAGAAGCAAAGTCTTACCATGGATCCATGACTTGAGGACTATATGAACCTGCACTTAATATGAACAAACCACTTAAGCCAGTCTTCAAGTAATGCAGATAAATGCACAAGGTTAAGAACATGAAGGCTAAGGTCTGTGCAAGTATTTCCAAGTCTGTGCATATGTTTGAGCAAGTCAGAGCATATATTGACAAAGTCTGTGCACATTAAGGAAAAACACCAAAGAAGGTCGGTGCACATTTGATAGGGTCTGTGCACATTTTGAAACTTGGTGCAAGTTTAAAAGGTGCCAAAGAAAGTCGGTGCAAGTTGAAGTTCAGGTCGGTGCACATAGCTAAGAGGTCGGTGCACATTTTTTGTAAAACACAGAGTTGCGGTCGGTGCAGAAGTAAAGAAAGGCCAAAGATGCTCGGTGCAACCTGCCATGACCCAGTGAAATGGGTCGGTGCAATGAAGAAACAAACCAAGGAGTGTCGACACTTACTGTCCAGTAGTTCCCAAAACCTGATAAAAGCATTAAGCTCAGTCTAATGCAACAATATTATGCCTTATATCAAAATTTCCATAATCATGAATCAAACTTAATCTTGCCACATGGAAATACATCAAAAGAGAATTCTTACCATAGTTTCAAGGATTTGTTGGCTTTAAAGAACCTACTGAAGTTGGAACTTCAAGAACATGTTATTTCACATAAAAAGTCATGTTAAGTCCAATACAAACACATGAGCTTACACAACCCATTCTTAATTAGAGTTTCCCCATCTACTCATGAATACAAGTTCAGTCCAAACCAAACTGAACTTACACACTCCAACAATCCAAATAATATAAATGATCAATTGTATAAGCAACCTCATTCAAGGCACTTAGAGACAAGAATTTCCATGACTTAAACCCATCAAATAAACTAACATGGAAGTCAGTTTCACATTCGAAAGTAATCATATTTCTGCATGAAGTAACCAAGACTTATTACCATCTACACAAACCAAGAAAAGAGACACTACTCAAGGAGCCAGGGGTCGACCCATGAGGTCGACCCTTGAAGTAGGAAATAAAGGGTCTGCCTAAAGGCAGTCCAGTTCAACCCAAGAGCATCCAAACCTGCAAAGTAGAATATCAACATGTGAGCTCATTTCAACAAGACATTTTCCACAAGATAATCATGAATGAATTTCACTTCAATGCAAATGCAAACCGCACAATATATTGTAATCATCAAAACCATTATCAAAGACAAAGAGGGAGCGTCACGAACCCAACAGGTGATATTTCTAAAAGATCCATTCACCCACCCTTTGGATCTATTTCCGCGTACCACATGTACTAACATAGAGAAGCCCTTTAAAGAAGTATCACCGCAGTAATAACGGTGCAAAATTACCCTCATCCCTGGCCGGTGGAGCTTGGGAAGCAGCAACTTCCTCAAATGATGGTAGCTGAGGCGGGGCCACCTCAGTGGCTGGAGCTACGGAGCTGCTTGCTCAATTACAACTTTACGAGCTCTTTTAGCCCGCGCCACGGAAACCTTCACTAGAGATGTTACTTTCCTCTTTCAACTTCCCCGAGGTAGAGGAGTAGTAGTGGGAGCTGGTGCAGGGATATCGAAATAAGAAGGCTTCTGAGCCTGCATGATTAGCTTGCCATAATCCCCTTACTGCCGCACGTCTGGTCTATCTACAAGAAGAGGAGAAAGGAGGATATAAGCCAAAGCGTAAAAGCAATACAAAAACACATGTCCCTATCAAAGCATGAAGACATACCTGCTAGCCCTTTGTATAAAGGGGAAAGAGGCCAATAATACAAAGCCACTTCCTTGTCTCGGGAAGAAGCCTCACGGAGTAGCCAGCATACATCTCTAATCTTCTCACACCGGTTGGCTAGCTGACCCAGATCCGGATGCTCTCGGGAAGCGAGACAATGGTACAGGCCCAGGTGGTCTAGACCCTAGCCATCTGCATAATTGAATGATATAAACAATTTATGGGCTAGAATAGCCTCGGCAGGAGTGCTGAGTTCCAGGCCGTGAATTTTGTGCAGAATAAAGAGCCAAGAAGTCTGACGATAATATGTGGCAGTCTTGTCCTCCCTCCGTACAAAAGCCTGGAATGGATAGAGGCAATCTTGCTCCGAGCGCCAAGAGATTGCCAGGGGTATTGGTTCTTCAACCAGAAAGGGGAACTATTGCAGCCCTTTCAAAGACTTCAAAAAATCATCCTCTTTCACCTCCGACAGTACTAGCACCAGTTGCTGAGTTTCCTTCTTCATGGCTTTACGCACCTCGAGATATTCGCCCACCGCCTAAGGGCGCTGATAGAGAAGCCTCTTCAAATGGGATTCGTCGATATCAAACATAGGTCTGGGCTGACGGTTCAAGAAAGTACATTCCGCCACATCCCAACAATTCGCCTTCATGTGCATGTAGAAGCTGGTACGGGCATTCCACCATTTAATGTACTCGGGGGTGACTCGAGGAACACGCCTAGGCGTCAGAACTTTGAAAGTTTTGGCCTCTCAGCGATGGAAGAAGTCCCACCAGGAGCGACCTTCTGCAGCAACCATCTTGCCTTGTTTTGTCAGGTCATCAAGAGGAAATTGGGCAGACGAAGGTGGAATATGTTGGTCATAGCCAAAGTTACGACTGAAATGGAAAGGGTAGTATGGCTCCAAGAAGATACTACTACCCATCCTGAATATTAGTACACTCGGGTGAATGGCCAGTGCCCATTCAACCAGCTCAGGTTCCAAGATGGGCCGGGTTGCAGGTGCACCCGAAATGGGATGGGAATATACTTCAGTGACTTCCATCTTGCATTCATGCTGGCAATTGACCAGGGGGCTAGAGTGGGCAACTAAGCTCCAAAAATGAATGGTGCCCGCGAAATCTACCGGGACCTTTGTTAACCGGCCTCGAATAGAGAAAAGTTGATGCGTGGTCTTCTCTGGCTCTACATTGGCAAATTCAAGCATTCTTGGATACAACGTCAGTTCTTGAAGTGCTCTTGGGGAAAACTGTGGGAACAATGTGCACACCAAAGCATTGAAGAAATGGATGGGTCCTACGGTCCTGAGACTCCGCGATGTCCGGGACTTGTGCAGCTCCCCCAGCATCCTATAGATCAAGCAGAGTGCCGCAGGACATAAAGATAATTTTATACCCCAGGCCATCTGGCATGCTGGGTAAATTGCCTCATGGCATATGACTGTTTCATCTCCTTTAGGAAGAGCAAAAGAACAAAGCCAGAATCTTAGGAATGCTGCTCAATGTGTCACGGCATCAATCCCCGTCAGGTTCGGCCCACTCTGATATGCCTGGTGAAGGGAAGGCGACAAGCTTGATTTGAAACGGGCTCGCTTCACCTGCTACGTGGTAACCAGTACTACAGATGGATAGTCAGTATACGTCAAGTTGCCTCGGAAGAAATATTGAATCCACAGCCCCATTCGAACTTTCTTGCGGTCTCCCTTCTTTCTGCTCCGAGATGAAGAAGCCCCCGATGAATCCTCATAATAGGACAAGCATAGCATCCTATACACCTTCATCAGGTAGCGATGCGAGAAGCCAATGAAGTATCAACCTTCGCCATTGGACTCGTCCTTCAAGAAGTCGGTAAGACAAACCTCTTCATACGGATCGCCATTAATGGGCAGACCACTGAGTTGTGAAAGGCTCCATAAATCTAACAGGGTCTCACCTTCAGCTGTATAAAAGGTGTTAAATTCACTATTGAAGACCTCGATCATACCGTAGCATAAACCCTTTGAGATCGGGTGGAGAGGGGAAATCTCACCGCCCGTATGGAGAGGCCAAACGAGGTCCAAACCGGACCGAACAAGGCTCAACTCCTGAAAGTGGTAGCCCTCGGGCCCACTTATTATGAAGCCTAAAAATTCACTCGGTACAAGCGCTTCCTAGGCGGTCTTCGGGTTGGGAAGTTTGAGCATCAGTCGATCGGAAAAGCTCTCTTGGAGCCCCCTATTCCTTGTCCCGACCCAGCACTTATCTCTCGAGAGACCACTCCTCAACAAGTGCCATTCGCTCAAACTCACTGATGGAAGCTTAATGATTCAGCCGTTGTGAATCCTTTAATGGCAGGAAGCTCAGGGGGACAAGGGAAACCAAGAGTCCGCGCGCCGTAAGGAGCCCGCATGAAGGACGTTACCACCCCTGGAACCCCTCCGCTTACAGGGATCAATTCGCACAACTAGCCACTATTTAAACAGGACATGCCCAACTATGACGGAGGAGCTTAAGCAACCTTAAGCATGCCTGAGTAAGCATGAGAAGGAACCACTTCACCTTTTGGTGGAGAGGAATCTCGCGCTCCCACTTTCCTCCTAATTCTCCTCTTCGCATCTGTGCTCTACTACCTGTGCTGACTTACGCATCGGAGGGTCTTCCCCGGGGATCTATTCCTGGGCACCTCTGACTAGTTTCCCTTCTTACAGTTCATACTTCAACGGTACGTGGCCATCTTCCTCCCCGCTCAGGAGCAGCGCGAGATCGCCCCTCTTCATCTGGCGCCGTCTGTGGGAAACGCACAAAGAGCCATCATGGTGCGAAGAAGTTCTGGTAGGAGGACTACTGTGGATATGAGAAAAGCTCTGGTAATGGAGGAAGGTGCACCTTCCCTCCCTATGGAGCATTCCCCATCCGACAACCAAGCCAACGAGCTACCTCCATCGGTGGCGGGGGAACAACTTCCCGACGGGAGCACCGACGCCCTCCAAACCCTCAACATAAAACTAGATGTCCTCGTGGATCTCATGAGGGCCCAAGCGGCTAGGGAGGAGAAGTCACAGCTCCCCAGGAAAATCCCCCCACGTGGAGATGCCTCCCAGCACACTATTGTAGGCCGTTTCATCCTCCGGGGGCAGCGGCTCATCCGCAACGCGTCAGGAGGACCATCGCACGCCCCTCCCTAGGAGCAAGAAGCCTCATCAACCCCGAGGATGGAGAAGACCGGAGCACACAAACCATTCTAGGACGCTGAAGCCCCTGAGGAGTGTCGGGGTAGCATGCAAGCGCGCCCCCCCAACCCCTCAGGACACCGACAACCGGAACTCTCTCTCCGGCTGCGACACTTTGAGAGGCGTTTCGCAGAGCAAGAGCGCGTTCTCCGTGCCTTGCAGAAGACTTCTCCTATGGAGGACGAGGAGCGATCCCCCTACTCCGACTACATCCTGAAGGCAGAGATATCTCTCAGAATCTCACTTCCCACCTTCAAGTCGTACGATGGCCAGGGAGACCCGACCGACCATTACGATAGCTTCGACGCCCTGATGACCTTACATGGGGCATCCGATGTGATCAAGTGCCGAGCGTTCATGACCACTCTGGTTCACGGCGCCCAGACTTGGTTCAGAGCCCTCTCCTCCGGCAGCATCCATAACTTCAAGCAATTCGGGTGAGTTTCAAAGAAAGCTTCGTCGGCAGCGGTCTGCCCCGGTCAGTGGCGGGATTACTGGCCCTCAAACAGGAGTAGGGGGAGAAGTTAAGGGCTTATATCAACTAATTTAAATCGGAAGCCCTGCGCATCCCCCGCCTAGATGTGGCCTCTGCCATCACTGCCTTGACCGGGGGTACCCGCGATGAGAACCTACGGCACGAGCTAGTGCTTCATCCCCCTACCTCCCTCGCCGAGCTAGTGACCTTGCCTCTATGCCATGCGGAGTGCAAAGAAGTACTCAGCCCCTACCGAGGCACAACCGGCTCGGGTCGGGAGGGGGACAAGAAGAGATCGTTCGAGCAAGGGATGGGACAAGGAAAGAGGCAGAACCAGGACGGAGATCGAAAAGAGCTGTCCCGGAAGTACGAGCGATATACCCCACTTACCGCCCCCGTCTACGAGATCTATGAAGACATCAAAGGCTCGGGTCTCCTCAACCAACCTGAGCCTATGAAGACCAAGCATCGCAATCACCGCAAGCACTGCATGTTCCATAGCTACCACGGGCATCACACCAGCGATTGCCATCAACTTCAAGATGAGATTGAGCGCCTCATCTGCCAGGGACACCTATCTCGATATGTGTCCGAGCAAAAGGAAGACCAAGGCACAGCTGAAGAGATTGATAATGCCCCCCATGGAGTCCACATCAACGTCATCGCGGGCGGGACGACATCAGGCGGAGATAGCAACCGAGGATGAAAGCGTCACGTCGAGCGGGCGAGCCAAGCCTCTACTGAGGCACCTGCGGTCCCGCTGGGTAGTGAACCATAGGCCCTGGTATTCTCTGACCAAGATCTGGAAGGGATAACCACCCCGCACGATGATGCTCTCGTGATGTCGGCCACAATAAACCATTGTAACGTGCACAGAATCTTAGTCGACAATGGTAGTGCCCCTGATGTATTGTCCTATGAATGTTTCCTCAAAATGGGAGAGAATCCATCTAAACTCCGCCTGATCCGAACCCCTCTCTATGGGTTCAACGGCCAGGCTACTTATCCCGAAGGAGCACTGAGTCTGGCTATTACTATCGGCACCCCGCCCAAAACCGTTACGGTTATGGTAGACTTCATCGTGATTAAGGGGATGCCGACATACAACGCCATCTTCATCCGAGGCATTCTCAGCCGAATGAAAATGGTGCCCTCTACCCTTCACCAAAAGATGAAGTTCCCGACCAAATATGGCGTGGGGGAAGTTCGCGATAACTAGGCATTGGCTAGACGGTGCTATATAGTCTCAGTTGACGCCACTAGGCCGGAAGGGAAGAATAAGGGGATAAAGGGAGCCGAGGAGGGACCTGCAACATCTCAGCCTGGCGGTGAGTTGCTAACGGCCTTCCTTAACGGTGATTCGACCCTAGGAGTAAATATTGGAGCCAAGCTCCAACTTGAGGAATAAGAGAAATATAAGGATTTCCTTGCGCAGTACATCCGAGTCTTTGCAAGGTCTGATGAGCACCTTGTCAGGATCCCGGGAGACGTGGTGATGCACAAGCTCAACCTCGACCCAACAGCAAAGCCAGTACAATAGCACAGGAGAAAGCACTCCCCACAGAAGCAAGCAGTCATCAAAGAGCAAATCATCAAGGGACAGAAGACTGGCCTCTTTCCTCCAGTTATGTACCCTACATGGCTCGCCAACGTCATCTTGGTACCAAAGGCTTCAGGGAAATGGCAGATGTGCGTGGACTTCACCGATCTCAACCAGGCTACCCCGAAGGACTTCTACCTGCTGCCGAGCATCGATCAACTGATCGATTCAACCTCTGGAAATGAGCTACTCAACTTCTTGGCTGCCTACTCTGGCTACCATCAGATCAGGATGGACCCGGAAGACATCGAGAAGACCGCCTTCATCACCAACTTCGGCGTACACTGCTACACCCGGATGTCGTTCGGGTTAAAGAATGTTGGAGCAACATATCAGAGACTGATCGACCGCATTTTCGAAGGGCAGCTCGATCGGAACGTCAAGGCCTATATTGATGACATGCTCGTCAATACGCTCAAGGCCGAAGACCACCTCGCCGACTTAGCCGAGACCTTCAACATTCTCCTAAAGCACAACATGAAGCTCAACCCCACTAAGTGTGCCTTCGGAGTCAGATCCGGGAAGCTTCTAGGCTTCTTGGTCACTCAGCGTGGAATTGAGGCCAACCCCGACAAGGTCCAGGCCATCCTGGACATGCGGCCACCCACCTGCATCAAGGACGTCCAGCGCCTTACGGGGTGCATTGCTGCAATCAACCGTTTCCTGTCTCGGGCGGCCGAACGTTGCCTACCCTTCTTCAAATTGTTGAGGGGACCCAAAATGGCATCTGCTATGTTCGCCTGGGATGAGGAATGCCAGAAGGCGTTCGCTGAACTCAAGGAATTCTTGGCCTCACCTCCGATGCTATCCAAACTAGTACAAGGCGAAGCTCTACACCTCTACCTCTCGACAAGCCCTTCTACTCTAAGCTCGGTCCTGGTCAGGAACGATGCAGGAGTCGAGAGACCCGTTTACTAAGCCAGTAAGTGCTTAATGAGGCTGAAAGAAGGTACCCCGTAATTGAGAAACTCATGCTAGCGTTGGTTACCTCGGCCAAGCGCCTCCGACCCTACTTCCAAGGGCACCCCATCGTCGTATTGACCGACGAACCCCTGAAGAAGATTCTCTTTCACCCTGAAGCCTCGAGATGCCTCATCAAGTGGGCCATCATGCTCGGGGCCTACGATATCTCGTATCGCCCTCACTCAGCTACTAAAGGACAGGCTCTCGCAGACTTCATCGCTGAAAGCACGGTCCCAATTGAAGAAGCACTTCCACCAGCAACCAGGCCTACCTGGGATCTGTTCGTCGACAGATCCTCCAATTCAACAGGAAGCGGCACCGGCAATCTCCTCAAGTCCCCTAAAAGAGCGGAACTTCAGTATGCCCTGAAGTTCAACTTCCAGGCGTCCAACAACGCCTCCGAGTATGAAGCCATTATCTCGAGAGCCAGGATGGCTCAGAGATTGGGGGCCGAACGAGTCAGGATCCACACTGACTCCCAATTGGTCGCTAGCCAAGTCAACGGTGAATACGAAGCTTAGGAATGATAAATGGTTAAGTACCTCCAAGCGGTAAAGAGGATGGGCCAACTTTTAGAGTGCTTTGAGGTAGTCCGAATAGCCCGGGATGAAAACTCCCGAGTGGACGCCCTCTCTCGATTGGCCTCCTCGCCCGACCCCGCTAGTACACGATCGGTCTTCCTCGAAGAGCTCGGGCAACCGAGCATCAAATTCGAGCTTATGACTATTGACCCGGCACCCTCAAGCGACTAGCGGACCCCCTACATATCCTGGCTCTGGGATTCTCAAGAGCCCACCGATCCGCGGGAGGCTCAGAAGCTCATGTACCAAGCTCAACGTTTCATCATGCTAGATGGTACCTTGTACCAAAGATCCTTCTCCGATCCCCTCCTCAAGTGTATCAGCACCGACGAAGCCAGCCGAGCGATTCAGGATGTACACGAAGGCATCTGCGGAGTGCACCAAGGAGGAAGATCACTCGCGAGGATCCTGCTATGGCAGGTTACTGGTGGCCCACTCTCCAGTGCAACTGCTCGACCTATGTGCAGAAGTGTGATCGATGTCAGTGCTTCGACCACTTGATTCATCAGCCCGCTACGGAGCTCATCACCCTTGCCGAGCCGTACCCTTTCACTCGGTGGGGGATCGACATTCTGGGGCCGTTCCCTACGACCCAAGCTCATAAGAAGTTCATCATCGTCGCCATCGACTATTTCACCCAATGGATCAAGGCCGAAGCCACTACCAGGATCACCGAATCAGTCGTATGGAGTTTTATTTAGAAATTGATCATCTGTCGCTCTGGTGTCCCCCGAGTGATTGTGAGCGATAACGGTCATTAGTTGGATTCTCACTATTTCAAAGACAGATGTGCCGACCTTAACATTCGCAACCACTTCACTTCGGTAGCCCACCCTCAGGCTAACAAACTGGTCGAGAATGCCAATAAGACTATCTTAAAAGGCATCAAAACTAGGCTCGACAAAGCCAAGGTAAGCTGGCTCGAGGAATTACCGAGCGTACTATGGTCGCATCGAACTACTCTGAGAACAGCTACTGGTGAAACACCTTTTCAGCTGGTGTATGGCATGGAAGCTGTAATTCCGTTGGAGGTCAGGAATCCCTCTCTCCGAGTCGTCCACTTTGAGCCTGAGGTAAACGAGCAGAAATTACGAGAGAACCTCGACTTAGCGGACGAGATCCGAGAGAATGCAAGGATCTGAGCAACGGAATACCAGCGGCGCATCACTAGATACTACAACAGCAGAGTCTGAGACAGACCCTTCCAGCCAGGAGACTTCATCTTGAGGAAGGCTGAAGCATCTCGACCACTAGAGGCGGCGGGGAAGCTGGCCCTTACCTGGGAAGGTCCCTACAGAGTGGTCGAGAAGCTCTGGAAAGGAGCATACTGACTCTCCACCATAGAAGGAAAACCCGTCCCTCGGACATGGAACGCAACCAATCTTTGCAAGTTCTTCTTTTGAACATTTGGCAAGCATACACATGTAAGCAAAATAGAATAATCACCATTCTTCTATTCTTATTAAACTTTGATGTACATCAAGAAGGCCGTAGCCGATATAGTATACATGTACAATAATTACATCCCCTGGTACTATAACGTGAGCAGAACGCTCAACCGACCCAGTAGGCGCTCCCACGTCCAGCCACTGACTCTGCCTCATGTCGAAACTGGCTCGGATAAGGGATCGCCAGCTTCGTTGGTTTGAGAAAGCTCTAAGGAGAAAGGAAAAAAGGGGAAACAAAAAGAAGAAGAGAGGAAGGAATACAAGTGAAGGGCTCCTCTCTGCCAACTCTTTGGAAGGAAGAGAGTGTAGGCACCCTCCGAAGAGTGAAAGGGGAGGCAGAGATGGATGAGAAGGAAGGGGAAGGCCCGGAAAGGAGGGAGCTTAGTTGGCTCCCTCTTCCCCTCAGAATGCCGTCGGCGGGTCAGGGATAGGAGTGTGACATGCTCCAGCATGACGAACCCTCTTTCAAAGTAAAACAACAGGAGCTTCCCTCGCACCGCCATCTGCATCATCATCTTCTGAAATGCCTTCCATGCTCCGCCAAGACTAACAGCACAACGCTTCACGGAAGGGAAAAACCGCCAGGAACGGCCTTAAGCGATGAAAGGAAAAGGAGACGCCCCTTGGACCTTTTATAGGCCGAAGGGAAAGCTGATCGCTTTAAATGACTCTCCCTAAAACACGCTACCAAGGCTTTCCCTGAATTGGTTACCTCATTTCTTGATATTTCCCCAGCGGGACGCGCGAAGCGGCAAGTCATTAAGGGTGGTATGGAAAAATGGAAAGGTGCCAACGCCATGTCAGTTATTTGACAGATCGGCGCGCGCAAGATCTGCAGGAAATCGAAGCTTCCTTCAAATGACTGCAGATACGGCAATCAAATCACACCAAGAGCGGTAAGAAACAATCAATTCAGCATTTAATACTGCCGCTATTAGAGTTCCAAGAAGCTGCACCCGGCTACATATGAAAAAGGAAAAAGAAAAAAGCTATTCCATCAGGCCTTGGGCCCATCTCCAAGCTCGGTAGACAAGGCTTCCTCGGCACCAGACGATCTACCCCTAATGTTCTCGATGACGGCCGGCCCAGACACTGACCCCACCTATGTGGGAACTATCTCGGTCATGTGCCCTCCCGAGGATGCTGGAGTTGGCGGTCTCTCGGACGGAACCGAATTCACCTCTTTGCTCAACGTATAGTGGGAAGAGTCAGCGGAGCCCCGCTCCGAGTCATAGTGCTGACCGGAAGGAAAATCGAGCGAAGACGACTGGGCCTTTGCCTCTAGAACGGCTCGATCGCAGCCCTGGGAGAAGCCCTTCCGGAGTCCCCATCGATAGCCCGACTCGTAATAAGGAAAGGCCACCTGCTGGAGAGCTGCCTGGTAAGCCTCTGAGCACGTATGTTGCTCGAGCGCTTCCTTCCCAGCCAGCTCTGCCTTCCTCTCAAGCTCAGCTATCTGCCACTCGGACATGGACAACCTTCTCTTGGTCTCGGACAGCCTTCGCTCGGCCTCGGTCAGCGAATCCTCTGCCGCCCGAAATCGATCCTCGAGCCCTTCTCGCTCGACCCTCCATTGGTCGTCTCGCTCGACTTGGTCTCTACGCTCCGACACCAGGAGCTCACTCTTCCGGTCGACCATGCGACGAGCATAGGCCAGCTGCTCTGTGTCACACCCCGACGCGGAATATCGGGAACGTGAGCGAGTCGTAAACAAGCGTGTCGATCAGAGCATGTATAATTTTATTTCTAAAGACAAAAATGAATGGGAAAATGATACTTTTATTCCATCAAAATGAAGTTTACATCACTAATTCATAAGCCATAAAGGTAAATTATAACTTCCAATCCCAAAGTACATCATTCCTGTAAAAATACTAATGATCTACATAAATCCTAGGGAAAAGAAAAACACTCTTTCACTCTTGTCCAATCCCTTATTCAATTTCATTTCCTGCAACAATTTACCAAAACGTATGGTGAGCAAAGAGCTCAGTATGATTTTATATCTCTATAATCAGGTAATAGTTAAGTATTTATCATTTTGGATATTTTTCCAAGTAAATCGGGAAGTGTTTAACATCATGAATAGCGAGTAGGAAATTGTATATGGAATTTCAAGTAATAACATGATAACAAGGTTCCAAGATAATTTCAAGTATTGAATATTGAACATGTAAAGAATATCATGAAAGACTTTGTCCATTTCATGCAAGTCAAATATATCATGTAATTTCAAGTAATTTCAAGTAACAAGTAAACAAGTACAATAACGAAGTGTGGAATGTCATAATTAATCTAGCAAGTCATGCACTTTGGTGTAATGCCACACCGTGGTCAATCAACTCCTTTGGGCACAAGTACTTTCGGGCGCTCCTCCCAGGACAACACCGGGCCCCATTAATGCCAGACATTGGGTCGGTGAATCATAAGATCCCAAGTATGTTTAGACATCCACTTAACAGTATGGCCAATGAATTTCAAGAATAAACTCATTTGTAAAAAGTACAGATCTAGGAAAAATCTTTGAAGTAGCAAGAGGAGTGAATAATAATTTTAAGGCATCATGTTTAACGACATTAAGTCGTGGAATTCAAGAAAGAACGGTAACTAGGAAGAAATTTTAAGTAATTAGAGTTTAATAGAATTAACTTAATTCCATGGTTTAATCTTGTGTGCATTTGGTTTACAAGTGTTTAGACATGTTTACAGGAAGTTTTTGTACATTAAAGATGCATTAGTTTAGCCAAAACGGTGATTTATTATTATAAAAATAAAAAAATAAATTTTTATGTCGAAAATAATCTTAACTTGCTGAAAATAATTTTAACATGCTGAAAATGATTTTCATATGTTACTTTACTGATAAGATGATAAAAATAAATTTTTCATGCTGGATTTAATTTTTAACATGTTGGAAATTCATATTTAACATGCTAAAATTAATACTTAACATGCTAAAATAATTCTCATACATTAACTTACTAATAAGATGATAAAGATAAGTTTACCATGCTGATTATAGAACTTTTCTGAAAACAACATAAATTTTATCATGCTGAAAATTAGTTTTCTATATTTATTTACTAATTATTTGATAAGAAAATAGAATTATCATACTGAAAAATAGTTTTAATATACTGAAAATAATTCTAATATGTTAAAAATAATTCTAACATGCTAGAAATAATTTTATCATGCTGGAATAAATTTTATCATGCTGGAAAAAATTTATCATCAATTTACTAATTATTTAATAGGAAAAGTTATGTTTAACATGCACAAAAAAATAGTTTAAATAGATTTTATCATGATGAAAATAGTTGTATATCTCAGTATGTATAAAATAATTTTATCATGTTGGAAGTCATTTTTAACATGCTGGAAATATTTTTCATGCATTAATTTACTAATATGGTTAAAAATAGATTTTTACATGAAAAAAATAATTTTATCCTATAAAAAATAATTTTTAACATGCTGTATAAAATAAAACATGCTAATATCGCCTTTCCTTACTTTTTGTGACTAAATGCATATAGTTAATATGGATTTTCAAATGTTATAATTACTATTGTATAGTGACTAACATTTAGTCCCACATTGGATGTTTTGAAAACTTTCATGGCGTTATATGTTGGAGAGCTCACCCTTGTGTCAGGACCCAAGGGGCATAGGATGTGGGCTCGAGTTGTGAGTTGAATTGAATGGATACGAAAATCTTAGTATATTTATTTATTTGTGTCGTGCCGCACCGGGCCGGGCCGAGTTGTGGTGTGGTGTGGTTGATTTTTTCATATGAGTGTGTATATATATATATATATATATATATATATATATATATATATATATATATATATATATATATATATATATATATATTTATATGACAGGAAAAGTGTCGACCCATGGGGTAGACATTTATTTGCAGGCAGAAACTGTCAACCCAGTGGGTCGACACTTATACCCTGTATGCGGTTTTGTTCTTAAAACAGACCACCCGTGAAAAAGTGTCAACCTGGGAGGTCGACACTTTTTAGCCGTGAAAAAGTGTCGACCCGGGAGGTCGACACTTTTCACTACGTTTTTGATTTTCAAGTAGAAAACTCGATCCCGAGTGTCGACTCAAGGAGTCGACACTTTTTCTGCTACTTTCGATTTTTCTTCACAAAAATGGCTATAACTCACTCATTTCTCAATAAAATTTAATGGATAAGGTATCAATGGAAAGAGCATTGAAAATGGAACAATGTAGCATGCTTTAATTAGAATTTAGCTTGAGAGATACCTACCTTTTTACGGATCTAAGGAAGAGGTAAGAAAATTCCCCAAATAAGATGAAACCATTGATTTCTCCCAAATCTTCCTTCAAATCTCCTTCAATCTTCACACCAGCATAGCTTAAGCCTCTACGGATGGTTTGTGGGTTGATTGAGGTTCTATTTATAGCCAAAACTTGACCAATTTTGTAAAGATTCCTCACCTAATTTTACCTAACCCATTAAGTCCGAATTTAGAAGACAAATTCAATTTCTCTTCTTAATCTAACCCATTTTTGGTGTAAAAATAATGTAATTTCGGCTGGTCTAAAGTTGTATGTTAGGTAAGGGTTGATTCTCGGGTCAATCTTCTAGAAATGAGGTTATTTTAATCCCTTAAATACCATATTAAACATGTGTTACGAATTTTGGTCTAATTATCTTTTAATAAATCTTTTAATCCAACCTATTATGGATTATCCAATGGGCCAATTGTAATCCTAGTCCATTATATGGACTTTTATTGGGCTTCCTATAATTTATCTAAGGGTTAAAGCATTTATTTTTCAATTTACCTTAAGTAAATTCAAGTAAATGCATTTCTCTAGTTTATTACTTATAGTAGAAATGTAATTTAACTATTTCATGAAAATTTTAATTATAGAATAAAATTGAAAAAAAAATATTTCTCATCTTTATTTATCGGGTTTCTACATCATCCTCCACTTAAAAGAATTTGGTCCTCCAAATTCACACTATATTACTAAAATTCAAAAATTCGAATTGAAAGGTTAAATTCTAACCTGAGATTAAATCCGGGTATTTCTTCTTCATATATTCTTCTAACTCCCATGTGACTTCCTCGAATCCACGTTTGTTCCATTGGACTTTCACCATCGGTATAGCCCGATTCCTCAATTGGTGTAGTTTCTGATCTAATATCTTGATCTGTCTTTCTTCATATGATAAGTCCTTTTGCAGTTTCAATTCTTCAAATTGAATCACATGTGAAGGATCGTACACGTATTTCCTTAGCATTGATACATGGAAGACATCGTGTACACCGGCCAGTTGAGGAGACAAAGCCAGCTTGTATGCCACCTCATCGATTCATTCCAGAATCTCGAAAGGGCCAATAAATCTCGGACTTAGCTTTCCTTTGATGTCGAATCTTCTAATTCCTCGTGTGGGTGAGATCTTTAAGAAGACATGCTCCCCCACATGGAATTCAAGGTCTCTCCTCCGATTGTCGGCATAACTCTTTTGCCGTGATTGAGCTACCTTCAATCTTTCTTGAATCAACTGAATTTTGTCAGTTGTATCTTGGACAATATCGGGACCAAGCAATCTCTTCTCTCCAACCTCGCTCCAGCATAGAGGCGATCTACAGCTTCGGCCATAAAGAGCTTCGAATGGTGCCATTTGTATACTCGACTGATAGCTATTGTTATAAGCGAACTCAGTCAGTGGTAAATGTTCATGCCAACTTCCACCGAAGTCTATCATGCAGGCTCTCAACATATCTTCAATAATTTGATTAGTCCTCTCAGTTTGTCCATCAGTCTGAGGGTGAAAAGTAGTGTTAAATCTTAGCCTAGTACCCATACATGATTGCAAACCCTTCCAGAAATGAGTGGTGAATCTTGGATCTCGGTCTGAAATAATAGAGCTTGGAATACCGTGCAGCCTTACGATCTCCGTAATATATAAAGCGGCTAGAACATCCACGGTCCATCTAGTCTTGATAGGTAAAAAGTGAGCGGACTTGGTTAGTCGGTCAACAATTACCCATATAGCATCAAAACCACTTCGGGTCTTTAGTAAACCAACAATGAAATCCATACCGATACTATCACATTTCCATTCCGGTATTTCAAGAGGCTTGAGCTTGCCAACCTATTTGAGGTGTTCGGCCTTGACTTGTTGACAAACCAAACATCGGCTTACGAACTCAGCTACCTCTCTTTTCATGTTAGGCCACCAGAAAGTTCTCTTGAGGTCTTGATACATTTTTGTAGCACCGGGATGTATAATGTACTTAGACCGATGTGCTTCCTCCAAGATTTTACCCTTGAGGATAGAACAGTCCGGTACACATGTTCTTCCTTTGAATAATAATCTTCAATCATCAGCCAGAAGAAAATCCGGTCATTGATCTAATTTCTCTTTAATTTCCACGATCAACGGATCATCACCTTACCGTTCCTTAATTTCTGAGAGTAACTCGGGTTGGAGTCGAATATTAGCGATAAAGACTCCACCTTCCTTCTCCTCCATATTGAGGTCTAGACTTGCCATTTGTTCAAGTAGATGCCATTCTTTAACCATCATGCTGGAGAGTAAGGCCATAGGCTTCCAGCTAAGTGCATCAGCTACGGCATTACCTTTTCCGGGGTGGTATTGTATAGAGAAGTCAAAATCCTTTAAATATTCTAACCACCGTCTTTGTCTCATATTGAGCTCCTTTTGAGAGAATAAATATTTGAGACTCTTGTGATCAGAATACACCGTAAAGCCTTCGCCATAGAGATAATGTCGCGAGATCTTTAAAGCAAAGACCACAGTTGCCAGCTCTAGGTCATGCACGGGATAATTTTCCTCATGCTTCTTTAATTGCCGTGAGGAATAAGCTATGACCCTGCCATGTTGCATTAATACGCAACCTAGACCAATTCCAGATGCATCAGTATATACTTCGAATCCACCTCCTTCTATAGGTAATGTGAGAGTAGGAGCAGTCGTCAGATAATCCTTTAAAGTTTGAAAACTCTTCTCGCATTCCTCGGACCATATAAAAGGATTCTCCTTTCTTGTCAATCTTGTTAAAGATACTGCGATCTTTGAGAAATCCTTGATAAATCTTCGATAATATCCAGCCAATCCCAAGAAGCTTCGGATTTTCGTCACACTAGTAGGTCTTTCCCAGTTCTTTACGGCCTCGACCTTTGAAGGATCAACGGTGATACCGTTCCAAGAAATTATGTGACCGAGAAAAGAAACTTCCTCTAACCAGAAATCACACTTGCTTAACTTGACATAAAGCTTGTGATCTCTTAATAATTGAAGGGCTTTCTTGAGATGTTCTTCATGTTCTCCCCTTGACTTGGAGTAGATCAAAATGTCATCCATAAAGACAACCACAAATTGATCGAGGTATGGGCTGAATACACTGTTCATTAATTGCATAAATGCGGCAGGCACATTTGTTAAGCCAAAATGCATAACGGTGAACTCGTAATGTCTATACCGACTCCGAAATGCAGTCTTGTGAATACCAGTTTCTTTGATCTTCAATTGATGATAACCAGATCGAAGATCGATCTTTGAAAAATATCGAGCTCCAGAAATCTGGTCGAATAATTGATCAATCCTTGGCAATGAATATTTGTTCTTGATGGTGAGTTGATTCAGTTGCCGATAATCAACACATAATCTCATCAAACCATCCTTCTTTTTGACAAAGAGGACCGGGGCTCCCCAAGGTGAAGTACTTGGTCGGATAAACCCCTTTTCTAATAACTCCAATAGTTATTCCTTTAACTCCTTCATTTCGACAGCAGACATCCAATACGGAGCTTTAGAAACTGGTGCAACTCCCGAAATTAAATCAATAGAGAAAACCACTTCTCTCTCGGGAGGAATACCAGGGAACTCGTCCGGAAATACATCAGAATAATCCTGAATGATAGGAATGTCCTTTAGAACGGGTTCTGGAGAGGTGGATTTCTGTAGCCCACCCAAAGAGCAGCCTAACAAGACTCAACAGGGTCCAACGAGGCAAGCTCACCCGAGTGATAGCCCACGGGGCCCACTCAGGGAAGAAAAGCCCAATAAACAGGC
Organism: Amorphophallus konjac; assembly: GCA_022559845.1. Lineage (NCBI taxonomy): Eukaryota > Viridiplantae > Streptophyta > Magnoliopsida > Alismatales > Araceae > Amorphophallus > Amorphophallus konjac. Next base: position 313,724,915 of record CM040125.1, read on the forward strand.
ACTCGAGGAACCAACCCTCCCCGGCGGCCCCTAGGCTCGGAGGGCCCGAGTGATGGTCAGGTCACAAGGAAGGTCCGGCCCAGGCCGCTTTTCCGCTCGGCAAAGACAGGCGCCATCCGACCTATCCGACCCCTCCTTCGACCGAGCTATCCTCCTCGCCCGGACAGGGCTGGCGTCTCAGGAGCTCGGACTGGACGCTAGCCGTTCGCACTGCCTTTAAGAGTCCCCAACGGACAGGGGAATCAACCAGCCACCGGGTTTGAAGGCGATAACGCCCCCACGATAAAGGCCATGAAAGCCCACGTTGAGGACGTAACTCCCGCCGGAGACCCCCCAGCTGACAGGATTCCTGAAGGCGGCACACTATTTAAACCAGGGATACCCTCCGGTGGAAGGTAAGAGAAGAAAGGAAGGTAAAACTCCTGAGCAATCCGCTTCACCTCATCCCCCTTTTGGTGGAGAGGAGTCTCACGCACCAGCTTTCTTCCTCCCTTCATTGCTTCCACCAGAGCTCTACTGACTTAGCCATCGGAGGGTTTCGCCACAGGGAAATCCTCTGGGCCCTCTGACGCATTTCCTTGTCTTACAGTTCATCTACTGGTGATCCACGGCCCGCTCAGGACGCAGCGCGAGATTTCGCCTCTTTGTCTGGCGCCGTCTGTGGGAAACGCACGAAGAGCCGAGATGGTGAGAAGAAGCTCAGGGAGGAGATCCGCCGTCGAGAAGGGTAAGGCCGTGGTGACGGCTGGAGAAGCCCCCTCTAGGGCCTCACAGAGCCCTCCCTCCAACACCAGCGTCCCCACCAACGGGCCGCCGCCCCTTCCGACAGCAACGGGGGTAGCCCCCAACGGCGGCGTCGAGATCTTCCAGGCCCTCAGTAAGAAGCTCGACGTTCTCGTAGAGCTCATGAGGGCCCAGGCGGCGAGGGAGGCCAGGTCTCGCGCCCCGTCCGGGAGCCCCCCCTGTCGAAGTGCGTCCCAGCACACCGCTGGAGGCCGCTTCACCCTCCGCGGCCAGCAGCTCATCCGCAACCACGCGGGAGGGCCCTCGCAAGCTCCACCCCCTGAGCAAGAGGCTTCCTCCACGCCCAGGAGAGGGAAACAGGGGGCGAGGCCTCCACGCCCGAGCGCCGGCGGTCCTGAGGATCGCCACGACGCTCCCCCCAGCCCCACGGCGCGACTGCAGCCAGAACTATCCCTTCGGCTGAGGGATTTTGAAAGACGCTTCGCAGAGCAAGAGCGCGCCCTCCGCGCCCTGCAGAAGACCTCCCTCCCGGAGGAGGAGGAGCAATCCCCTTTCTCCGAGCACATCTTGAAGGCAGAGGTATCTCCTAGGACCTCCATTCCTACCTTCAAACTCTATGATGGACATGGCAACCCAGCCGACCACTACGACAGCTTCGACGCCCTGGTGACTCTACATGGGACACTGAATCCCATTAAATGCCGAGCCTTCGCGGCCACCCTGGTCCAAGGCGCTCAGGCATGGTTCCGGGCCCTCGCCCCCGGGTCCATCCAGGACTTCAGGCAATTCGGGCGAGTCTTCAAGGGGAGCTTCCCCGGAAGCACCCCCCCGAGGTCAGTAGCGGGGCTCCTGGCCCTCAAACAGGCACAAGGGGAAAGGCTCTAGGCTTATGTCCACCGATTTAAATCGGAAGCCCTCAGAATTCCCCGCCTGGATGTGGCCTCAGCCACGACCGCTCTGACCAGGGGCACTCGGGATGAAAATCTCTGCCGCGAACTGGTCCTCCACCCTCCCTTGACCCTTGCCGAGCTAGTGACTCTGGCTCTGCGCCACGTCGAGTGCGAAGAGGTGCTCAGCACCTGCCGAGACACAACCGGCTCGGGTCGGGAGGGGGACAAGAAGCGGGCCCCCGAGTCAAACCCTGGCTCGGGCAAGAAGCGTGATCGGGAAGGAGAGCGCAAACGGAGGTACGAGCGGTACACCCCATTGACCACGCCAGTCTACGAGATCTATGAAGACATGAAAGACTCGGGACTCCTCCGCCGGCCCGAACCGATGAGATCGAAGAACCACAAGCGTGACAGACATTGCTCGCTCCACGGCGACCACGGGCACCACACCGGCGACTGTCACCAGCTCCAGGACGAGATCGAACGCCTCATCCGTCAGGGGCACCTAGCCCGGTTCGCAGCTGGGCACAAAGAAGACAAAGACGCCGCCGAGGAGATCGACAACGCCCCCCGAGGGGTCCACATCAACGTCATCTCCGGAGGAACAACATCGGGCGGCGACACCAGCCGAGGAAGGAAGCGCCATGCCGAGCGGGCCAGCCGGGTCTCAGAGCCCTCAGGGGGCTCGCCGAGGGAGTCCCAGGTCATAGTCTTCTCCGACCAAGACCTGGAAGGGCTAAGCACCCCGCATGATGATGCCCTCGTCATCTCGACCACAATAAACTATTGTAACGTAGATAGAATTCTGGTTGACAATGGAAGCGCCCCCGATGTATTATCTTATGACGGTTTCCTCAAGATGGGGGAAGACCCATCCAAGCTCCGCCCGATCCGAACCCCCCTTTGCGGGTTTAACGGCCTGGCCACCTACCCCGAGGGAGCCCTAAGCCTCCCGGTCACCATCGGCACCCCACCCAAAACCGTTACGGTCATGGTGGACTTCATAGTGATCAAGGGTATGATAGCGTACAACGCCATTTTCGGCCAGAAAATTCTCAGCCGAATGAAGGCCGTACCATCTACCTATCACCAAAAAATGAAGTTTCCCACCAAAAATGGGTTGGGGGAAGTCCGAGGTAACTAGGCCACGGCTAGAAGGTGCTACAACATCTCGGTGGAAGCCTCAAGGCCGGACGGAGGGGATAGGGGCCCCAAGGGAGTCGAAGGGAGGACCGTAACCGCCGAGCCCGGTGGCGAGTTGCTAACGGTGTTTCTGAACGATGACCCGGCCCTCGGACTAAGGATCGGAGCCGACCTACCACCTAAGGAACAATAACAATACAAGAAATTTCTTTCTGAGTACGCTCAGGTCTTCGCTTGGGCCGATGATCAACTCCCTGGCATACCAGGGGAGACCGTGATACACAAGCTCAGCCTTGACCACGCCGTCAGGCCCGTACAGCAACGGAGAAGGAAGCATGCACCCGAGAAACAGGCGGTCATCAAGGCGCAGGTCACCAAGGGACAAGAGACAGGCCTCTTCAGGCCAGTCCTGTACCCCACGTGGCTAGCCAATGTCGTCCTGGTGCCAAAAACCACAGGCAAGTGGCGAATGTGCGTGGACTTCACCGATCTGAATAAGGCTACCCCCAAGGACTGTTATCCGCTACCGAGCATCGACCAATTGGTTGATTCAACCTCGGGCAACGAGATACTCAGTTTCTTGGATGCCTATTCAGGTTATCACCAGATCAGAATGAATCCAGAAGACGTCGAGAAGACAGCCTTCATCACTGACTGCGGCGTGTACTGCTACACCCAGATGCCCTTCGGGTTAAAGAACGCCGGAGCCACATATCAGCGACTGGTAAATCACATGTTCGAGGGACAGCTAGGTCGGAACGTCGAGGCTTACATTGACGACATGCTCGTCAAGACCCCCAAGGCCCAAGACCACTTCACCGACCTTGCCGAAACCTTCGACACCCTCCTGAAGTACAACATGAAGCTCAACCCCGCCAAGTGCGCCTTCGGAGTAAAATCTGGGAAGTTCCTGGGTTTCCTAGTCACTCAGCGCGGGATCGAGGCCAACCCCGACAAAGTCCAGGCCATCTTGGACATGCGCCCGCCCACGTGCATTAAAGACATCCAGCGTCTGACGGGGCGTGTCGCCGCTCTCAGCCGTTTCCTGTCCCGTGCGGCCGAACGATGCTTGCCCTTCTTCAAATTGATGAGGGGGCCCAAGCTGGCATCTGCTACGTTCGCATGGGATGAAGAGTGCCAGGCAGCATTCGCCGAGCTTAAGGAGTTCCTGGCTTCGCCACCGGTGCTCTCCAAACCCGTCCTAGGCAAAGTCCTGCTGCTCTACCTCTCAGCGACGCCATCCACGGTCAGCTCGGTCCTGGTCAGAAATGACTCGGGAATCGAAAGACCGGTCTACTACACCAGCAAGGTGCTCAGTGGGGCCGAACGGAGGTACCCCACAACCGAGAAACTCGTGCTAGCGTTGGTCACCTCCGCGAAGCGCCTCCGCCCCTACTTCCAGGGGCACCCCATCACCGTGCTAACCGGTGAGCCGCTAAAGAAGATTCTGGCCCACCCCGAGGCCTCGGGGTGACTCGTCAAATGGGCCATCATGCTCGGGGCCTACGACATCTCGTACCAGCAGTGATCAGCAATCAAAGGCCAAGCGCTCGCCGACTTCATTGCCGAAAGCACCATCCCTACCGAGGACAAGCCTCCGACCGCGACCGAGCCAGCCTGGGAACTGTTCGTCGATGGGTCGTCCAATTCGGCAGGCAGTGGTGCGGGGATCCTCCTAAGGTCCCCCGAAGGGATAGAGCTACAGTACGCCTTAAAATTCAACTTTCAGGCGTCCAACAACGCTTCCGAGTACAAGGCCCCTATCTCGAGAGCACGCATGGCCCGACAGCTGGGGGTCGAGCGAGTCAGGATCCGCACCGACTCTCAACTAGTCGCAGGTCAGGTCAACGGCGAGTATGAGGCTCGGGAGGTACCCATGATCAAATACATTCAGCTGGTCCGGAGCCTGGCCCAACAGTTCGAGGGATTTGAGATAGTCCGAATAGCTCGGGAGCGAAACTCCCGGGCGGACGCCCTCTCTCGATTGGCCTCCTCCCTAGACCCGGAAGGTACACAATCGGTCCTCCTAGAAGAGCTAGAGCGTCCGAGCATCGACACGAAGCTCCTCGCTGTTGACTCGGCCACCCCAAGTGACTGGCGCTCCCCCTACCTGTCCTGGCTACTAGACTCCCAAGAGCCCCCCGACCCTCGGGAAGCCCGCCGAATGAAGTATCAAGCTCTGCGCTTCGTCGTCCTCGACAACGCCCTCTACCGAAGATCATTCTCCGGTCCCCTCTTGAAGTGCCTCGGTCCCGACGAGGCAGGCCGAGCCATCCAAGAGATTCATGAAGGCCTGTGCGGAGCGCACTCAGGGGCCCGGTCGCTAGCCCGAATCCTGTTACGACAGGGGTACTGGTGGCCCACCCTGCAGCGCAACTGCTCAGCCTATGTTCAACAGTGCGACCGATGCCAGCGGTTCGACCACTTGGTCCATTAGCCGGCAACAGAACTTGTCACCCTAACCGAGCCCTACCCTTTCGCTCGGTGGGGAATCGATATCCTTGGGCCATTCCCAACGGCCCAGTCCCAGAAGAAGTTCATCATCGTCGCCATCGACTACTTCACCAAGTGGATCGAGGCCGAGGCTACGGCAAGGATCACCGAGACAGTCGTTTGGGGCTTCGTTTGGAAATCGATCATTTGCCGCTTTGGCATCCCCTGAGTGATAGTCAGCGATAACGGTCGGCAATTCGACTCTCGGTACTTTCGAGACAGATGCGTCGACCTAAATATCCGCAACCACTTCACTTCGGTCGCCCACCCTCAGGCCAACGGGCTGGTTGAAAATGCCAACAAGACTATCTTGAAAGGCATAAAAACCAGACTCGGCAAGGCTAAGGGTAGCTGGCTCGAGGAATTGCCTAGCATACTGTGGTCGCACCGAACAACCCCCAGGACGGCAACCGGTGAAAGCCCCTTTCAGTTGGTATATGGCACCGAGGTCGTCGTTCCGTTGGAGATCGCCAACCCGTCCCTCCGAGTGATCAGCTTCTCACCCGAGGCCAACGGGCAAAAATTGCTCGAGAACCTCGACCTGACAAGCGAACTCCGAGAGATCACGAACGTCCGGGCGACGGAGTACCAACGCCGCCTCACTCGATACTACAACGCCAAGGTCCGGGACAGACGTTTCCAACCGGGAAACTTCATCCTCAAGAAAGCCGAAGCCTCTCGACCACTGGAGGTGGCGGGCAAGCTATCCCCCAACTGGGAAGGCCCCAACCGAATGGTCGAGACGCTCGGGAAAGGTGCGTACAGATTAGCGACAATGGAAGGGGAGCCTATTCCTCGGACGTGGAACGCAGCCGCACTACGCAGATTCTACTTTTGAAATTGTACAGCGAGATAAACAGAATAAAATTCCTGTTCTTTTCATTCCAAATCGTTGGTACATCAGGTAGGCAAATGCCAGTACATCACATAGCAAAAACAAAGCAAAAGTCCGTCTAACATCTTTTCAAGGGGTCATCGCTCGACTGACTCGGTCTTGATCTCCTCGCATCCAGCCACTGACTCTGCCTCGTGCGGAAACTGGCTCGGACAAGAGGTGGTCGAGCCAGTTGGCTCGGATGGCCCGTGACAAAGGTGACAAAGGGACTTCAGGAGAAAGGCCACCTTTAAACGTTGAGGAAGCCTACCTCCCAAGTTGGCAACAACCGGGAAAAAGGAGCGCCGGGAAGGCCCCCCCTCTTCCAAACTGCCAACTCCTTGGAAGGAAGGAGAGAGCAAGCAGCCCCCGAAGAGTGAAAGAAATGAAGAGCAGAAGAGGAAAAAAGAGGCTGCAGACGGAGGAATGCCTCGGTGAGGAGGGAGCCGGATACGCCTCCTCCCCTCACACGGAGGGAAGTGACGGCTGACTCCCCTGATGCCCCCATCCGTCCTCAGCCTCGGCGTCCACCCGGAAGCCTCGCCGGAACCAAGAAGAGGCCAACGGCGTGCTTCCACATGCCAAAGTCCTCCCCAGATCCGCGCGGTGACCGTAGGACCCGTCTCGTACACGCGCGGTGACCGTGGGATCCGTTCAACCTCACAACACAGCAGGAGCCCACCGCTCCCCGTCGGCGGTGGCATCGCCCTCCGTAGGATCCTCCATGCTCCGGATGCAAAGGCACAACGCGGAGAGAAAAGGAAGGAGCAAGGAAAGACTGTTAGAGACAATCCCAAGCGGTGGAGAGGAAAGGGCGCCCTCCGGTCCTTCTTATAGGCCAAAGGAGGCTACACGCCTTAAATGCCCCCCTCGGAAACACGCCGAAGGATTTCTCCCCTGAACAGTCACCTCCAACTCCTCGTTTCCCGCCCTCGCGGGATTCACGAAGCAGCCTGACATTCAAAGCGTGAGGGGACGGAGGAACGCCCCATCAGAAGCCTACCAAAACAGCGTGCGAAAACCGTGCAGGGCATATCGGCACCTCTCAACCACCCAAGATTCGCCAACCAAATCACGGCAAGGATAGTACCCAAACAGAGCAAGTCATTTATTATCGTACCAAAAGGAAACCCTCTAAAAAGAGGAAAGAGGGACAAAAGGGAAAGAGGCACAATACATCAGGCCTCGGGCCCACTTTGACGCTCGAGACCGGCGGAAGGAGACGCGTCACCCCCGGCGCCTTCGGTGACGGCCGGCTCGGACACTGACCTCGCCTGTGCTAGAACTGTCTCAGTCGTGAGCCCTCCCGAGAAGCCCGGAGCCGGTGACCCCGACGGAGGCGATCCCTCCGAATCTTCTCCGACCGACGAAGAAGAGCTGGAAACCGACTCATCCGAGTCATAACACTGGCCAAAGGGGAACTCGATCGCGGAGTTTTGTTCATGGGCGCAGCCTACCGCCCGGCGATAGCCCTGCTTGAACCCCTTTCGAGCGCCTCGACGTAGCGCTACCTCGTAGTAAGGTAGGGCGGCTTCCAACAGGTCGGCCGAGTAAGCATCCGAGCTCCTGTAACGCTCGATTGCCTCCGCCTCGATCTGTCCCGCCCTACCGACGAACTCGACCCGCGCCCGCTCTGCCTCGGACGCACGTTCCTCTGCCCGGGCCCGGTCCACCACAGCCTCAGCTCGGAGACGCTCCGCCATCTCCGCCCGATCTAGCAGCTCGGCACGCTCGAGCTCCCAGCGATTGTCTAGATCGAGACGACGCAGACGCTCCTCCTCCAAGGATCGGCTTGCCCTCTCAAGAGACTCTCGGGTCTTGGCGAGCTGTTCGGTCAGCACCTCAGCCTCCAGTCGGCTCACCCGCGCCACCTCTCGGAATGCGGAGAACTCCTGCCGGAGTCCCTCATGCTCCCCCTTGAGTCGGGCCAGCCTCCTCTCGCATCCCCCGAGGGTCCAGGCAAGGTTCGATCGCACCGTTTCCGTCCACGCGTGTGCCTCCGCCATCAAAGCCGTCGACCAAGCTATGACCAGGCCGCCTTCCATCAGAACATCAAGGAGCCCGGGGGGGTATTGCGCCTTTCTCCCCCCTTCGTCCTCGCGGCAATCGATTGGCAGACCCGATATAGGTCACCCGTAATGCCGAGCCTTTCCAAGGGCTCCGGCAAAGGAGATCGCTCCGCCCGGGGCACTCCGCCAGAGGGCTCTGCTCGAGCAACGGGACCGGCCACCTCGCGCGCCACGGTCGGTTGGGGTTGCAACGCCTCCCCGGGCGAACCTCCAACCTCGACCGATGCCGCAGGTCCAACCGCATCGGAAGCTCCCAGCATCTGGGTCTGCAACGCCCTCGCGGGCGAACCCCCAGCCTCGCCTGTCTCGGCCCGCACCTCGGCGACCGGGACGTCACCGCCTCCGGCCGACCCCCTGGCCTCGGTGACTGCTACTTCAACATCGGCCCCCTCTACCCCCGTGGGGGGGGAGAGCCGACCTATCGCCATCCTCTGAAGGGCCCCCGGTCTCCTCGGCCCCCTCTCACCCGACAGATGGGGGAGCTAGCCTCGAGGGGTCGGCCCCATCTTGCCCCGGGGAGGGGAGTGCCGCCGAGCCAAAGTCACCCCCGGCGGTAGGAGGGAGACATGCCTTCTTAGCACGCTTCTTGGCCTTCGCTGCCTCCCGCAACCTTCCCGCCATGGGATCCTTGCGCTTTGTGCCAGTCGGCCGTGAAGACCCCCCGGGGGTCACCCCCTTGCCCTTATCCCGGGCTTGGGCGCGACACATAGGAGCCTCCGGCTCGTCGACCGTCGAGTCATCTTCTCCCAGATCGATGACCTCAGCAGTATCCTCTAGAGGTTCCCGCCTCACGTCTACAGCAAAGAAAGAAGGCCCGGTCAAGAGAAGAAAAGTAACTACCACCCCAGGGGAACAACCTAAAGGGCGGTACCTGTCGACTTCAACCGCGTAAGCAGGCACCGTTCGATGTTCTCCGGCGTCACCAGCTCCTCGGTCGACCGGCGGTTCTCCAGCAGACGGGCGGCCTGTTGCTCCACATGGGGAGGGAACTCCTCCTGGCGAGGAGGAATGTTCGGATGGAAATTGGGCGAGATCCGGCATCTCCAGAGTTCATCCATCGCCTCCGCCTTCACCCAGAAGAATTGGGTTTTCCACCCCTTGTGCGAGGAGTCCTTCGCGGCGAGGGCGATGCAACTCCTGTTCCTCCTTGCCTGGATAAAGTAGAAGCCCTTCCCCGCCGACGGGTGCGCCTTCAACTCGAAAAAGTAATGAAAGTGGTCCAAGGAAGGGAAAATGTTGTGCTAGCGACAGAGGATCCGAAAGGCAGAGAGGAGGAGGTACGAGTTGGCCACCAGTTGAATGGGCGCCAATTGGAAAAGTTCGAGGATCTGGAGTACGAGGGGCTCGAAGGGAAGGCGAAACCCGCTTTTCCAAGCCAGAAGAAATGTGCAGATGTGCCCCGTTCGGTCGTCCAAACTCGTCTCGAACGGGGTGGCGGCGGCAAAGCTATACCTGAAAGGCAAGCGAAAGCGATGCTCCAGCTTCTTCACCTCTGCCTCCCCCAACTCGCTGCAGCGGGAGATAGGCTCCCGCCTCACCTGCCCGAGTTCCAGCGGCGGATCAGCCATCGAGCCGGAAGAGGACCCCTCGCAAGAACTCGAAGACTCCGGAGGGGAAGGAAGTTGCCGGACCGCCTCCGCGATTATCCTCGCCAACTCCTCGAATGCCGCCGCAAGACTTCGCACCTCCACTGTGCCCTCACGGTGCATCAAGAAGCTCCGAAAGCCAAGAAACTAAGGAAAGCCTGAAAGCCTAGAACGACGAACAGCGCCCAACGCCTATAAAACCCTGGAGGAAGGCGGCACGTCGTTCCGTGCTCCGAGAAAGAGGGGGGGCCCCTTCAGTTCAAATCCGTCAGGATCATCATTACGGGCCCAGGCAACCATTCCCCGTGGCACCTCAAACGCCAACGGAATTCCACCCACCTGAGCCACGCCGGTCCAAAGCCTCAAAAACTACTCAACCGAGCTTCCATGGCTCGGGAGTAGGAGGGGGACAAGTGGAGAGGGGGATTTCTGTAGCCCACCCAAAGAGCAGCCCAACAAGACTCAACAGGGTCCAACGAGGCAAGCTCACCCGAGTGATAGCCCACGGGGCCCACTCAGGGAAGAAAAGCCCAATAAACAGGCACTCGAGGAACCAACCCTCCCCGGCGGCCCCTAGGCTCGGAGGGCCCGAGTGATGGTCAGGTCACAAGGAAGGTTCGGCCCAGGCCGCTTTTCCGCTCGGGAAAGACAGGCGCCAGCCGACCTATCCGACCCCTCCTTCGACCGAGCTATCCTCCTCGCCCGGACAGGGCTGGCGTCTCAGGAGCTCGGACTGGACGCTAGCCGTTCGCGCTGCCTTTAAGAGTCCCCAACGGACAGGGGAATCAACCAGCCACTGGGTTTCAAGGCGATAACGCCCCCACGATAAAGGCCATGAAAGCCCACGTTGAGGACGTAACTCCCGCCGGAGACCCCCCAGCTGACAGGATTCCTGAAGGCGGCACACTATTTAAACCAGGGATACCCTCCGATGGAAGGTAAGAGAAGAAAGGAAGGTAAAACTCCTGAGCAATCCGCTTCACCTCATCCCCCTTTTGGTGGAGAGGAGTCTCGCGCACCAACTTTATTCCTCCCTTCATTGCTTCCACCAGAGCTCTACTGACTTAGCCATCGGAGGGTTTCGCCCCAGGAAAATCCCTTGGGCCCTCTGACGCGTTTCCCTGTCTTACAGTTCATCTACTGGTGATCCACGGCCCGCTCAGGACGCAGCGCGAGATTTCGCCTCTTCAGGTTCCGTATGCTCTGTCATAGTGATAGAAACTAAGAAACTGGCACAACCTTTCCTTAATAATTTCTCAGTTTTGAAGGCCGAAATGAGAAACAAGTGTTTAGAATGCCTGATACCAGAAAATATGAGGTTGGGGTAACCCATAAAAGTTACCGTACCCAACTTGCAGTTGACACTAGCACCATGTGTAGATAGCCAATCGGCACCCAATATAACATCATATCCTTCCATCTCCATGCATACTAAATCAGCGGGTAAGTTATAACCGCTAATTAGAACTTCACTAGAAGAATAGAAATATTTAATTTATGTTCCCGTTCCAATAGGGGTAGTAATAGTGAGTGTAGAATCTAATGGAACATGCTTCATAAGTAAAAGACCAGCAAATCATCTAGATATAAATGAATACATAGCTCCAGTGTCAAATAAGACAGAGGCATGCCTTGAGTACATAGAAAGAGTACCTTCCACGACGCCTCCTTCTTCGGTAGGTTTCACATCCATGAGAGCTTGGAGTCTTCCTTACCTTTTGGCAATAATAGGAAGTTTTGCCAGGGGTGGAGCTTGCTCGTTGAGAAGAGGGTAATTCGGGATCATATGCTCCCGACTCCCGCATCGAAGACATGCGCCGAGCTTTCTCTAGCATTCCTCGGCTTTGTGTCCGGGCTTCTCGCAGAATTTACATAATTCCTTTGATGACGTAGAGAAAGGAACTATTTGCTTGTCAAATGTCGTCCGCTTCTTTTCCCCTTGAAAGTTACGTCCACCTTTGTTGAAGTTACGCCCGTCCTTGATGAAGTTACGCCCGTCATTGGGCCTTTTCTTCCCGAAGAAGGTTTGAATCTACCGACTCCCGTAACTTGCTCTCTCTTGCACTACCAGAAAAAGGGGGATTACAGATGGAAATTTCAGACGGAAATTTGTGACGGAAATTTCTGTCTGAAATTTGTGACGGATTTTTTTCCGTCGTAAATCCCGTCTGAAATATGCAAGTACACACCGAATTTCAGACAGAAATTTGTGACGGAATATTTTCCGTCACAAATTTCAGACGGAATTTGTGACGGATACATTAAACTGTCACAAATTTGTAACCAAGAATTTGTGACGGCCACGTCCGTCTGAAATCCGTCTGACAATCCGTCACAAATGTGTCTTCTCACTGATTTTAAGACGGAAATTAATCTGTCACAAATTTTTTGCGCCCAAATCCGTCGCAAATAGGCCTTTGCGACGGATTTGGGGCGCAATAAATTTTGTGACGGACTAATTTCCGTCTGAAAATCCGTGAGAAGATACATTTGTGACGGACGGACGTGGCCGTCACAAATTCTTGGTTACAAAGTTGTGACAGTTTAATGTATCCGTCACAAATTCCGTCTGAAATTTGTGACAGAATATTTTCCGTCACAAATTCCATCTGAAATTCGGTGTGTACTTACATATTTCAGACGGGATTTTCGACGGAAAAAAATCCGTCACAAATTTCAGACGGAAATTTCTGTCATAAATTTCCGTCTGAAATTTCCGTCTGTAATCCCGCTTTTTTCTGGTAGTGTTGACTGCTCTTCCTCGGATGCGATCCGATAATTCCGTTGCATCTTCTAAGAGTTGTGCTCTTCGTACCGCATCAGAATAAATTTGAATATCCATCGGGGTAAGTTGAGTAATGTACTGCGGCCTTAAGCCGTTGAGAAATCTCCTTGCCTTCATCTTGTCGGTACCCACGAGATGTGGGGCGTACCGAGATAATCTTGAAAATTGAGCTTCATATTCCGCAACCGATAATCCCCTTTGTTTTAAGGCCGTAAATTCGGTGGCCTTCCTCTCTTGCACCCGATCAGAAAAATATTTACTATTGAAGTGTTCCACGAACTCTTCCCATAATACTTGATCATGTGGTAAAGTAACTTCGATCGATTCCCACCAGGCATGTGCGTCCCTTTCTAGTTGGAAAGTAGCGAGTAGGACCTTTTCCTCATCGGTACATTACATGACTCAAAAAATCCTCTCAATTTCCTTAATCCAATGTTCGGCTTCATCCGAGTCCATAGATCTGGTGAACTTGAGAGGGCTCATGCTCCGGAAATTTCTATGCAAATCTCCAGCTCCTCGGTTTGCTCCTCCCTGAGCAACCTGTTGGAGGGCTTGGGTTAAGCCTTGAACGGTGCATTGCATCTCACGCCATTGAGCTCTCTCGGCGGCCATTTACGAGAATTAACCTGCAACCATAATTACAAGGTTTAATGTTTTATTTCGGTATTCATTTCTTGATTAATCTTTTCCTTTAAAACTTAACCCATGGTTCTACCTAAACTTACTGGGCAAGTTTAAATTCCTAACCAATTTCTAGGTATTGATCTATACCTATATTAAGGGAAAACATATGTTAAAGAAATCCTAATTTTTATGTAACCTAGGCTCTGATACCACAAAGACTGTCACGCCCCGACGCGGAATATCGGGAACGTGAGCGAGTCGTAAACAAGCGTGTCGATCAGAGCATGTACAATTTTATTTCTAAAGATAGAAATGAATGGGAAAATGATACTTTTATTCCATCAAAATGAAGTTTACATCACTAATTCATAAGCCATAAAGGTAAATTATAACTTCTAATCTCAAAGTATATCATTCTTGTAAAAACACTAATGATCTACATAAATCCTAGGGAAAAGAGAAAATACTCTTTCACTCTTGTCCATTCCCTTGTTCAATTTCATTTCCTGCAACAATTTACCAAAACGTAGGGTGAGAAAAGAGCTCAGTAGGATTTTATATCTCCATAATCAGGTAATATTTAAGTATTTATCATTTTGGATATTTTTCAAGTAAATCGGGAAGTGTTTAAGATCATGAATAGCGAGTAGGAAATTGTATAGGAATTTTAAGTAATAACATGATAACAAGGTTCCAAGATAATTTCAAGTATTGAATATTGAACATGTAAAGAATATCATGAAAGAATTTGGCCATTTCATACAAGTCAAATATATCATATAATTTCAAACAATTTCAAGTAACAAGTAAACAAGTACAATAACGAAGTGTGGAATGTCATAATTAATCTAGCAAGTCATGCACTTCGGTGCAATGGCACACCGTGGTCAATCAACTCCCATGGGCACAAGTACTTTCGGGCGCTCCTCCCAGGACAAGACCGGGCCCCATTAATGCCAGACATTGGGTCGGTGGATCATAAGATCCCAAGTATGTTTAGACATCAACTTAACACTATGGCCAATGAATTTTAAGAATAAGCTCGTTTGTAAAAAGTACAGATCTAGGAAAAATCTCTGAAGTAGCAAGAGGAGTGAATAATAATTTTAAGGCATCATGTTTAACGACATTAAGTCGTGGAACTCGAGAAAGAACGGTAACTAGGAAGAAATTTTAAGTAATTAGAGTTTAATAGAATTAATTTAATTCCATGGTTTAATCTTGTGTGCATTTGGTTTACAAGTGTTTAGACATGTTTACAGGAAGTTTTTTGTGCATTAAAGATGCATTAGTTTTGCCAAAACGGTGAGTTATTATTATAAAAATAAAAAATAGATTTTTATGTCGAAAATAATCTTAACTTGTTGAAAATAATTTTAACATGCTGAAAATGATTTTCATATGTTACTTTACTGATAAAATAATAAAAATAAATTTTTCATGTTGGATTTAATTTTTAACATGCTGGAAATTCAAATTTAACATGCTAAAATTAATACTTAACATGTTAAAATAATTCTCATACATTAACTTACTAATAAGATGATAAAGATAAGTTTACCATGCTGATTATAGAACTTTTCTGATAACAACATAAATTTTATTATGCTGAAAATCATTTTCTATATTTATTTACTAATTATTTGATAGGAAAATAGAATTATCATGCTAAAAAATAGTTTTAATATACTGAAAATAATTCTAATATGTTAAAAATAATTCTAACATGCTAGAAATAATTTTATCATGCTGGAAGAAATTTTATCATGCTGGAAAAAATTTTATCATCAATTTACTAATTATTTAATAGGAAAAGTTAGGTTTAACATGCACAAAAAAATCGTTTAAATAGATTTTATCATGCTGAAAATAGTTTGTATATCTCAGTATGTATAAAATAATTTTATCATGTTGGAAGTCATTTTTAACCTGCTGGAAATATTTTCATGCATTAATTTACTAATATGTTTAAAAATAAATTTTTACATGCAAAAAAATAATTTTATCCTACAAAAAAAATTTAACAAGCTGTAAAAATTAAAACATGCTAATATCTCATTTCCTTACTTTTTGTGACTAAATGCATATAATTAATGTGGATTTTCAAATGTTATAATTACTATTGTATAATGACTAACCTTTAGTCCCACATTGGATGTTTTGAAAACTTTCATGGCGTTATATGTTGGAGGGCTCACCCTTGTGTCAGGACCCAAGGGGCATAAGATATGGGCTCGAGTTGTGAGTTGAATTGAATGGATACGAAAATCTTAGTATATTTAATTATTTATTTATTTGTGTTGTGCCGCACCGGGCCGGGCCGAGTTGTGGTGTGGTGTGGTTGATATATATATATATATATTTATTTATTTATTTATTTATATGACAGGAAAAGTGTCGACCCATGGGGTCGACATTTATTTGCAGGCAGAAAGTGTCGACCCAGTGGGTCGACACTTATACCCTGTATGCGGTTTTGTTCTTAAAATAGACCACCCGTGAAAAAGTGTCGACCTGGGAGGTCGACACTTTTCAGCCGTGAAAAAGTGTCGACCCGGGAGGTCGACACTTTTCACTAAGTTTTTGATTTTCAAGTAGAAAACTCGATCCCGAGTGTAGACTCAAGGAGTCGACACTTTTTCTGCTACTTTCGATTTTTCTTCACAAAAATGGCTATAACTCACTCATTTCTCAATGAAATTTAATGAATAAGGTATCAATAGAAAGAGCATTGAAAAAGGAACAATCTAGCATACTTTAATTAGAATTTAGCCTGAGAGATACCTACCTTTTTATGGATCTAAGGAAGAGGTAAGAAAATTCCCCAAATAAGATGAAACCATTGATTTCTCCCAAATCTTCCTTCAAATCTCCTTCAATCTTCACACCAGCATAGCTTAAGCCTCTACGGATGGTTTGTGGGTTGATTGAGGTTCTATTTATAGTCAAAACTTGACCAATTTTGTAAAGATTCCTCACCTAATTTTACCTAACCCATTAAGTCCGAATTTAGAAGACAAATTCAATTTCTCTTCTTAATCTAGTCCATTTTTGGTGTGAAAATAATGTAATTTTGACTGGTCTAAAGTTGTATGTTAGATAAGGGTTGATTCTTGAGTCAATCTTCCAGAAATGTGGTTATTTTAATCCCTTAAATACCATATTAAACATGTGTTATGAATTTTGATCTAATTATCCTTTAATAAATCCTTTAATCCATTAATCCAACCCATTATGGATTATCCAATGGGCCAATTATAATCCTAGTCCATTATATGGACTTTTATTGGGCTTCCTATGATTTATCTAAGGGTTAAAGCATTTATTTTTTAATTTATCTTAAGTAAATTCAAGTAAATGCATTTCTCTAGTTTATTACTTATAGTGAAAATGTAATTTAACTATTTCATGAAAATTTTAATTATAGAATAAAATTGAAAAAAGTTATTTCTCATCTTTATTTATCAGGTTTCTACACTCTGACAAAGACCGAGCCTCCGCTTGGCTCGACTGCACCAACGCTCGGAGCGGAGCGATCTCTCGATGAAGGTCTTCAAGATCGAGGGTCAGACGCTCAACCTTCCGATCAAGAGCGCCACGGGCCCACGAAAGAGTCTCCTGCTCGGACTCCACCCAAGCGTACGCGTCCACCGCTTCAGCTCCCAACTGGGCCAGAATCAGCCCACCCTCCATAATCTGCTCCAACAGCGAAGAGGGGGGACCCTTCCGGACTTTTTCCCGCAAGTCTCGAGAAGCCAAAAAATGACACGCCCGGTACAGAGAAGCCCGGACACTGAAGGTGCTGGTAGAAGGAGGGGAAGCTCTCACCGGAGCGGCCGGGACCGGGGCATCTCCCTCGGGCAATCCCGTCCCAGGGGCCCCACCGGTCGGCTCGACGTGAGCCCCCCCCCTGCATGCCTCCCCAGTTTCGGTCGGCTGTGACCGAGTCGCCTCCTCCGGCGACCCTCCAGCCTCGACTTACTGGGGACGGGCCCCCTCAACTGGCGGCCCCTCCGCCATGCCCGGCGCCTCAGCATCGGCAGTTATCCTTCCGTCATCGCCCCCCTCTTGCTCAGTAGAGGGGAGAGCTGACAGGGAATCTCCTCCGGACCCATAGACGACCTCCTCCTTCCTCGCCCGTTTCTTCTCAACTGACTTAGCCTGCATCGAAGACCATAGCTGCTTGGCCACAGGATCCTTGTGCTTGATCCCCAGGCGCTCGGAGGCGTCATCCTGAGCCGCCCGCTTGCTCTTATCACGGGCACGGGACGAACCCTCCGAAACGTGAAGGTCATCCGGGGCTGGCGTCTCGTCCAAGACGATGACCTCCAACTCAGACGGAGGTGCCTCCTCCTCAACCGCTCGCCTCGTGTCTGAACCGCAGAAATTAGATTAAGAGCAGGAAGACCCCAACACCGCAAGAAGGAAGACCAAGTTCTTGAACCCCTTACCTGTCGGTAACAACACTCGAGCGAGGTAGCCCTCAATGTTGGAAGAAGTCACCAAATCAGTAGTCTCCTGGCGATTCTGCTGAATGATAGCAGCCTCCTCTTCCACCTCCGGAGAGAACACAGTCTGTTTCGGAGGAATGTTCGGGTGAAAATTGGGCGCCGTCGGGAAATTCCTCGCTACGCCAACCGTCAACGGGCCCACCCAGAAATATTGGGTCTTTCACCCTTTGTTAGAAGAATCATTCCCAGAGAGGGACACACAGCTCCTCCCCTGCCTCGCCTGAATATAGAAGAAGCCTCGCCCCGCATGAGCATGCTCCTTCAACTCAAAGAAGTAATGGAAAAGATCCTACGAGGCACGCACCCCACACTGGCCGTAAAGGAAAATGAAGGAGAAGATGAAGGTGTAAGTGTTGGAGACCAGCTGGACAGGAGCCAGCCGGTAGAACCGAAGCAACTCGGCGACAAAAGGATGAAGGGGCAAACGAAAGCCGCACATCCAAGCCAGAAGAAAAGAGCAAAAGAGGCCAGAACGGGTGGATAGACTAGACTGATGAGGATATGGTGCCAGGAACTGGAACCGCCAAGGTAACCCGTAGCGACTCTCCAGCCGCTTCACCTCCGCCTCCCCCAGCTCGCTGTAGGACGGCTTCGACGGCGTCAAGAAAACTCTGGGGGTCCGTTCTCTCTGCCGTCCCTCAGCCTCAGAATGATGGTCCGCCATGAGACAGAGAGAAGAAGAAGGGGAAAGCTCTAAGCCAGAGAACTTCGGAGAAGAAAGGGAGCTTACGAATCACATCCTCAGGAAGCTCTTCTGGCTCCGACGGCTACAACAATTCTCCGCTCCTCCAAAACTACTCTACTCTCACAGCGCGGGAGCCCCCCTCAAATATAACTACCAAGAGAGGCAAAACCCTAAAACCTGGAGATAAAGGGACGTAAAACATGCAATGCCTAAAAACCCTGACGGGAGGCGGCGCGACGTCCGATCTCCCGAGGAGGGGCCTTCTCTTACTCATCATAACGGACGTATTTTCAAGGTGAGCTACGTCACATGGCCCCTACCTGAGGGATATCTTTACCCAACCAGTGCCACAGACAGTCCAGCCCAATTGCTACTCGTCCGAGCCTAATCTTGGCTCGGGAGTAGGAGGGGGACAAGTGGAGAGGGGAAATCTCACCGCCCGTACGGAGAGGCTAAACGAGGTCCAAATCGGACCGAGCAAGGATCAACTCCTCAAAGTGGTAGCCCTCGGGCCCACTTATTATGAAGCCCAAAAATTCACTTGGTATAAGCGCTTCCTAGGCGGCCTTCGGGTTGGGAAGTCCGAGCATCAGTCGATCGGGAAAGCTCCCTTGGAGCCCCCTATTCCTTGTCCTGACCCAGCACTTATCCCTCGGGAGACCACTCCTGAACAAGTGCCATTCGCTCGGGCGCACTGATGGAAGCTTAATGATTCAGCCGTTGCGAATCCTTTAATGGCAGGAAGCTCAAGGGGACAAGGGAAACCAAGAGTCTGTGCGCCGTAAGGAGCCCGCATGAAGGACGTAACCCCCCTGGAACCCCTCCGCTTACAGGGATCAATTCGCACAACCAGGCACTATTTAAACAGGACATGCCCAACTGCGACGGAGGAGCTTAAGCAACCTTAAGCACGCCTAAGTAAGCCTGAGCAGGAACCACTTCACCTTTTGGTGGAGAGGAATCTCGCACTCCCACTTTCCTCCTAATTCTCCTCTTCGCATCTATGCTCTACTACCTGTGCTGACTTAAGCATCGGAGGGTCTTCCCCGGGGATCTATCCCTAAGCACCTCTGACTGGTTTCCCTTCTTACAGTTTATACTTCAAGGGTACGTGGTCATCTTCCTCCCCGCTCAGGAGCAGCGCGAGATCACCCCTCTTCATAGGGTATCGGAACCGGGAGGCGTACACACTATGAAAAACTCCCGCTCTTATTAAAATCAGGGCATATTCTTTCAGGACGTAGTCCGTAAATTCCACCGCCCCAGTACGGAAGGAATGTGCATCAACAACCTTCAGGTCTGCAAACCAGCCAACAGCGAGCTGATATTTGAAATGAACAACCAGATACTTCAAGATGAAAGGTTCCTCCCGATATCCCCACTTTATCGGAGCCAAAAAGAGACCATAGCTTGGTGTCTCTTTTGTACACGCCCTACGACGTTGTACCATCTAGCCGGAGTGAATTCAGTGGCCCGAGTCAACATGTTCTATGCATGCGTCAGCTCAGCAACCCCCAGGACTCCTTTTCTTTGACGCGGTTCCCCTGGAAGATAAATGGCCTCATGGCGATGAACCGCTCCTCTCAGGTTGTCTTGTTCCATGAGAATAGCTTGTTCGGCTCTTCGAGCAAGCATCACATCTCTCCTTCCGGCAATGCTGAAGCAACAGATGAAAGAAAGGAGGTGCTTGTCCTTCGAAAAATCTTGGCGATATCCCTCGTTGCATCGATAATTGAAGGTTCCAGTTGTAGTTAAAAGACGTGAAGGAGCCACACTGTCGGTCTCAGAATCTGAAGATTCATGAAGCACCGCTATCTTGTCACGGCCCATGTCCATCTCATGAATGTTCTCCCAGGTCACTTTTAGGCTAACTAAACTAGCCGCGGGAGCATGAGAAGATGAACCCAAGGGAGTAGAAGCAGATTCCATCTGGCTTGTTGAACATATGCAAGAAAAAGAAGGGTCAGTAGTGAAGATTCAATGAAGATATGAACCAAAGAAATTCTAAAAAATTTCGGCAGAGTCTCCCCTTATCCGGGGATCTGCCAAGAATAAATAGGAAGTACATCACAACCATAGGGTGAGATGGCTCCTAAGAAAAGACCATGGGATAGCTCCCAAGCCACTCCAACCAGAAGATAGAGGCTCTACCTAGCCTGACGTCATGTGCGAACAAAAGAGAAGATGACAGAAAGGAGAGCTTGCCAAGTGCCAACACCCTGCCACCGTGTTCGAGCGACGGAGAAGAGCAGCTCACCGCCATGCCCACCGAGCCTGCTGCCGTGTGCGAGCGAAGGAGGAGGGAACTGGCCTGCCACTGTGTCAAGCGAATGAAAGAGAAGGAAGAGAAGTGGCGGCCACCCAAATGAAAATGAGAGGGTTTCCCTCGGGTTTCCCTCTCTCTCATAGGGCTTTAAGCCCACAACAAATAGCGGCCGGATCAAAGGGCCCCGCCACCCTGGCCGCCGTATCGGGCGCTTGCTGCTGGATTGACAATCTCGCGTGCACCGCTCCCCAGGCCACCGGATCGATAGTTGGCAGCCGTATCAATGGCCTATAGCGGCCATTTTGCCACCGGATGAGACCTGCAGGCCCATTTAAGCCACTTTATCAACCCAGGGCCTGTTAAACGGACTTGATCCAACCCACTGGCTCTGAATCAGCCCTAGAAGATGCAAATGCAAGACAAGTGGGTGAATGACTGATCAACGGTCTAATACTACACCCGCAGGCCCTGTGTCACTTGTCCCTCGCTTACACCGCCTACGGGTGGGGGGCATTTGTTGACACCTGAAAATTTGTTACACAGAAAAGGATGATAAGTCTGAAGCTCGTGAAATCTATACACATGTTGCCCAAAGTTCAAAAAGATTTCATGAAGACCCAGTTCCGTTAATCTCGATATTATTGTACATCGGGAGGAGCTAGTTGCATCACAATATATCACCCGACTGTGCCTCTTCCTGAAAGCTACTGCCCGATAATCCATCGTCCTTAACTAGGGTATTTAAGCTGAACAAATCATTAAATTGTCCATCATACATCCCCGGGCAACCATCTGCCTGCTGGAGCTCCCCGTCAACCTCTTGATCATCAAAAATAGTCGATATACAGTCGAAATTATCTCTGACAGGATGTCTCTCAAAGGAAAGCATCGCTATGCTTTGGATAGTGTTGATGAATCACCCTAAAGGGGACAAGCGCTGCTAAGACATGTGAAGCATTTGCTGAGCAAAGAAGAAAAGAAATTTAGCTGAAATGGAAAGGAGCAAATGGGCCACAGTGGGTTTTCGCACACAAGCCATCCGACGGCCCAAAGCCACCTGACGGCCACGCCTGATCCAGTGGCCAGCCCAGGCGCGCCTCTTCCGGCTATCGTATAATACCCTTGCCGCAGCATCAGAAGGGGGAGAACCTCTATAAAACCTCCAGTTTCGAAGACTTGGAAAAAAAGGGGGGGGCAAGCAAGAAGCTAGAGAAAAGAGAAAAAGCCAGAAAAAGCTAGATGAAAAAAATTTCTTAAGAGTGTGTGAAGAGTGAAGGAGAGAATACTCCGAGAGGAGAAGAGGATACTCCGAGAGAAGAAGGGGAAGGGAGTGCCCTGCTAACAGGTGGGTGTGCCGCCATCTAAGGCCCTAAGGGGCTACATTATTACTACTGTTTTCTTTTCTCCGTTTGTGATTTTTCTCTTCTCCTCTGATACGTAATGCTTGTTCTATGCTCATGTAATGTAAGGTCTCTTGTATGTGAATAAAAAGGGGGTGTGAAGACACTTGTGAATGCTTCTTGTTCTTATTGCCCTTATTTCTCCCAATCTACCTCTATGCATCTCTTCGGAGTTCGTCTAAATCATATTATGTATGAGTTTTCTCATCGATATTTTCTCTTATAAATAGCCCCATGGGGAGCACATTGGTCGATGGGCCCTTGAAGGTGGCCTCTATGCATCTTTGAGCGGGTGGGTGCATATGGGCTTTGCCCCATCTTTTGCGGGTTTTTGCTGGGAATATCTCCCCTTTTATTTTGATGCACCCCCCGATTCTTTAGTGAAATGATATGCTATTGATGATGTTACCCCTCAGAGGAGACTAGGGACCTATGAAGCCGTCACATGGCCCATGGATTTCCTATTCACCAGACTGAGGAACAACACAGCACTGCATGCCTGGTATAGACCCATGCGCGGCTCACTAGACTTTGCTCACAGTCTAGTGGAATCCTTAACCCCCAACAACCCAAATCCAAGCTATTCCTATGTTTTTCCTACCCCTTAGCCCTCATACCTTGCCTCTAGGAGCAATTAGACCCCTTCCCAACCCGTGAATCCCTGAATTTTCCCCTTCTCTGGCCTTTCCAATGCAAAAAACCCTTAATACAGCGGCCAAACACTGTAGCTACAATGCCAGCCACCAGCTCGCTCTCACAAGGCACTGTAGCCACAGTGCTTGAGCCGCAAAGCCCCTCTCTCATTTCGCCTCCATCCAGTCGCCGAGTGGCACGCCCTTGGCCGCCACCTCATTTCCCAGCCGCTGAACCAAGCCCTTCAGCCCTGGCCGCCGTATGCCCCCCCTTCTTGCCGCTTCAGCCGCCGGATCAAACTTGTGCCGCCACCTCATTCCCCAGCCGCCGTATTCATCCCATCACACTAACCCTGGCCCGCCTTCGCCCCCTCTATTGGCTCCCTTGTGCTACCCATGATCTCCTGACAGCCTGAAGCCGAGCCAAACATGGCACCCATTGCTACAGCAAGAGGATTTACATCCCTACAGTACGAGTATTTCTCCTAATTGCCCTGTCAAGTCAAAGGGGATCCACTACTCACTATAGTGTGTTCTCCACTGACTTTGTATAAGGGAAAAAGAAATAAATTGCCTCAATGATCGATGTCATCCCGCAGTTGGCTCTCGGGGCTCAGTATGCCCGCATCTTATGGACTCTGTCTCGGCACTCCGTGGACGGATATCCTGTATGTCCCTTGGCATATCCCAAAATAAAGGGGAGATGTTGCCGGAATTCGTTCAAGAGGCTAGTCTATCATACCAAGTCCCATCTTCAAAATCGCCCCTTGTAGGCCATGAAGGTCCGCCAACTCTTATGGCGTGTTCTTCGAGGGCTTTATTACGAGGGAAAGTGAATAAATCGCCTTCATGGCTAACAGTGTCCCGCTATTCTCTTCGGCTCTCTCGACCTTTAGCCTTTGGTATGCCCATGTATTACGGACCCCGTCTCGGCTCTCCGTGGACGGGTATCCTATACATCTCCTGGCATATCCAAAGATAAGGGGAGATGCTGCCGGAATTAAATTGGGAGGTTGTGTCATGTCATGCCTTTCCCGGTATTCCAATCAACCCGTTAGGTCACGGGGCTTCGTAATATATCATAATATGAGCTCAAATGACATCGATGGGAAAATAAAACTTTAATCACCCCAAAGGTGAATAGTGCCCCTATCCTTTTTGTCCCTCGACCTACGGTCGTGCTAACTCCCCTGGGTGCTCTTATCTATACCCCATGGCGTTAAAAATAATTGGCAAAACTCACCCGGGCTATCATCTTTGATATGTACATTTGTTTCAGAACCCGCCTCAGCACTCCATGGATAGGTCTCCTATACCTCTCCCCCGATATATTCTGGGGCAGGGGGAGATGCTGCCGAAATTTTGTTAAAAGTCGACAGTTTAACCCCGTATCATGTGTTTGGTTTCCTCCCCTGATTTTCACCTCTTATGGTGGTGGCAACCTCATGATTACTTATACCGAATCGTGCTGACCCAACATCCCCTAAAGACGATAACGAATAAAAAAAGTGCCATCCCATGGTATACATTGTCTCGATGACGTACGAACCCTTCGAAGTGCGGCCATGCTGGCTTTCCTAAGCCGCATGCATATGCCGCAATAATGAAGACAATTCTACAAATAAATGGCAAATAGCGATCAACAACCCTGCGGGTGGTAGGGATCATTCTGAGGGCTAGCCCTTGGGTTCCCCATTCATCGCACGGTGCAGGATCGATGTCCGGGCATGAGCATCTCTTTGGAGATTCGTCTCGACTCTTCATCGACAAACCTCCTATCATTCCCCCCGACAATCTTTGGGACGGGAGAGGTGCTGCCAAAATATGCTTTAAATTTGTTTTCATCGAAGATACATGCGAATGAACATTCGAATAAAGTAATGAATAATTTGAGCGATGTCAAAGTCGACTTCTACCTTTTAACCCTCGAATAAAAACAATAAAGCTGTTGCACGCTTCTTACTCCTTTGTGTGAATCCGTGCATGAGCATCTGCACCTGTCCAACTCTCTGGTATATCAAATGGTGAGTAGTCGAAAGTCGGGTTAGACCTGACCAGAAGCTATCACTAAGCATGAGGTGATCTTTAGATCTAAATTCTCTCCGTCACGTACTAAGAGCCGATCTAATAAACCCTACCACACTGCTTGCCTGCATGTGCTATATCCTGATTTATGAATGAACACTACTTTACGTATTTCTCTTCAGTCCTGAGGGCTCTTCTACTTTGGCGATTAATCAAGTTTTCTTCTTACGTAATGATGTAATTAACGCCGTAACCTTTATGATATGGCGAACTTTTGGTCCCGACACGAATACCCACTATTGTATGTTCAGTCAGACGAGCGCACAATAAAATTTCGTCACGAAAGTGACTGGCATGCCCCGTGTTAATAAAATGAACCAATATATAAAATAAATCAAATGAGATATTTTCCATCCCCACACCTATGGATCGAAGAGCCGAGAAGCTACAGGGCATCGTCCGCCATCAAGGCAATTTATTCACTATTCCCCGAGCGAGGTTATCGGAGATTACGCCGAGATAGGTGGCGAACCTTTGTGACCCAATGGGGTAATCGAAAAACTCGGAAGATATATGCAAAAGAAAACATAGTGTTGGGGATAACCCCCTGATATTGTACCCCCAGGATCTGACCCATTAGGGTGACTCGATAGCACATGGCTCCTTGATCTGTCGGTCATAGGGATAATAGGAAGACTGGTACAGCGACGAAAGGGGGAGTGGGGAGTGTTCTGTATGGGTAATGGTTCGAACCGGCGGCCAAAAGTGGGGACATTTGATCCGGAGGGCTAAGATGGGTAAAGAAATTAATATACCTGGCTGCCAATGGTGGTATGTGAGGGCATGGGATCCGGTGGCTCAGTGTTGGGGATAGATTGGACACGTCGCCCATGTCAATTGGGGATATAGGCTGACCCGGCGACTGTAGAAGTGGGGAGATTAGGAGAGCCAACGGCTAGGAACACTGTGTATCTAGCGGCCAGCAACCCCTCTTGATCTGGTGCGCAAAGGGGAGCTGAGGAGGATGAGACGGCGGCCAAGGAGTGGGGTCACGGAAGCTGATCCATCGGCTTGGCAAGGGTGCGATCCGGCGCGGATGGGGAGTGATCCAGCGTGAGAAATAGGAGAAACGATGTGATCCGACGGTGCGCACACGCGCCGGATCAACCTTTGTAAAAAAAAATTTTGAACCATACAGTGACAAAGCAAAATTTCCCTAGGAATCAGGCAACTAGAAATCTTATCTAGGGATAGCGATAAATTCCTGGAGCCCCGTGGGAGCTAGCAGTCATCACACTGCAACTTAAATGAGGCAAACGACTGAGGATGCTAAGAACAACAGGGGAATTATCGAATTACTTCTAGTATGATGGAAAATCAGCCCGGCAAGCAGTTAGCACATGTGTTAATGGAAAATCATTTGTACACCTCCAACAGGTTACCAGAGATCACCTTCGGGAAATGGCGAATGCTTGGCGTTATGGGGGAACAGACCGATCATCAGAGAAAATCGTACGGGATCTATTGTTAAAACGGGGAAAGGTACAAACAGTGGAGAAGCTAATCAATGCACCTAGGGTGCTCTGTGAACGCAAGGAAGCCTATTAAATCTAGCAAATGGCTTTAACTCGAGATTCTATTGGGCAGAGCCCGGTGATACGGTGGCCATTACACACTTTCCGATTTTAGACGAAAAGAAAGAAATGATAGCAACAGGGATATTCCTCGTTCATCAAGGGAGGGCCAGAGACCACGCGGGGATTTCGCGAGTCCCGAGCTCAAGTGTACTCTATATCACCGGATTGTCTACGTGGGTGTCAGATTGGCTATGCAACTTATAGTAACACCCTCAAATATAGCCAAGTTGTATTCTATATCACCGAGACATCTTTTGAAGTATCGGCTTAGTTCTTGAAAAGAATTTTGAAGTTAAGCGTGCTTAATGGGGAATAGTACTGGGATGAGTGACCTCCTGAGAAGTCCCCCATTTTGGAGCAGATCACTGTTAGAAAGAGACAAAATCGTGAGGTCGATAGACCAAAGCGGATAATACCTCGACGATATAGAGTACGGGGAGTGACATAATGGTATCAGAGCTATACCCCAGCCGGAAGTGTGGGAACGAAGTGCCATGCAGGGCAAAGTGTCACACTATGGGGAGCCACCTCTTGAACACACAATGGGACAAAGTGCTATATAGTGGGAGCCACCTCTTGTGCCTGTAGGGGTCACCTATAGAATCCTACCTGCCTGTGGGTTTGATTGCGTGCTATATGTGCCCAACGACGATAATGTCGCCTATACAAGAGGGGTAGATTATAACACCCTCAAATATAGTTAAGTTGTACTCTATATCACCGAGATGTCTTTTGAAGTATCGGCCCAGTTCTTGAAAAGAACTCTTAAGCTAAGCGTGCTTAATGTGGAGTAGTATTGAGATGGGTGACCTCCCGAGAAGTCCCCCATTCTAGAGCCGATCGCCCTTAGAAAGGGACAAAACCGTGAGGCCGGCAGGCCAAAGCGGACAATACCTCGACGGTATAGAGTATGGGGCGTGACACTATGTGTTGGACACAGTTCATTCTGAGCCAACTAATGATGGCATGAGGGTAACTTGATAACTTATGCCAAATGGTCAGAGGATTCTTCCCTTGCCCGGTGCTATATGCTGGCCTCTAGTGCTCCTGAGCTATAGAGGCAGTTTGAAAATACTGATTGTAGAATCATACTTCTAAATCTACACCAACTCTTCGGGGAGCAGGGTAGGATAGAGAGGTATGATATCTCCAAGAAGCTTTTCAGGACCCGAATGTCGGAAGGTGCTTCAGTACATGCACATGTACTGAAAATGATGCAGTGGATTGAGAGACTAAATGCACTGGGGTTCAAGTTGGATCTTGAACTGTGCATTGATCTTATTCCCAGTCATTGTCTGACTCCTTTTCTTATTTCATCATAAATTTTGACATGAATAGATTTGAAGGAACTCTCGCTGATCTGCTCAACATGTTGAAAATGCTGAAGGGACTATGCAGAAAGATAAATCATCTTCTATAATGGTTGTTGGCTGGGCCAACAAGAAAATAAAGGTCACCCAGACATTCACCAAAGGGAAGGGAAAGAAGAAGGCCAAGGGTAAGAAAATCGCCAAAGGTGACAAAGGAAAGGGCAAGAAGAATGAAAAAGAGGACAAGTGTTTTTGGTACGGACAGATTGGACATTGGACAAAGAATTGCAAGGTAATTCTGAATGAAGGTATTTTTATCTTAGACCTTAATTTATCATATGTGAAATCCACATCATGGGTATTGGATACTGGATGTACATCTCATATCTGTAACTCTTTGCAGGTGCTGGCAAAAAGGAGGCGGTTGGGCAAAAAGGAGATTGAGTTGAATATGGGTAATGGAGCTTTAGTTGCTACTAAAGCCGTTGGGACTGCATGACTCAGTTTACCTTCAGGAGTTATTATGGAACTGAATTATTATTATTTTGTTCCTGATATCATTAAGAACATTATTTCAATCTCCAGTTTGAATAACGTTGGATATACTTTGACTTTTAATAGAACTAAGTGCTCTGTAATGAATAATGATTTATTGATAGCCAATGGCTCATTAGTCAATGGTCTTTATGTATTAGATACATGCTCTAATATTATGCACGTTTCCAATACCAATGAAGTGAATCCTGCATACCTCTGGCATTATAGGCTTGGTAATGTAGGTGAAAAGAGAGTCTTGTTGTATAAATGTTGTTTTGACGATGTCTCACTATAAGTCATTGGTCAATTTACTTTAGAACTCATGATATGCCGTTTGAATGACCATGTGTGAAGCAGGTCGACCTCATGCCTCCCAGTGTCGACCTCACTAGCCCTATGCTAGTTATCAAGTGTATGAAAAAGGTCAACTTCACAATGAGTAGTGTTGACCTCAGTCTCTTAGGAGGTCAACCTCAGACCCTCACAGAAAGCATTATAAACGCTCTTCCTCATGGCTACCTCGACCTCATCATCAGGCATGTCGACCTCTTTAAGCTTCCAAGACAAAAGAGTCGACTCTGAGTGTCGACCCCTTTTTACGAATGTTCTATTGTGCCACACCGTGTTGACCTCACCTTCAAGAAGTGTCGACCTCACAATCGCAACCAGCACTCTGGAAAGCGACCAACGCAAGCATTGTCAACCTCACTTCTACAGGAGGTCAACCTCAGGCTCTTCCAGAAACCGTTGTAATCACGTTTTTGCAAAGTATTGTCGACCTCACATTCGCAGGAGGTCAACCTCAGGATCATTCCAGAAGCCATTATAATCACTCGTTTTCAAAGCAGTGTCGACCTCAGTCTCTCAGTAGGTCGACCTCACTAAAGGGTAAACCCAAAAGTCTTCTGATAGATCTATCTTTTGGAAAATCGTACAGAGGGCAAAGATGTCCGACATAAACCTCTAAAAACACAAATTTTGAGGTATGAAGAAGATTCCTAGGGTACTTAAAACATCCCTGTCACCATAAGTGTCCATGGCAATTTCTTACTCCAAATATTTGCCAGTACAACTCCTTGGAAAGGTCTCCCTCACTGACAGTTCTGTCCCCTGCGCCAGCCAACTGGGATTCTATCTGAAAGGAGAAAAATCTCTAGACAAAGGACGTCCTTTCTGCTAACAGAAATTAAGGTTCAAAAAGTTTCCTTGGTCAAACCCTTTTATTTATTTCAGCTATTCAGAACTTCATGAGAAATGGAGCGAAAAACTTCTGCTTCTTGAGGCCTACATATTGGACGCCCTTCCCTTGCTTCGTAAGCCACTGGAGCTCTAAGTTAGCCGACAAGAAGAGCAGAACGTGGGAAAGAGAGAAAAGAGAAGAGAAAGGAGCGCCTATTCAGACTTCCATCGAAGAGAGAGGTGAAGGAAAGGAGAAGGATCCACATCTATCCAGCCAGCCTTGGTTCCCTTGCTTTATTGGTTGAGCACCGCCGTCTGTAGTGCTTCTTCGCATGGGACTACTGTAGTTGCAGCTTCTTGTTTTGGTTTCTTGTGTTGTCTTTATTTTTCTACAACAAATCACCTTGTGTGTGGAGTGTTGTCACAGTGTAAGCTGCTGAGCAACGTGTATGGGTTTGTTTTCTTGCTCCGTTTTGTTTCCTTCTTGTGGGATTTCTTTCTCGTATGCTTTGAGGACTTGTCCTCGTGTGTGTGTGTGTGTTGGGGCTTGTCCACATGTGTTGCTGGTTTCTAGCGTGTGTGTGTGTGTGTTTCTGTTAGCCAAAGAGTGGAATCCTCACCGTGTTGGTGAGGGGTGGACGTAGGTGTGCCAAGGTGCAGCCGAACCACCTTAAAAGCCTTGTGTAGTGGTTTGCTTTCCATATCTTCTATCCCCTCTTCATAGGTGGCTTGTTTTTTCAAGAGTATCTCTTATCTCTTTACTCAGTTATTCCACCGTTTGACTTTGCTTGTGATAACCGTACTGCTATCATCTATAGCTTCACTGTTAAAGTCAAAAAATTGGTATAGGATCAATTCACCCCCCCTCTAGATCCTCTCATACCGTCCAACAGTTGTTATCAGAGCTAGGTTCCCTAGAGATGTGGTCCAACGACCCAGGGAGATCCGATGGGAACATCCCTCGCAGCTATAGATAAACTATCTACCCCGCCCCCAAATTATAAACATATATTATGCTTGAAGCATGAACACGAAGAAAGGACAAGGGGCGATGAAAGATAAGAAATACTAACTGTGATTGTCACCAAGGGTTAAGAACACCAAAGGGATTGAAAAGAAGAGTGCAACGGCACCGTGTACCTTGGAAAAGGATGAAGACTTGATCACGCGTGAACAAAGAGGTGCGGGGAACTCGTGAGATCAGACCTCCTCATCTTCTAGCCGGATAGAGGAAGAGGGCCTCATGTCCTATGCATGCTCTGCTGCAAAACAAAGCCAGCACAAGGATAAAAACGCATTAGAAACATGAAATGTTATATCAAATCCCGCAGTGATAAAATAGAGGTAAAGATTGAGAGAGAATGCATCGGGGGGAGGTTTTAAACCCCTGTCGAAGGGTGCAAACGATAAGTGTATGTATTGTAATGATAATGAAACAAAGATGAGGAAAAATCACACAGCACAACTGCGAAAAACGTGCATGTAATATAGAGAAAAATGCATGTGTAGCAGAAAATAATGTAATCTGTGATGATTTGTGAAATTGGGAGGGGAATAACTAAGAGTAGAGTGGATGAAAATAAGCCTAGAGAGATGGAAAATGTAGTCAATACTTCCCTTAACAGCCTGAGGTCGAAGAGGAGAGTCGGAGATACGGCATGGCTTCGCCCCAGGTTGAAGAAGAGCCCCCCATCGCACACTGCGAACTGGGCAGGTTTATATAGAATTTGCCGAAATCCAGAAAGTTCTCACATGATTTTAGGATATAAAGCCAGAGATAAATCAAGTATGATGGATCAATCTCGAGATAATATCTAGGGTAAGAGCCTAGAAAATATAGAATGTGAATTGGTGGAATAATCCAGAAGATATTAGCCCAAGAAGGAGGGCCCGTCGAGCAGAAAATAAAGTCTTGTTCATATAGAATTTATAGAAATCCAAAAGGTTCCTCCACGTTTTCAGGAGATAGAGTCCACCAAAATTCGGTTTGATAGATCAAATTCGAGATAATAGTGGGGATAAGAGCTTACAACAAGTGGGACTCAATTTGGTGGAGGATTCTAGAAGATAATCACGTGGAAAGGAGGCCTCGGCGCGTAGAAGACGGAGTTCTGCACATGCAAGACTCCTTCACAGAAACAGTCAGTTGACCGATCGTCGCTTTGAAGGAAACGGTCGATCGACAGACTATTTTTAGCCATGTGCAGTAAAAAATGCCATGGGATGTCTAGGTCGACTCGAGATGCTCCAAAAGGGTGAGAACTCATGGAATAAGGCCTAGGGCTCAATGAAATCATGACTTTCAAGGCTCAAAGGGAATGGAAAAATAAAATGGGCTCAAAATCTATCCAAGGAAAGCTCCAAAGAAATGGTTAATTCGGGATATCAAAATTACGAATAAGAGAAATAACGTGACTTGCGGGCTAAAAACGGGTGTCAACAGATGCCCCTCCTTGATGTCCGCTCTGTAAGGAAGCGAGCGAAAACGACGCGGAGGTGAAATGGAATGAAGATGGTGCGAAAGCGACAGCGACGTGAAATGGATATGAAGAAGAGATGAAGCGGAGAGAACTGAAAAGTAGGCATCAAGGTCAAAGACACCTGTCACAACCAACAAGCGATAGGCATTCTCCCGAAAACGCTGAACTAACCACCAGGAATGGATGACGCCGATGAGACATGTCTGTAGAACTAAACTAATGGAAAGGAAAAGGAAACATGAGAAACCTCATTGGGGGACACAATCCACGGACAATGAGGAGATCGGAAAGAACACAACGTAAGAGCTGGAAAAGAAAAGTAAAACTGAGATAAAACCCAGACAAGAATCACGCTGGCCAACCAGACCAAGCAAGCAGATTAGAGAAAATGTTCAAATTCAGAGTGAAATGAGGATCTCTTATCCAAGAGAATTGAAGCATAATTAACCATTGTTGAGGAGAAAGCTTGAAAGAATCACGAGACGTGAGTGCTCAAAAATGACATGATGCATGCTGGGCTAAAATAAAGAAGTCATCAAAATGAATGTAAAGAAAGCATAAAAATAGAAAGAACTCAAGAATAATATTGCTAGACTGAGCAGGACGAGGTCAAGAGTCTTCTTGTAACCACGACATGCGAGACAGAGTCCATCGTCCCCCACTCGACCCAAACCAATGGCTTATCCAACGATTAACCGTATGCTCTTAGATCATCATCATTTTTATTAAAGGGGAACATCAGATCCTATAACACACGGACAACCAACCGGTCCTTGAGATGCTATAATATTGTAGATAACATATAGTAATGCAACAATGAGTAGGGATAAAGAGCCATACCTGACTTACCTGTCAAGCGAAACAACATTTTTTTGGATTTTTGGCTTTTCCAGATTTTTATGGGTTTTCCATGTATAAGACACAACCACATCAACAACAAGTGAACAAAGATGAAAATGAACCAGAACATAACATAATAAGGATAGACGAAACATAACAAGACAAATATGAACAGGAATATAACATAACATAACGAAGCATAACAAGACATAATAGCATAGACAAAACACCATAAGAATAAACAACAAGCGTGTGTGGGATAGAAAACACAGTGGGTCAAGACAGCACCACAACATGGAGGGACATCACGCGTGGTGGGACAAGACCATGGTGGGACAAAGACACGTGGGATGACAACCACGGGAGACAAAAGATACGGACAACACGTGTGTGGGATGACAACAACAACACATGGCGTGACGACACTGTGGAACGAAAACATAGTGGGATGAAAACATGACAGACATGGAGGGACATAACAACACGTGTGGGATAGCACAGAGGGACATAGACACGTATGACAAGGACAGGGTGGGACAAAAGATATGACAAATACAATCTTCAATCAAAGCCCAAGATCAGAATTAAGCAGAACCGCCAGGTTCGTAATCATGAGGCAAAGCCTGAAGTCTCGCGATCAATAACACCCAAGAGGGGGGGTGAATTGGGTGATTACAAATTTTACAAAACTTTTACCAGAATTAAACATATATGATGAAACAACCTTTTAGAGACTTAGATATGATGAAATAAGAAATAGATCTCCCAAAACCCATCACACATAGCAGACCCTTGGTACTATGGCGGAGATATAAATCTGAAGATTCTGCTCACGCAAGATTTTATCTTCCAAAGATGAATGGCCTTGTCAATCCGAATCTACCTTTTGATATACCAAAGATCTAATGTAGAAATGACAAGTTATGCAAGATTTGAACAGAAAACGTAAGAGAGTGATATAGTGTGTGCTAGCACAGAACGGGGGTAGGAGAAAGGGATCAAACCACACAAAGGATAGTAATTTTTAGGTGGTTCGGATGCAACAACGGCAACCTACGTCCACCCCTCACTAACTGTGAGGATTTACACACTATCTTGTAAAGGATTACAAGAAAAAAAACACACACACACACACACTCGTGAAGAGTTCAAAACTCCCATGAAGGTGCACAAGCAATGAATCACACAGAAATGTGAAGGAAAGACACACACACACACACACACACACGGATCTAGGTAGATCCACACACACACAGATGTTTAGAGGTTACAAACACAAGACACTTGAAGCTCGAGGAACTTAGAAGAAGAAACACAAAAGAAAAACTCATATTTAAGCTCCCCATGAGTAGATGATGCAGATTTTGGATGAAGCTTCTATCTCTTCTTGATTTGGGGTTGATTGGTCTCAGATTGATCTTGAAAAGCTCGGAGCTGGATGAAGAGTCTCTTGACGGAACACTGTTTACGGAGGTGTTGCAGCAGCCTTCTTTCTCTCCTTGATAGCCTACTTGATCTCCCTTGAGTGATTAGGGTTTCTTGGCCCTAAGAGATGTTTTTATAACACTTGAATGGTCAAGGGACATGCCAAGACAAAGATCCACAAATTCAGGCATGTCTGGAGACTTTTGGGATTAAAAAATCCTTAAAAGATGCTTTTCCCTTGTGAAGAAAACAAAGTCAAAAATAGGGTCTTCGAGGGGTTTGATCGACTGGGGTAGGTAGGGCGGTCGACCTAACTGTGACAGAATCTGCAACTTTCAGTGCTGGGGGAGTCGGTCGACCTGTCCTATGGTGGCGGTCGACCAAACTCTGTAAATTTACAGAGTTCTGAGAGCTGAAAAGTTAGGTCGACTGCACCAACTAGATAGGTCGACCAGCTGGTTTTGGCATCAAAGTAGCAGCTCGGGGCTCTCCATTGGTGAAAATTGTAAAATGGTCATGCCCTCCTTGGCCCTACCTCAAACTCAACACTGATGGAGCATACAAGAAGACGGGACACTCTGGTGGTGGCGGTGTCATCCGGGACTTCTAGGGGAATATTTTATTTGCCTTCTCTCACTACTATGACCATTGTAATAGCCTTGTTGCTGAAGCAAGGGCCTTGATGGATGGAATCAAGTATCTTTACACTATTTCTTCTCAGCCGACAATGATTGAGAGTGACTCTCTTCTTCTTGTGCAAGTGCTTAACAAGAAGGCTGCATGTCCATGGGATATCCTACCTTTTGTCAGAGAAATCTGGAGCAGCATTCCCCAATCCATGAACATTTCACACATCTTCAGAGAAGCCAACACAGTTGCTGATTCATTAGCTAATTTTGCTTGCTACTCAAATTGTAATTCTTTCTTCAATTCGCAGCATGATCTTCCCAGCTCGGCAAAGGGTGCTGCCAAGTTAGATAAGCTAGGTATGCCTAGCATTTGATTGATGTAAAGATTTATTCATTTTAGTGATCAATAATATATTCCCCTAGGTGTGAGTTGGCATGTGCTTTCCGGATTGGAATCACAATCTCACTCACCACTAGGAAGGGATTTATATCTATATATAAAAGATAGGTCGACCGGACTATGGAAAATCTGTAAAAATAACATTGTTAGCCCATAAAACATATACTTATACAAAAGACTGTGTCCACATTTGATCCATTCAATTTGAGTTTAGTTTGACTTAATGTAGGCATTTGTTAAGCAAGAGTAGTTTGAGCATTAGCTTTGATGAAAAAAGCTTTTTGAGTCTTTTGAGCCTACATGAACTCTTCCTTATGCTATTATGAATGTTATCAAACTATTTGCCATTCTGGGGTTTTGTTATCATCAAAATCACTTGGAGAGACTCAACAATCTCCTCATTTTTGATGATAACAAAACCCTAGATTAATAAGCACATTGACATGCTGTTAAGCAAATTTGGAGCTTGAAAACAACACATTGTATCCGTGCAAAGTCCCACATGATTCTTGTACGAGGCGGAGTTTACACTCATGCATAGTGAAGAATTTTAGACTGGCTGGCCTATCTTTCATCTAACACCATTTGATATACATAGAACAAATATGAAGAAAGGCAAAGCCAACAATCCACAAGGCGATCAATCCATGTAATCATTTCATTAAGCCAAAGCAACACAAGCCATTGAAACATGTTTGCCAAATAGAGAGAAAATGAGAGACAAGAGCCAATCATATAATGTCCAATACCAAAAGCATTCATTTCATCATTTCATTTCATTAGTTCAATACAAAGTACATTGATGCAAGACATCTACTAGACATAAACAAATGCAAATGACTCGCTGATGAACCTTACAAATGTAGATTGCAAACATTCATACAACACGCATGCATAAGCTAGAATATAAACCTACACTAACGACTTCTCCCCCTTTGGCATCATCAAAGGAGGAGATAGGATAGACTAAAAGTAGACCCAATAAGACACAAGACCCAAGGACAATAGACTGAAGGTAGGAAACAAAAGAAAATCCTCAGTTGCTATCTGCAGGAGGTTGATCATCAGGAGGCGACTGATAGCCAAGGTGGCGTCGGATATCCTTAAGAGTGTGGTCTAGAAATTGAAGGCGGTACTGAAGATTGGCAATGGAGTTATCGCGGGCCATGTCACGGTGCTACATATCAAGAAGAGTGAGGTTCGTGGTGTGAAAAGCCTGACTGGAGTCTTCATGGCTTGAGATGAGAGTGGTCATGTAAGTGGAGAGGGTGGTCATTTGGGTGGACACGGTATCCAGGACTGTGGAGAAGGAATCTATGCGGTTAGACATAGTGTCAAGCATATCACCCATGGTGTCTATGTGACCCCCAAAAGTATCCACGGGAGTTTTCAGCCCAGTAAGACGCCTATCAAAAGTCTCAGAATCTACCCAAGAAGGCTGTCCGGGTCCCTTAGTAGAGGACTCCCCATGAAAGAACTGTGATGGAGGAGGCATCTCTGGATATATATGTGAAGGTGAAGGTGGAGGAGGCTAGTCCTCTGCCTGAACTGGAGGGGGGGGGGTTCCCCTTGACCCTACTGTTGTTGTTGCTCTTCTTTCTCTTCTTCTT
Source organism: Amorphophallus konjac (assembly GCA_022559845.1). Classification (NCBI taxonomy): domain Eukaryota; kingdom Viridiplantae; phylum Streptophyta; class Magnoliopsida; order Alismatales; family Araceae; genus Amorphophallus; species Amorphophallus konjac. The sequence continues at coordinate 313,761,689 of CM040125.1, forward strand.
CAGATTCTTCCCCATAAACCGGCACATTTCTGCGTAACTGACCATCAGGACCCCAATAGTATCCAAAGTCTGTAAAGATCTTGTGTTTGTTATACACATCATCCTGCCTGACTCGAATAAATAGTTCATCGGCCATATTAATTCCATCATAAATGAACACTCCCGTCAGTTGTGAAGCATACAACAAGGATCTTCGCAGTTGGAACTATCACATTCCAACCGACCCAAATTGAATGTGATTCGCAGGTTCTGGTCCATGTAATCAACAAGAAGATACCATGCCCCTAGGAGATTCTCCTATATGTGAGGCAAATTTGGATCCTTCTTTCAACAAATGATTCAATTATTCATATTTTTTGTGAGACGAATAAGGTGGCAGATTCTTTGGCTAATTTAGCATGCAATACAAAATGTAATCTCTTTTTTTCTTCTCAGCAGCAACTTCCCAGGCATGTTAAAGGTGCTGCCCATTTGGATAAGCTAGGCATGCCTAGCATCCGATTGATGTAATCCTTTTATATCGTTCATTGTTAATAAAATTCACCTCCTAGATGTGCATTGGACCGCCCAATGTACCTAGGCAAGGTTTTTGATAAAAAAAAGGATCTTCGCAGTTGGTTATGGCATGTCCCAATCAAATCTACCATGAGCCGACCCATGTTGACTAATATCCCATTCATAACATAGTAAAACAAGAATTTATGAACTTCTATCACTTCATTTCGGCTTCCACTCTTGGGATAGATGAATGCAGTAAACATGTGGTGCAGGATTCGCTGCAGTGGTGGAAAATAGTTGGTATTCAATGTGATCAAGTCACTGACACCATGTACATATTCACAGTCGGTCATGGTAAGAAAGGTGCCCTCAATAGCACCATGACTAAAAATCAAGTTTGCACCCCTGGCAGAAACTCCTAAGGCTTGTTCAAAAAGGGTCGGAGTAATAGTAATCTCAACGCCTTGAAGAACCGTATATAAACATTCATTTCTCTCAATCAAATTGCCATAAAATTGCTGGACCAGGTTGGGGTAGTATCGGGGATATCTTGTGACAAAATCAACCCAACCCTCTTCAATCTCAAATACTGCACATAGATCGGGAAAAATGTCATTCACCACATTGAAATCGACTAGTCGAGGGTCGATTATGAACCATGGAGGCAACCGCAGTGCACGAGGAGGTGCAGGAGCCCACTGTGATAGAGGAGCCAGGGCCTCAAGTCTCCAAGCACTAGGTTCCCCTTGGGTAGAATGTCAAGAACTTCTTCTAGGCAGCATCCTAGACTAGAAAACCCGTTGTAGAAACCCTTGAAAAAGATTGATCTCGTCCCTGGGGATGAAGATAGACCAATAAACACACCAAAGGATTGAAAAAATCTTCTCCACAATCTGGAACCTAGGAATAGCTTCAAGGTCGCACAAATCGCCACAGAGGTTTCGTCCCGAAACTGTGACGAACAGTCCGGATCTTGTGCGGGTGGAAGAATGAGGAGGTTTTTGAGATTGAGAGGTGAAGTTTGGGTGTTCTAGGGTTAGGGAAGAAGGTTGGAGAGAGAATGGGGGTGATGGAATGAAGAAATGGGATGAGAAGACCCCTTATAAAAGGGTTCGGTTGTTGGTTCGGCTGGTCCGGTTCCTCGAAAATGGTTGACCGGACACGGGGCGGCGGTTGACCGAAATGGTCGGCCTAGCCCTAATTTCCCTTTTTTATATATAACTCCTTCAACCCCCCCCCTTTTTAAAATCTCCATCAACCTTCCTTCTTGATTAAACCAACACCTTAGAGTAATGAGAGGGAATGACTTAAGATGAGAGGTCATGGGATATTGAGAAAATCCTCTGACTCTCCCCCTCAGAAGGTGCCTCAGATCCCAAAGTCACAAGGTCCATACTTATTTAATCAAGGAATATTCGGCCTTAGAAAAGTTTCAAGGAGGGTTGTATGTATATTTACATTCAAGCATGCAAGGGTATATATACACAAAAGTTATTGGTAATAATCACACAGAGTATGCATGGCAATCTACCCTTTATGCAATTTTTTTTTTACATGTGCAACCTTTAACCTTAGTGCAAACCTAAGTATGTATGCTCTCACCCTTGCACATGCCAAGTTCTCTTCTTATTTTGCTGAACTATTCTTGGTTTGAGGGTTTTGTGAAGATATCAGCTATCTGATTGTGTGTGTCAATGAAATTCAATTCAAAGACCCCTTTTCCTACATGATCTCTCAGAAAATGATGTCGAATGTCAATATACTTTGTCCTAGAATGTTATACAAGATTTTTTGACAAGCTGATTGCATTGATATTGTCACACAAGATTGGAACACAATTCATTTCAACATCTAAATCAAGCAATTGATTTTTGATCCAAAGTACTTGGGCTCCACAACTTCCAGTGGCTACATATTCAGCCTCAGCCATTGAGAGAGCAACTGAATGTTGTTTCTTGGAGGCTCATGAAACTAGGCACCCACCGAGAAATTGGCAGTACCCGCTAGTACTTTTATGATCTACAATACATCCAGCATAATTCGCATCGGTATATACAATCAAATCAAATGAACTACCGATGGGAAACCATAAGCCAAAGTCTATTGTGCCAATTAAGTATCGAAAAATCCGTTTAACAGCTAATAAATGAGATTCTTTAGGACATGACTAAAAATGAGCACATAGACATGCGCTGTATTGATTGTCAGGAGTGCATGCTGTGAGATACAGTAGTGATCCGATCATACCTCGAAAGAGTGTTGAATCTACTGTCTTACCATTTTCATCTTTGTCTAACTTCATGGTTGTGGCCATTAGAGTTAACATGGGCTTTGCTTCTGTCAACCCATATTTCTTTAACAGCTCCAAGGTATATTTGGCTTGATTTATGAAGATGCTTTCTGACGTTTGTTTAACCTGCAATCCAAGAAAGAATGTAAGTTCACCCATTAAGCTCATCTCAAATTCTTCTTGCATTATTTCTACAAATTCATCACATAAAGCATTGTTAGTAGCTCCAAAAATTATATCAACAACATACACTTGAACTACTAATATGTCTTTACCTGATTTTCTCGTGAAGAGCGTTTGGTCAACCTTACCTCTTTTGAAATAATTTTCAATTAGGAATGAGGTGAGCCTTTCATACCAAGCCCTCGGTGCTTGCTTTAATCTGTATAAGGCTTTTTGCAGCTTGTACACATGTTCTGGATGTTTTGGATCTTCAAAACCTGGAGGTTATTCTACAAAAACATCCTCTTTGATGTACACGTTAAGAAAGACAGATTTAACATCCATATGAAATTATCTGAAGTTAAAAGAGCAAGCAGAGGACAATAGAATCCGAACTGCTTCTAATCTAGCAACCAGTGCAAAAGACTCACCAAAATCAATGCCCATCTCCTAGCTATACCATTTGCCTACAAGCCGGGCCTTGTTCCTAACAACCAATCCCGTGTCATTTAGTTTATTTATGGAAATCCAGCAAGTTCCAATTATGGGATGATTCTTGTGACGCGACACGAGAGACCACACTTCGTTCCTTCGAACTGGTGTAGCTCTTCATGCATAGCCTGAATCTAGGATTTATTTTGAAGAGCTTCATGAATATCCTTAGGCTCTTCTTGAGAGATAAAGGCCATTAAATCCTCTTCTTCCACTTGCCTTAAAGAAGATCTAGTGCTTACCCGATCTTCAGGATTACCAATGATATTTTCAGCGGGGTGATCTTTCAAGTATGTTGAAGCTCTAATCAAGTTAGGGTGTTGCAATGGTTGTTCTTAAAGTGTTTCAATTGAAGGATCTTCATCATTTTCATCCTTGCTGGAAGTTCCTTCCGTCGGTTCATCCTTAGCTTTGGATGGTCCAACATCAGTTGGATTTCTAGGAGCTTCATCTGCATCCAAGATTAAAACAGATTAAATGGTCAGTTTTAATTCAGATTCATCAAAAATAACATGAGGACTTTCTTCAACAACCAAAGTCCTTTTATTAAAAAATCTATAAGCTCTAGAGTTTAATGCATAACCTAGGAAGATTCCTTTGTCACTATTTTCATCAAACTTACCTAGGTTAGACTTACAATTGTTCAGGACGAAGCATGGGCACCCAAAGGGTTTTAGATAGGAAATGTTTGATTTCTTACCCTTGTAGAGCTCGTATGGAGTTTTCTTCAAAATGGGCCTTACCATTACCCCGTTGATGATGTAACATGATGTACTTACCGCCTCAGCCCAAAAATATTTTTGTAAGAGTTCTCACTTAACATGGTCCGTGTCATGTCTATCAAGGTTCTATTTTTCCACTCCACTACTCCATTTTGTTGAGGCATCATTGATGATGAGAAGTTATGTGTGTATCCCCTCTCCTTGCAAAAACTGTTGAATTCATGATTTTCAAACTCACCACAATGATCACTTTGAATTATGGTGAAAAGGTATCCTTTATCATTATGGATTTTCAGCAAAATAGTTGAAACTCCATCAAGGCATCACTTTTATTGGCTAGAAATAATACCCGTGTGAATTTGGAGCAATCATCAACAATCACAAATCCATAAGATTTTCCTCCTAGGTTGGATGTCCTAGTTGGACCAAAAAGATCAATGTGCAGTAGTTCTTAAGGCCGAGCGGTAGAAACAATGTTCTTATTTTTGAAAGAAATGCGAGTTTGCTTGCCTTTTGTGCAAGCCTCACAGATTTTATCACTTTCAAATTTTAACTTTGGCAAACCATTCACCAAGTCATGTCTTGACAATTTGGAGATTACTCTAAAACTAGCATGGCCTAGTCTTCGGTGCTATAGCCATGCATTATCATGGTTGTTTGCTACCAAGCAAACATCACACTGGAAACATCATCAAGATCAATAGTATATACATTGTTATTCCTTTTGCCGATGAACCTGATTTCACTAGTGCTTTTATTCACGACGAGGCAATGTGATTCATTAAAGATAATCTTAAAATCTTTGTCGCACAATTGGCTTATGCTTAAAAGATTATGATTCAAAGCCTTTACCAAAAGTACATTTTCAATTAGGGTTTCAGAATTCTTACCTATATATGTTACCAATTCCAATTATTTTACCTTTATCTTTTCCACCAAAGGCAACCGAGCCTCCGTCCTTATCTTGCAGAGTAGAGAACACCTTCTTGTCCCCTATCATATGCCTTGAGCAACCGCTATCCATGTATCATTTGCTCCTCCTAGCTTCAAGGCATATCTGCAAGAAACAAAATTCTCATCCAATTGATTTTGGTACCCAAACTAATTTGGGTCCACGAGAGTTAGTCCAATTCTGCATATATCTTTTTTGATCCAAGCAACATGATTTCTTTATGTGTTTTATTTGTACCAACAATTAGTAATAACATGGCCAAATCTACCACAATGAAAGCAATTGACATTTGAAAATCTGCTTTGGTATCTGTGTGGTTTAGATTGAACATGTTTTGGCTTGGTGTGTGAGCATGATGCACAATCATTTTTTTTATGCACATAAGATATAGTAATGTTATGCTCAAAGGATTTTTTTGTCCTGGGGTATGTACCCCAATCCTTCTTTCCGGAAGTTATTTTAACTCCCAATACATTGCCTAGGTTTTGTTTCCCTTTAAGAAACCTACAGAGAGTGAACTGTAAGTCAATCACCTCCTTATTAGAACTCACTTTTTTATTCTCAAGTTCTGAAATTGAGGATGTCAGAACTTCTTTTTTATTTTTTAATTTTTCAGAATTTTTTTTAATTTCAGACATTTTACACATCAATTCCTCTTTGGTTTTCTGAATATCTGAAATTATTTGAAGCAAGCTTTCTTTTTCTTCTGTCAATTCAAACCATTCTTGTTCGAGTTTTTCAAACTTAGCAGAAGAGTCCTCATGTGCTAAATCTTCAAGTTTCTTTTTGAGAGATTTATTCTCTGATCCAGTTTTACTATATTTGTTATACAGTTTTTCTTATTCAGACTCCCATTGCTCATTTGAAATAGAATCAGGATCAGTGTTTACCTCAGGTGAATCATCTTCATGTGCCATGAGGCACATGCTTTCAACGAGCCGTTCTAACTCCTCTTCGGACTGCTCGTCCTCTTCGTTGCTCCATGTGGCGACCATAGCTTTGGGATTTTTGAACTTATCCTTCTTGAATTTTGTTTTCAAATCTGGGTACTCTCCTCTCATGTGCCTGAGCTTCTTGCACTCATAGCATATGATCCTATTTGGCTTGCTTGGCTCCCCCTTAGTCTGGGCTGTCCTTCTTTGCCTTTTTTGAAGTTTCTTTGGAAATTTCTTTTTCTACTTAGGAATTTCTTCACTTGGCATGTCCACATGGCCAAGTTTTCTTTGTTATCACTTCCTTCGGTAGACTCCTCTTCTTGGGAGGCATCATCAGGTTGGTGGGCTTTCAAGGCCACCGTTTTCTTCTTCTTTGTTTCTTCCTCAGCAGTTCTCTTCATGTTTATCTCATAGGTCATGAGTGACTGTTGTGCCCCTTAGGCACAAGCTTATGTATTTTGTTTTGATGATAGCAACACAATGAGAGTATCACAGGTGCATTCATTACAGCGAGCTCATTGCATTTGCTTTCTCTGGCATCAGTGCATTGCATTGCATGTGTCTGTTAAGAAGTCTATACATCGCCTTCTTGTTCATGCATTTCATCAAAGTCTATACAGACTTGGTCCATGCGTAAGCATAGCAAGTCTGTACATTGGTAGCATGAACATTTGCGAAGTCTATACATCGCTGCATCATTCATGCTTAGAGTTTGTACATTCTTCAGGTGCATATCTCAGCACGTCTATACATTGGACTTGAACATATAGGAAGTCTGTACATCGACTAGGCAGCAAGTCTATATAGCCCAAGTCTATACATAGCATCATATTGTTCATGCAGTGTCTTTCAAAGTCCATACATTCATGTTTGTTCATTCATCCATGTCTGTACAGCCTTTCGCATTAGACTTAAAGTCTATCCATTTGGCAAGTCTGCACATCGGACTGTTCATGCATTCATCTCAAGTCTATACATCCGATTGTTCAGCTTGTGGCTAAGTCTGTACAGCGTCTAGTGTTTCTTGCAAAGTCTGTACACTGCATTGGTTGTATAGACTTAGAGTTGAAGTCTGCACATTGCTGTCTTTACCTACGCTCAAAGTCTGTACACTGCATTGGCATCTTTACCTACGTGCTGAACTGAGCAAGTCTATACATTCTTAATCTTTACCCACGCTCATCTATACATTGCACTGTAGCATGCATCTCTTCAAGTCTGTACATCGACTTAGCGCTTGCAAAGTCTGTACATTGGCCTAGCGCTCATAAAGTCCATACAATGCCATTTGTTCAAGCATGTTAGCAAGTCTGTACAGCCTGTGTTCACAACACAAAGTCTGTACATCGCATGCTCACACAAACGCCAAGTCTATACATTGGCTTTGCTTGCATGAGCTTGAAGTCTATACATTGGATTGGCTTGCACGAGCCAAAGTCTATACATCGTGTGCTGACAAGTCCACACATCGTGAAGTCCATACATTCGTTTTCCTTGCATTGGATCAAGTCTGCACATTCATTGCTCAAGTCTCTACAGCCCTTGAATTGGCAAGTCTGTACATCGCATGCATTACCCTTCAAGTCTGTACATCGTCCTCCGTCTCACTTAGCGTCTCATGCTAAGTCTGTACATTGGACAAGTCCATACATCGTGCATGCATCGTCTCATCAAGTCTGTACAGGGTCTGTCTAGAATGCATTCACTAGAGTCTAGACGATCATGAGCAAGTCTAGACATCGTCTGGTTGCATAATGCATAGTCTGTACATGCTTTGTCTTCACATTACGAAGTCTCTACAGCGCAAAGTCCATACAGTCATTGTGCATACGCTCTTGTTGTTCATACTTTGCTTGATGCATTCTGCATAACACACTGCAAAGTCTATACATTGTCTTCACGTTGCAAAGTCTATACATTGTCTTCACGTTGCAAAGTTTATACAATGCATCGGTGTGCTGCATACACTGTGTCAAGTCTATACATTGCTTCGAACGAAGTCTGTACAAGGTGTCGACATTAAACTGATAATTCTCTGTCTGACAGGCTCTGTTCGTTGGGCACGTGATCCGAGGCTGGAAGGGCTGACAGGATGACACGTGGCCAAAACACTTGGGCGGGAACTGTGGAAGACACGCGCCCAGTGCTGCTCCTGCTATGACTGATTATAAAAGGAAGCCTTCGTCCACAGATGAAGATAGATCGAATATTCAGGAGCCTTGAAGGAAAAGCAGAAGAGCAGAGAGCTCCCTTCGATCCAGTAGAAGAGGAAAAGAAGGAGAGAAGTGAAAAGAGAGAGTGAAGAGTTGAGAGAAATGTTCCTCAGATCTTTGGTTCAAAACAAGATCTGAGGTTTGCTCACCTGTTTGAGCTATATTCCCTGCAGGGATAGATTTCCTTTTCGTTTGTTTCCCTTTTTGTTTTGTTTTTGAAACTCTTATGTTCAAGCTGTTAGTCAGCGTTTGCAGAGGTGCTGCCTGTGGACGGGTCAAGCTGTAATTCCCAGCGGTTGCAGTGGAGGATTCCACTGGACAACAAGCTGTGAGGCTCAGCGGATTGTAGGCAAGCTGTGAGGCCCAGCGGTTCAAACTGTGAGTCAGCAGTAATCCACACTTGTGTTGAGTGTGGGGTGGATGTAGGTCTGGAGGACCGAACCACCTAAAAACCTTTGTCTACTGTGTGATTGTTTTGTGGTTTACATAGCTTCTATATTTCTATCTTTACACAGTAGATGTTTGCTTAGGACTGTTCTTTATCTGTTCTGGCTGGTATTCGCATTGTGCCCACTATCTGTTCAGTAGAAGTTTTCATTCCGCATTTGTTTCTGCTGCAGTAATTTTTTATCGGGTGTTTGATCTATTCACCCCCATCTAGATCACCCTTTAGCATCCCAACAATTGGTATCAGAGCCAAACTCTTTGTGCAGGACTAACATCCTAAAGAGGAACGTCCATGGAAGCTAAGGGGTTAACGGCAGAGGGACAGTCTACTACGAAGCCACCATTCTTCGACGGATCTAACTTCCCATATTGGAAGAACCGGATGTAGGTCTTCCTCAGAGCCAAAGACTACGAGATCTGGAAGATTATAAGCAAAGGTCCCTACGAGCTACATGAGAATGAGGAATTGTGGACCAGAGAAGAAATCAGGAAATCTACTCTGAATTGGAGCGCCATCAACGCCATTCAATGTGCACTCCATCCCACTGAATTTGATAGAGTGTCAGCCTGCAAGACGGCAAAGGAGATGTGGGATACTCTTGAGGTCATTTATGAGGGAACGTCTCAAGTGAGAGAGACACGGGCTAATATGCTAGTGACAAGGTATGAAGCATTTAGGATGAAGCCCGGTGAGACAGTGATCGATATGTATGCTCGTCTGACCATCATAACAAATGGTCTAAGAAATCTGGGAAAAGGCTATACCGATCATGATGTTGTGAGGAAGATTCTTCGATCGCTGACTCCGATATGGCATACCAAAGCAACTGTGATTGAGGAGTCAAAAGATCTACAGAAGATGAAACCAAATGAGCTGATAGGCTCTTTGATGGCGTACGAGATGAATCTTCTTCAAGCTAAAGAGCTCGAATACAAGAAGCCTATTGCTCTGAAGGCCAAACATAGTTGTTCAAAACAGTCTAGATGCAATGGATCATCCAGTGATCGGAGCCAATCTGGATCAAATTTTGAAAAGGATGAACTAGCAATGATTACAAAAGAGTTCAGAAGATTTCTTAGAACAGAAGGAAAAAATGTCTACAGAAAATATCACAGCAGGAAGCAAAACAGGTATAAATTTAAACCTGCTGAAAAATCTGACGATAATGCTTGTTATCATTGTAGTAAGACTGGCCACATGAAGGCTGATTGTCTAGAGTTACAGAAAATCAAAGGAAGACCATGGAAGAAAGCGCCAAAGGGAAAGGCCATGGTCAGTACATGGAGTGATGAGGAAGAAGGCACGCTGAGCACTTCCTCAGATAGTGGAAAAATAGAAAAGGACATCTGCTTGATGGCCAGGAATGGAGAAGAATAAGAAGAGTCTGATCAGGTATCATCCCTTTTCAAACATTATACTATTTCTGATTGGGAAGATGCTTATGGAGATCTGTTAGATAAAGCGAATGATATTAAGAAGGAAAACATACACTTGAAGAAGAAAATGAATTCTCTGGTTAATGATAAAACACTTACTGATAAAGTTGCATGTTTACAATCAGAGAATGAAAAATTGAAAAGTGCATGTTCTGAGTTTGATGAATTAAAGCATGTTGTGATTGATTGTAGGAAAGAAAATGAGTTGCTGAAAAATGTCATTGATGAACTGAAATTGTCAATTCAGAAGTTTGAAAATGAAATAAAAATTTCAAATGAAAAATATGAAGATGTCTTGTCAGTGAATGTTGAATTGAAGAAAACTATTGAAAATCTGGAAAATTAAAATTCTGACAAAATGAAAATCATTGAAAGCATGACCCAAGGAACTGAAAATCTAAATGCCTTGCTAGGGTCAAAAGTTAAATTCAGAAAGGAGGGTCTCGGCTTTAATCCCTCAGCTAAAAAGAGCTTTGAACTGAAAACCATCTCATTCTTGGGAGAAAAGAATAAAGGACCACTCATAAAAATGCTCAATGAAAAATCTGCTTTCAATAATGTAAAATTAAAAGTGTCCAGTGCTAAGGACAAGGGAAAGCAGAAAGTTGTAGAGCCTAGAGCTGCATGCTCTTCTTCCAAGGATAAGTCCAAGGCTAGGGGTCAGCCAGCTAGCACATCAAAACCCCAGCCCAAGGCTGCTAAGTCTCCATCACCATCAACTGCTCAGAAAAAGACCCAATATAAGTCAGTTCAGAAACCTAGAGGGTCAAAGGTGGCGGGGAGACCAAGTGCAGCTAGGAACCAATTTGCTCATCCCTATTTCCCTAGAGCCCAAGTCTATCATAACATTCATTCTCAACCACCTAATAGGTTTGGGTGGAACCCTGCATACATGAGGTCTAGGTATCAGAATTTCCCCACTTGGTATCAGCCCTATAGATCTCAGCCAGCTAGGAGATGGGATAGTCATTTTAGGACATGGAGTCCTAGTCACCAGGGGTTCTATGGTCAGCCTAGGACCAATTTGGGCCACAACTTCTAGTACACTCATTGGCCAAGGCACTGGCAGAAAAACAATAATGCTTTTAATAAAATGAGTGCAAGGACTACACAAAAACCATCACAGCACCATAAAAAGAAAGCTAAACCTGTTGGTGCTGAGAAAAATAAAAATAACAAGAAGAACTCTCAAGCTGTAAAATCCACCAAACCATCCACTTTCACACAAATGTGGATCTTTAAACAGCTTTTGTCATGTTTTCACTCTCAAATGTCTGGTTCTGTCTTGGGGCCCAAAATATCTTGGGTTCCAAAACCTGCTCCCTAAGTGTGTTTGCAGGTATGCCTGGTAGCCGGGAACAAACTGATGAAACAGAAAAAGCTACTTCAGGCATATGACAAGAGGCAGGGCCAAAATTCTAAGAGCTGAAAGAAATTGGAGGCCTTGTCAAAAATCTGATGCAACACCAAGGGTAAAAATAAATCAGTCAGGTAAAGCAGGTAAGTGATTTACCTTCAGAATTGAATTGAGAAAGTCATGTTGATTTGGTTGTTTATTTTCTGATGTTCTCTTCTTGTCTAGCTGATCAGTCTGCATTCCAGACTCAGCTACTAAATTTACTCTGCACATATCTGATGCTCTTCTCTTGCACTGATCGCACTATGTAAATAGGATGCTAGATGCACTGCACAAATCATTGTTGTAGTCGATGCATACTTTGCACTGTGTTAGAATGGGTCATTTAGTGCATGAAGTCGATGCATGTGTCACATGTCTGCATATATCATTTGCATGACTATTTGTGAAATCTGCTTTGCACTGTATCTTCTTGCATAACCCTAGTATATCAAATAGTAAGTTACTAAAAGGCAGGGAAATCTGTCTGGAGGTTCTTACTATGTGTGAGATGGTCATTGAGACCAAGTTCTTCGCCAAGTACCAAGGGTCCAATCTTCATATAGAGCAGTGTATTGCATATCATCTATTTTGAAAAATCTGAAAAAGGATAAAAATGTTCATGAGTTGGGTGCATAAACTTGAAATGATTGCATACTTGCTCTATGTATAATTGTTGCATAGGCTGCATGTAGAACAGTGTATTGCATAGCATATCTTTTGCATCTTGGTGTCAGGGGGAGCTGAGAATTCTGTTTAATACATTGAATCCTTTTCACTTCTCATTGTCCCCATTCAATTCTGTCATATTCTTTGACATCAGATGCTATTGAACCATATTGCCAATTCTCTTAACTTTCACTGAACAACAGCATTGCTCTTGGTTTAGTGCATTGAGTTGTGGTTATTGCAATTGTTCATTCATAAGAATCACATTTACAAATTGAAAGGAACTAAAGGTTTAACTTTTATAAATTGAAGAGTTCAGTGTCTGCACTTCAGAACTTGAGATAAAAGAAAACTTTTATAGCTCTTAATCTTTGTCTCATGGTTAGAATAGAAAAAGTTTTTTTTTTACTTGAATGTGTTAATCTGGAAATGTCTAGAAAAGATAAATAGAGTGTGTACTGTTTTTTAAACAATCACTCTAAAAGAAATAAGGGCAGCAGTAAATAAGATCATCAATGCAAAGAGCTGAACACAGTGACAGAGCAATGGCTGAATTGCACTGAGAAACTGTGATCTCCTCCAAAGAAGCAGGAGAAGTCATATGTCATGAAGTGCTTCAGACTACCTCTGTTCATAGAGTCAAATCTATAGGGGGAGTCCTCACTAAGTAACTGAGGGTACTGGCCTCTGATCAAGGTGTACCCTTATTGTCAAAGGTGAAGATTGTTCCTTGTAGGCCTTGATCTGAAGTAGATCTAGTAGTTTATGCCTAGTAACTGGGGGTACCTGTCTCTGATCAAGGTGTACACCTAATGTCAACAACATAAATGCCACTGGTCTATTCACTTAGCTCAGTTTCTGAAAAATCAAAAGTGAAAAACAAACTGCTGTAATCCTTTGATAAACAAAAGTCATTGAGTGTAAATTATTTTTCTCAATACATATTCAAGTTGCCTTTCTTGAACTCCCATGTTTAATCACAAAGGGTATTATTTCTGACTTCTCTATTAAAACCATGTGCCTTAGATTCATTGCTATAAATGGAGTCCATAACTCTTTTTCAGTGGTCAGCTGCTTTACTCTATTTTTATCACTGTTAAACCTGAATCTTTTCAAGACTGTATATTGCTGATTCTTATACTTTAACTGTTGTTTATAATCATGCTCACTTTCTGAACCAATACTTCAGCTGTTATCTGGTAACCCTCCTACCTTCTCTCCCTTTTGCTTATCTGTCCATATTCCTTTTCACAGGAGGAGAAATAATTCAGGGGGAGTTTTGAGTTGTTCATATGCATGTATACTGCATCTTGCACTCATGTTTTTCTTTCTTTTTGATCATGTCAAAGGGGGAGAAATTTTGATTTGGTAACTCACTGTCACTTTGTTGCCATCATCAAAAAGGGGGAGAATGTTGTGCCCCTTAGGCACAAGCTTATGTATTTTGTTTTGATGATAGCAACACAGTGAGAGTGTCACAGGTGCATTCATTACAGTGAGCTCATTGCATTTGCTTTCTCTGGCATCAGTGCATTGCATTGCATGTGTCTGTTAAGAAGTCTGTACATCACCTTATTGTTCATGCATTGCATCAAAGTCTATACAGACTTGGTCCATGCGTAAGCATAGCAAGTCTGTACATTGGTAGCATGAACATTTGCAAAGTCTATACATCGCTGCATCATTCATGCTTAGAGTTTGTACATTCTTCAGGTGCATATCTCAGCACGTCTATACATTGGACTTGAACATATAGGAAGTCTGTACATCGACTAGGCAGCAAGTCTATATAGCCCAAGTCTGTACATAGCATCATATTGTTCATGCAGTGTCTTTCAAAGTCCATACATTCATGCTTGTTCATTCATCCATGTCTGTACAGCCTTTCGCATTAGACTTAAAGTCTATCCATTTGGCAAGTCTGCACATCGGACTGTTCATGCATTCATCTCAAGTCTATACATCCGATTGTTCAGCTTGTGGCTAAGTCTGTACAGCGTCTAGTGTTTCTTGCAAAGTCTGTACACTGCATTGGTTGTATAGACTTAGAGTTGAAGTCTGCACATTGCTGTCTTTACCTACGCTCAAAGTCTGTACACTGCATTGGCATCTTTACCTACGTGCTGAACTGAGCAAGTCTATACATTCTTAATCTTTACCCACGCTCATCTATACATTGCACTGTAGCATGCATCTCTTCAAGTCTGTACATCGACTTAGCGCTCGCAAAGTCTGTACATTGGCCTAGCGCTCATAAAGTCCATACAATGCCATTTGTTCAAGCATGTTAGCAAGTCTGTACAGCCTGTGTTCACAACACAAAGTCTGTACATCGCATGCTCACACAAACGCCAAGTCTATACATTGGCTTTGCTTGCATGAGCTTGAAGTCTATACATTGGATTGGCTTGCACGAGCCAAAGTCTATACATCGTGTGCTGACAAGTCCACACATCGTGAAGTCCATACATTCGTTTTCCTTGCATTGGATCAAGTCTGCACATTCATTGCTCAAGTCTCTACAGCCCTTGAATTGGCAAGTCTGTACATCGCATGCATTACCCTTCAAGTCTGTACATCGTCCTCCGTCTCACTTAGCGTCTCATGCTAAGTCTGTACATTGGACAAGTCCATACATCATGCATGCATCGTCTCATCAAGTCTGTACAGGGTCTGTCTAGAATGCATTCACTAGAGTCTAGACAGTCTTGAGCAAGTCTAGACATCGTCTGGTTGCATAACGCATAGTCTGTACATGCTTTGTCTTCGCATTGCGAAGTCTCTACAGCGCAAAGTCCATACAGTCATTGTGCATTCGTTCTTGTTGTTCATACTTTGCTTGATGCAATCTGCTTAACACACTGCAAAGTCTATACATTGTCTTCACGTTGTAAAGTCTATACATTGTCTTCACGTTGCAAAGTTTATACAATGCATCGGTGTGCTGCATACACTGCGTCAAGTCTATACATTGCTTCGAACGAAGTTTGTACAAGGTGTCGACATTAAACTGATAATTCTCTGTCAGACAGGCTCTGTTCGTTGGGCACGTGATCCGAGGCTGGAAGGGCTGACAGGATGACACGTGGCCAAAACACTTGGGCGGGAACTGTGGAAGACACGCGCCCAGTGCTGCTCCTGCTGTGACTGATTATAAAAGGAAGCCTTTGTCCACAGATGAAGACAGATCGAATATTCAGGAGCCTTGAAGGAAAAGCAGAAGAGCAGAGAGCCCCCTTCGATCCAGCAGAAGAGGAAAAGAAAGAGAGAAGTGAAAAGAGAGAGTGAAGAGTTGAGAGAAATGTTCCTCAGATCTTTGGTTCAAAACCAGATCTGAGGTTTGCTCACCTGTTTGAGCTATATTCCCTGTAGGGATACATTTCCTTTTCGTTTGTTTGCCTTTTTGTTTTGTTTTCGAAACTCTTGTGTTCAACCTGTTAGTCATCGTTTGCAGAGGTGCTGCCTCTGGACGGGTCAAGCTGTAATCCCCAGCGGTTGTAGTGGAGGATTCCACTGGACAGCAAGCTGTGAGGCTCAGCGGATTATAGGCAAACTGTGAGGCCCAGCGGTTCAAGCTGCGAGTCAACAGTAATCCACACTCGGGTTGAGTGTGGGGTGGATGTAGGTCTGGAGGACCAAACCACCTAAAAACCTTTATCTACTGTGTGATTGTTTTGTGGTTTGCATAGCTTCTATATTTCTGTCTTTGCGCAGTAGATGTTTGCTTAGGACTGTTCTTTATCTGTTCTGGCTGGTATTCGCATTATGCCGACTATCTGTTCAGTAGAAGTTTTCATTCCGCATTTGTTTCTGCTGCAGTAATTTTTTATCGGGTGTTTGATCTATTAACCCCCCTCTAGATCACCCTTTAGCGTCCCAACAGTGACCCTATGAGCTCATCCAATGAAAGTATGGACTGGTTCTTTGAATCTTCAAGAACCATGGCTTTTGTGTGCCACGCAGGTGGAAGGGATCTCAATACCTTCCTCACAAGTTCGAAGTTTGTGTACTCCTTCCCAAGGCTTTTGAGACCATTTGTGATCATTAATCTCGCAAATATCTCTGAAATCATTTCTTCAGGCTTCATTTTAAATAGCTCATAGTCTCTACCCAGAAGGTTGGCTTTGGTCTCCTTGACCTCGAAGGTTCCTTCATAGATGAGCCGTAACTTGTCCCACATTTCTTTTGTTGAACTGCACATGGATACACGAGAAAACTCGTTAGGATGAATAGCACATTGCATAATATTCATAGCATTAAAATTTACTGTCGATTTTTTAATATCGTCGGGGTCCATTTGTCTTCACCAGCGGAAAGATCATAAGGACCCTTGTCCAAAACACTCCAAATCTCATACTCTTGGGCTCTCAGAAAGACATGCATTCTATTTTTCCAGTAGGAGTAATTTCAACCATCGAAGTTTGGAGGATGGTGGATGGAGTGACCCTCAGGCATCATCCCATTATTGGCCATTGATCTGGATCTGACTCTAGATTGTTAGATCTGAAAAAAATAGAGCCTTAGCTCTGATACCAATTGAAGTCTCACGATCAATGACAGCCAAGAGGGGGGGTGAATTGGGTGAATACAAATTTTACAAAACTTTTATTATAATTAAACAGATATGATGAAACAACCTTTTAGAGACTTAGATATGATGAAATAATAAATAGATCTATCAAAACCTGTCACACACAGCAGATCTTTGGTACTATGGCGAAGATATAAATCTGAAGATTCTGCTCACGCAAGATATTATCTTCCTGACAAGAATGGCCTTGTCAATCCGAACCTACCTTTTGATATACTGATGAGTATCACATTTTGTATCATAACTTGCATCACATATATCATCTCTGTGCGTTAAGAGAACAAAGTTGTGCAATTTTAACACATAATTTTACTCTCACACATAATTTAAGTTTGCATGCATTTTATCATCATTTATGAGCAAAAATGACAATAGGAGAACCATTCAAGAAGTTGTACAACTATTTACCAGCCAAGAATAATGATCGTTTGACGTTTCTTGCATTTTTAGGCACTGAAGAAGGAGGCGCCTTGGCACCTGGGTGACTATTCCAGACTTGCAGAAAGAGAAAAAAAAGAAAAGGAGAAAAGAAAGAGGCACCCAGTCCCCTGGGCGCCCCCTTGAAGAAGGCACCCAGGCTCCTAGGCCCCCCATTCCAGACCTGTAGAAAATAAGAAAAAACAAAACATAAAGAAAATGAAGAAGACGCGAGGCTTCTTGGGCGCCCCTTTCAGGGCCCGCAGTTCGAGGCACTTTTGCACAGCTCGAGGTAGCAGTCAAAGTACAGAAATATTGAATAGGCGACCTACTAAGCAATCACCCCTTTAATCGGCACGTGAAGCGAGGTAGAAAAGTGGCGACAAATCTTCTAAAGAGGCGCCCAGGGTACCAGGTGCCCTTTAAAAGGTGCCTAGGACCCTAGGCCCCCCTTCTTGGCACATGGATCGAGGTGAGAAATAAAAGAAGACAATAAAGAAATGGGCGACCACTCCCTTAGGCGCATATTCACATCTGACGACCAGTGTCCCAGTCGCCTCTTCAGTTGTGTAACAGACGCCCCCGAAGCCTCCATAACGGCCCCTTGATGCACTCCTTTGATGAATGAGATTTAATGGGTTAGATTGACTTGCTTTTCAAAGGCTCGAACGTTCAAAGTCCCCCTGTGCATTATAAATAGGCCACCCGTAAGAGACCAGGGAGTAAGCTACTTTAACCCTTTTTCCTTGTTTCAGATCTTAACTAGTTTTAATTTGTAGTCTTTAGTTAAGCTTCCCCTCTTCCTCTATATCTCTATATCCTTCAAATTTCTTCTCATCTCCCTAAGGCAGAGCTTCTCTTTTGGTCCTCTCACTGCGGCGTTTAACTCGAAAGCGGGGCGGCAATCAAAGACTTGACACGGCGTCGCGGCGTCAATCTTCCAATCCTCGGCTACATTTCTTCCCTTTTATTTTAATTTAAAGTTATAATTTTAATTTTCATAATTCTAATTTCTATTTTCATAGAAATAAAAATTTATTTTGGCAAATTGTGGTTTCTTTTCTCTCTCTATCTCTTCCAAACTTCTCTTCCCAATCCCTCTCATTTTCTTTAGTTACATTTATTTCCCATGCATCTTCATTTTCTTTTTGTATAAATGCACTCCAAAATGATTCTTTCTCAAATATTAGAATTTTTCAGCGGGTTTAAAAATTAAAAATATTTCCTCCTCGTGAGATCGACCCGCAATTCATCACTTTACTCATATTTTTAAATCAATTTATGTGAGTGAGTGCGGTTAATATTTTTAAAATTGTGTGTGGTACGGTATATTTTAAACGACATTTATCGAGTGCATCAATTTTTGGCACCGTTACCGGGGAAGTAAATTATTTTTTACGGTTGGAAATTCTTGTGTTTGATGTATATATGTGAATACTAATTTTTCTATTTTTATTTTACAGGAAAAATTAAAAAAAGTCAGAAAATCAAAAACATCA
The DNA here is from genome assembly GCA_022559845.1 of Amorphophallus konjac. Taxonomy (NCBI): domain Eukaryota; kingdom Viridiplantae; phylum Streptophyta; class Magnoliopsida; order Alismatales; family Araceae; genus Amorphophallus; species Amorphophallus konjac. Next base: position 313,780,409 of record CM040125.1, read on the forward strand.
CAAAAATTCAGAACTGAAAATCTCGAAAAATAAATTGTCACAGAAAGCGTCGCTGAAAGCCAAAGTTGTAGCAAAAAAGCTGAAAATCAGAAAATTCAAGAAAATCAAGCGTCGTTAAAGGTTAGTAAACGTAGGTATAGGTCTTGTTCTAAATTTTTTTAAAAATCCCAAGAAAATCAAAAAAAATTCTAAAAAATCTAAAAAAAATAGAAAACACAAAAACATCATTTTGATCTTTATTTTTCAGTAAATTTGCATGTTCTTTATTATTTTTAGTTGATAGTTCCTTGCATTCATCTCTTATTAAAAAAATCATGCATTCATGTTTTCATTCTAGTAGCATCCATTGTGCATTTTAGTTGATTTTCAATTCACTTGCATTCTCATTTTAAAAAAAATTTTCTCTTCTTTCTATTTCCCCTTCTTAAGGGCACATTAGGTTCCTTACACCCCTCTTGGATTTGGAAGGACTCTCCATTGAGTATTCCGCCTGTTTAGATTGAAAATTCCTTTTCTAAGATCTCCATAAGTCCCTACACCGGTGGATTCCCACACGGAAGCCGGACATGTTGTATCGCGAAGTACCGCGAAGGTAGATTTCCCTTAGAAGGTTTCACATATATATACAAAAAAAAAGTTTTAAAATTTATTACTATCTTAGAAAATCGGTGTCTAAGGCTAGAAGTTAAAAGGTAAATGCCTAAGCGGGCTTGTGGTTATTTAATTAGGACCCTACGAAAGTAGGGGGAGCCTCCCACAACCCCACCTCATACCTGGCCAGTTAACCAATTTGGTCGTGAGTGTTAATCCTCCTTTACATAAATAATAATAATAATAATAATAATAATAAAAAAAGAGAGCATCATCATGTTTACATTTATATAGTGATTAATTCATAACATTTTTAGTAAGTCATTCATTGTATTGTTTTTTAAAATTCAAGAAAAATAAAATTTTTAAAAAGAAATATCATTGTTGCATAAACCATTCATTTAGGGATCAATTCATTGCATTGCTTAAAAAAAGAGAGAGAAAAAAATATTTTCCTTCAAAATAAAATAAAATAATAATCAAAAATTTAAAAAAACATCTTTACTCTTTCTTTGGCCTTTTGCATTTACATTTGATAAGGCTCATTAATGGATCCTTACATGCTAAACCATGCGGGCCACTTGAACATTAATTCTTCATTTATCCAATATCATCAAGATCCTTCATTCGTTCACAATGGGGTTCACAATTCATCTTTTACCCAAGAACTATACCAATTGTCATCTGATTTTTCCACTCCTTATTCTCACACATCTCAATATCCTAGGTGGGAAAACCAACATTAATCTTCTTGGGCACAATACCAAGACTCCATGTAAAATCCTTTAAGCTCACACTCTTCAAATTGGTCTTCATATTCCAATGATCCTTACACTCAAGTCCAATATCAAGGACAACCCATCTACTCCCATTCACCTCAGTAGCAGACTGATTCTTATTCTGATTTTTACCCACCACAGTCTGCGTACCACTCGTCTTATCCAGCTCCTCCACAATCTAATTTTAAGGATAAGTTCAATCAACTGACTCAACTCATCTTGGCCAACCAACAATCCATTCAAGCTCAGTTTGATCAACTTGATAAAGAAATCAACATGAACCAGCATGCTAGCCTCCCCACTGAGCACTTTGCAAATCCATTTCCTGATTATGACATGAATGATCAATCCATCCAACAACTCTCAAATAATTTTGGATGATATGGAGAAGACATATCAGGAGAACTGGGGGGAAGCTAATGAAGCTCAATTTGTAATGGCCAAGCACAATCATGAATGATGCGGGACGCTATGCAAGCTAGGACTCTATGTGAAGACGTGACTAAATGGACAACTAAGACCAGCAACTTGGCAATAGATCGAACGGCGTCGACTCGACACCTAACGTTCCCCAGAACGAAATTACGCCAATCAACAAGAAATTATAGCTCACATGCGTCCCAAGAGAGGGAAACGCGCCGATCTGCACGGTTGAGAAACCGGCGAGTCTAGGGTTGGTAACTCCACACTCGTGTCTCGGATGAGTCACGGGACGGTCACACTCTCTCACCGTGACAGTGACACATCAAATTTAAGAGCTAGGCACCTATGATCTCACAAGCAGCAGCGTCAATAAACTATACTAAATAAGCAAGCTAAACTAAGGAAGGAGCAGACGCATACCTCCACGCTCGGGGCATGGGGAAGAAACCCGGCCAAGTCACACGACCACCTGGTACAAGAGCTAAACAGAGGTACAACCAAATACAAAGCCCACTCCTCATAGGGAGGTAAGAGGCATACATTGATAACCAGGGGTCGTATGAAGTGGGGTGATGGGAACCAGGTCGGTGAAGCTCGTCGTCTACGTACGGCTGCAACGGAAGCAAACTAGGCAGCAACCACAGACTGACCTGGAACCAGCAGTGGGAAGGCGAGTCTCGCGTGCCGTGGATGGAGGAATTGTCCCTGACGGAGGGCAGTAATGGATGCCAAACCTCCTGGAAGAGAGTGTAAGTCGATGGCGCCGGCTGGAACCTCCGGAGTAGTCACGAGCGGCGGGCAGATTGCTGGCCGGCCTACGCGCTCGTAGGGAAGCAGCAGGAAGAAGCGCCTGGCGCGCAACTTTCTGCTTGTCCGTTGATCACGAAACTCGGCGTGAACGCGGGCGGGGATGTAGTACCCTAGAATTTATATATATAATTTTTGAATTATAAAATAGTTTTCAGGAAATTATAAAGGCTTAAATAAATTAATGAAGGATTATTGGATTAATAAGTCATTATAAGGCTCAATTAGGCTAATTAGCTAACCTAGCCTATCTAATTATTATCTAAAAGGTTAATGGACTAAGCCCATTAAGTTTGGCCCATATTCTAGAAGGGTAATTGGCTTATTCACGTATTTTAAGGATAAATGCTAATTAGATAAGATAATTATATGGATAAACAAATAAAAGAGTTTTATCAAATTGAAACTCTATATACGTTACATCTAACGGTCTATCGGGCGACCGCCACAGCCCTGTAACGCACCTAGACATGACCGTTACATCCAGTAGATTCCGTAAGGTAAGGAAATTTTAAAAAGAGTGGAACTTTGAAATCCTATCTACAAGAGATCGACTTAGGGAAGCTTATAACATTGCTAAGGACTCTTAGGGATTAGGTTCTGGCAGATTAAGGACTCTAGAATCGATCTAATCTCAAAACCCTAGCCAAAACTCTATAAATAGGACCTAGTTATGAACGGAGCGACCCTTACTTTTGGCTCGTGAAGAATCAAGGTAAGGAGTCATAAATTCGGATAAGTTCTTTAGAAGATTTTCTTTAGTATACTTTAGACTAATAATTGTCCAAATTTTGTGCTAGGAGATCAAGCAACCAAGGAGATAGAAGCTTCCAAAGTTACAGATTCAACATTAACAACTCAGGAATCTGAACGCAAGTCCCCTGAAGATCAGGACATTAGGATGTCTAAACGAGAAAATTAGAACTCAATCCTTTAGAACTTTTTGTTCCCAATAGTTTCATCTTCTTACCCTTAAAATTTCACATCCTTAGGTTAAGAGGCTGAGGAAATAGAGCAGATTGAAGTTGCTGATTTATCACAAGAAGTACAAGGGTCTAAGGGTAGCACCTAGCATTAAATTCGAAGTTGGATGGTCTTAAAAGAGGTAGGTTATCTCATGATTGAAAAAAATAACTTATTAGGAATAAAAGCCCTTTGATTGTGCTTCATTTCATGCATTATAGACTAAGAATTTCATGATTTCATAGTTTTATACATTCATGCATCTCTTAGCCCTAAATGGAAATAAAAAGGTATTATCTTGTCTATTCACTAAACCCTTGCATATGGTTGGCCTATGCATCGTTATCATGACTAGGACAGTGGTAGTATGTTGATTTCCAGGCATGTTATGTTTTCATAAACCTTTACTTAGTTTACTGCCAGCAGATTCTCTGACGCACCAACGTAAGACCGTCACATGAATGTAACGGCCTTACGATAGACCGTCACATCCTGTTGTGCTTTTATTTGTTATATTGTCTCTGACGCACCCTAGCAGGAGCGTTACACCACTGTAACGGCCCCTCGATAAATTGTCACACACTGTAACGCACCTATCTTAGACCGTCAGACACATGTGTTTTGTCAGCCCAAGGCAGAATAATAACAAGTTAAGTTTACTTATAAATAAACTTAGATAGCTAAGTTTGGACCTATTATCATGACTTTGAGTTTAGTTTCTGATTCATAAACAAATTGCATGATTAATGTGTCTTAGGTTATTTTAAGTTATGCTAATTTCATTGGCTAAAACTCTATAGTTTTATACTCTAAATCATGATTTTCCAAAGTTGTATTGACAGATTTTTATCTTGGTTTCATAAATGTTACACATTCTTTCCTATCTATAGAGTCATTTCTTTAAGTATATGGCACATACTCCGGTATGTTGTCCATTAGTTCACTTTGCACTATAGGAATATTATTCTTGGACATGAGGACCTCTCTATTGGATATTCCTTCCAATAGACTAGGAAATCTTGTTTCAAGGCCTCCATAATTCTCCGCGAGCCTGGGATTCCCACTAGGATGCCGAGTTGGTTGTACAATTAAAGCCCATTGATTAGATTACACTATTGATGATTTTGGCTATTAGTAATGTAACGGCTCTATGTTGGACCGTCAAGCACAAGTAACGGCCCAATATACGACCGTCACATTCCACTGAGTCCGATTTGTTGGTTCTGGATTCAGACTAATGTAACGGCCCAATACTGGAGCGTCACATCATGTAATGACCCATTACACGACCGTCACACTGCTTGAGTATTTTAACCCAAGGTGGACCAAGGGTTGATATTCTAAGGTTCTAGATAGACTCTTGATGATCTAGAACTTATCATACTGATCAAGAAACCTAATATAATGAATGGAAGATAAAGAACGTATCGTTATGCTGCCGATGTATTTCCATAGGCATAACCTTGCTTAAGTCATTCTTGATTTTTCATGATTCTTATTGAAGCATTCATTCATTGAATTATTGTTATCATGAGCTTGTTTGAACTCATTATATTCTTGGCCATATTTTATTGTTAACATGCGTGGAAGTAACTTGATTTATACTTGAAGATGCGATCGAGCACTGATTGTGTTCAAGGGCTCTATGCTAGTCCCCTCGGCTGATTGTCGGAAACATACTATTTTATAAATCATGGGGTATGATGCTACTAGCGTCGCATTACGCTGGGAGTACTTTCTCTATAAATAAGTAAAAATCCACGGCACGACATGACATTCTTGTACATGACTTTCTTGCTTGATATTGAACAGAAATTCACAAAGTACTTGCTCATAAGTAAAAGCTAATGGAGTGAATGTGGCTTGCTAGTATATTCTCAATACATTATTGGTCATGAAAGGCCAATATCATGTTCTTGTTACATTCTTGCTAGTTCGTACTTGCTCTCATTCTAACTTACATGATCATCTTGTTACTTTGGTTTAATCGCATGATTGATCGCATTCGCATGATTTTTACCTCATTCTTTAGAGCCAAATTATTAATTACTTTAATAATACCTTCATGTTGATGCGAAGATACCTACTGGGCAAGTGTGCTCATTACCTATTTCCAATCTTTTCAGGAGATGGAAGTGATTTGAATTCGGATTCGGGTTATACAAGTAGCGGGTCCGAGAGCGAATGAAAGTATTGTCAAGATGAGAGTGAAGACTTAGGAAGTCTAAATTGTTTAGATTGAGTCTATGTAATTTTCCTATTTCTAGAGTCTAGTGCATAATAAAAATTGAATTAGTGGTTGTACTTGATTATTTTGAAATAAAGTTGGAGTTTGAGTAATATTGTGCAATTGCATTTATGTGTGTGATTGTCTTGCGCTCTAATCGTTCTTGCTCGCAAGAGGCTTACCATGCCGGCTGTTCACGTTCCCCGAGTTAGTCTTCCGCTGTAATAAAGGCTCGGGGGTTGACAGTTAAGTTGGTATCAGAGCCTAAGTCTCAGGACTTAGGAAGAAGAGTCGTGTCATAGGAAAAGTCCAAGGTTTAAGGACCCCTACCTATGAACTAAGGATGAAATTCCATACCCGTGTGAGAATTGGGTAGAGCCCGGTCTTCCAAGATTCTCTTTTCTTGGCATCAAGTACAAGAAAAACCCCACTATCATATCCTCACTTCACGCTTGAAAACTTATCTCGTGAGGATGTAAAGCTTTTCTTGCTTATGTCATTATCACCGAATCTAAGGAGATTAACATAGCAGACATCCCTATTGTAAATGAGTTCCCAGACGTGTTTCCATCAGAAGTACCCAGTTTACCGCCCGAGAGGGAAATGAACTTCACCATTAAACTCATTTCAGGAGCAACACCTGTTTCTAAAGTCCCTTACAGGATGTTTCCCACGGAGCTTAAGGAATTGAAAAGGCAGTTACAGGAACTGCTAGACAAGGGCTTCATTAGACCTAGCATATCTCCTTGGGGTGCAATGGTTCTATTTGTCAAGAAGAAGGATGGTTCTCTCAGGCTATGCATCGATTACCGGCGATTGAATCAACTCACAATTAAAAATAAGTATCCGTTGCCGCGTATTGAGGAGGTCTTCGATCAGCTTTCAGGAGCAGAATATTTCTCTAAGATTGACCTCAGATCAGGTTATCATCAGCTTAGAATTAAAGAAGAGGACATTTATAAATCAGTTTTTCGAATTCGTTATGGCCACTATGAATTCGTAGTGATGCCATTTGGGTTAACTAATACCCCCAGCATTCTTGCAACTTATGAACAACGTCTTCCAGCCATATCTGGACCTATTCATCGTCGTCTTCATTGATGACATCTTGATATATTCCAAGACGAAAGAGGAACATGAACAACATTTGAAAATAGCTTTACAAACACTTAGAGAGCACAAGCTCTATGCCAAACTCAATAAGTGTGAATTCTGGCTCGAGGAAGTCTCATTCCTAGGCCACATTATTTCAAAAGAAGGTATTGTTGTAGATCCTTCTAAGGTAGAAGCTGTCAAGAATTGGAGTCGACCAACGACTGTATCTGAAGTAAGAAGCTTTTTGGGTCTAGCTGGTTATTATAGAAGATTCATTAAGGACTTCTCAAAAATTACGGTTCCTTTAACTAGACTTACAAGAAAAGAAAATCCTTTTGTCTTGTCAGAGGAATGTGAGAAGAGTTTCCAAACTCTTAAGAATCATCTTACGATAGCCCCTATTTTATCACTACCAATGGAGGGTGGTGGATTAGAAGTATATACGGATGCGTCTGGCATTGGCTTAGGATGCGTTCTCATGCAGAATGGAAAAGTAATATGTTATTCTTCAAGACAATTGAAACGTCACGAGGAAAACTATCCCGTACATGATCTGGAATTAGCAGGGGTTATTTTTCGCCTTGAAAATTTGGCATCATTATCTTTATGGAGAAAAGTTCACGGTCTACTCGGACCACAAAAGCCTGAAATATTTATTCTCTCAAAAGGAGCTTAACATGAGGCAGAGGAGGTGGTTAGAATATCTCAAAGACTTTGATTTTGCTATTCAATATCATCATGGCAAGGCTAATGCTGTAGCAGATGCACTCAGCAGAAAATCAATAGATATGCTATCAAGTCTTATGATAAGTGTAACTAACATTGTTCCTCAATTTGCTCAGTTGAACTTAGATATTGACATAATGGAAGAAGATTGTTTCATAGCTAATATCCGAGCTCAACCTACATTGATAGAAGATCTGGTCAAGCTGTAAAATGATGATCCTATATTACTGGAAATTAAAGCCAATATGGAACAAAGGCCGGATTTTTCTATTTCCAATGACGGAAGATTATTATTTAAGGGTCGAATATGTATACCAGATCATGAGGCTACGAAGAAACTAATCCTAGATGAAGCGCATAATTCCAAATACATAATTCATCCAGGAGGAACAAAGATGTATCAAGATCTCAAAAGAAATTTCTGATGGCCCAATATGAAAAGAGAAATAGCTGATTTTGTATCTCGCTGTCTCACCTGCCAACAAGTAAAGGCACAACATTTTACACTCGTAGGTAAATTACACCCCTTGAGTATTCCCGAATGGAAATGGGAGAGTATAGGGGTGGACTTTATTATGGGTTTACCTAAGACCAGAGGTGGACACGATGGAATATGGGTAATCATAGATCGATTGACTAAATCCGCACACTTCATACCAATAAAGAGTCGATGGTTTGTGGATATCCTGGCAGCATTGTACATAAAGGAGATTGTCAAACTACATGGTGTCCCCGTCACTATTATATCCGATAGAGATCCTCGATTCACATCGTAATTCTGGAAGGGTCTACAACATTCACTAGGGACTAGATTGAATTTCAGCACAGCTTTTCATCCACAAATAGATGGTCAAACGGAAAGAATGAATCGGGTAGTAGAAGATATGCTCAGGGCTTGTGCTATCGACTTTAGAGGTAGTTGGCATGATCACTTGCCTCTAGTAGAGTTTGCATATAACAATAGCTATCAGGCTAGCATACGAATGGCAACTTTTGAAGCTTTATATGGAAAAAGTTGTCGATCACCAATATGCGGGAATGAAATAGGGGAAAAGAAATTTCTAGGTCCCGACCTTATAAGGGATTCTACCAAGAAGATCAAGCTCATTCAAGAAAGAATGAAGATGGCACAAGATAGGCAAAAGTCTTATGCTGACAATCGAAGACGTGACATGGAGTTTCAAGTAGGAGATCATGTATATTTAAAGGTTCTCCAGGTCGTGGTATTAGGAGATTTGACAGTAAAGGAAAGCTAACTCCAAGATTCATTGGCCCATTTGAAATTCTTGAATGGATTGGTGAAGTGGCTTACAAACTGGCTTTACCTCCATAATTAGCAAGAGTTCATGACGTATTTCACGTCTCTATGCTGAAGAAGTATGTATATGATCCTGACCATATTATCACTTATGACAATCTGGAGATTCAGAAGGATATGACGTTCGAGCAAACGCCAATAAAGATTCTGGAACGAGAAGTGTGTCAACTAAGAAATAAAGTTATTCCTATGGTCAAGATTCAATGGAAGAAAATATGGCCATATGAAGCAACTTGGGAAACCGAAGTAGCCATGCGGAAAAGATTTCCAGAATTATTTAACTATAAGTACACTCTCCGAAATCCATATATTAAATTTGGGGACCAAATTCTTCTAAGTGGGGGATGGTGTAGTACCCTAGAATTTATATATATAATTTTTGAATTATAAAATAATTTTCTGGAAATTATAAAGGCTTAAATAAATTAATGAAGGATTATTAGATTAATAAGTCATTATAAGACTCAATTAGGCTAATTAGTTAACCTAGCCTATCTAATCATTATCCAAAAGGTTAATGGACTAAGCCCATTAAGTTTAACCCATATTCTAGAAGGGTAATTAGCTTATTCACGTATTTTAAGGATAAATACTAATTATATAAGATAATTATATGGATAAACGAATAAAAGAGTTTTATCAAATTGAAACTTTATATACGTTACATCTAACGGTCTATCGGGCGACCGCCATAGCCCTGTAACGCACCTAGACACGGCCGTTACATCCTGCAGATTCCGTAAGGTAAGGAAATTTCAAAAAGTGTGGAACTTTGAAATCCTATCTACAAGAGATCGACTTAGGGAAGCTTATAACATTCACTACAAGAAAAAGTGGCTATAGCGACCGACTTAGAGACCGATTAAATCGGTCGCTAGTCGGTCCCAAATAGAGACCAATTCGGCGACCGAAATAATCGGTCGCATATGTGAGACCGTTTTGGCGACCGAATTTAGTTCGGTCTCCAATCGGTCGCTGTTCTTGCGACTGAATTTACTTCGGTCTCCAATCAGTCGCTGATCCCGTTATACTCCCCACTGCGGCCCCCGCCCGCCCGAGCCCCTCTCCGCCCGAGCCCCCCCTCCCGCCCGAGCCCTCCCGCCCGAGCCCCCGCCCGAGCCCCCTCCCCCTGCGGCCCCCTCTCCGCCCTAGCCCCCCCACGCCCCTCCCGCCCGAGCCCCCCTCCGCCGGAGCCCCCCCTCCCCCTGCGGCCTCCCGCCAGAGCCCCCCTCCCCCTGCGGCCTCCCGCCCGAGCCCCCTTCCGCCGGAGCCCCCCCTCCCCCTGCGGCCTCCGCCCCCCTCCGCCGGAGCCCCCCTCCCCCTGCGGCCTCCCGCCCGAGCCCCCCTCCCCCTGCGGCCTCCGCCCCCCTCCGCCGGAGCCCCCCCTCCCCCTGCGGCCTCCCGCCCGAGCCCCCCTCCCCCTGCGGCCTCCCGCCCGAGCCCCCCTCCGCCGGAGCCCCCCCTCCCCCTGCGGCCTCCCGCCCGAGCCAACCTCCGCCCGAGCCCCCCTCCCCCTGCGGCCTCCCGCCCGAGCCCCCCTCCGCCGGAGCCCCCCTCCGCGCCGCTCGCCTCGCCGTCGTCGCCGCGCCGCTCGCCTCGCCGTCGCCGCTCGCCGTCGCCGTCGTCGCCGGCTTCCTCTCTCTCACACACAGGTACCTCTCTCTCTCTCTCTCTCTCTCTCTCTCTCTCTCTCTCTCTCTCTCACACACACATAAAAAAATGGCTAAGGCCAGAGGAAGCAAAACTTTTGAATAACTATACATATCAAGCTATGAAATCAGAATGAAGAGTTCAGATAAGGTAGAGAAGATAGACGTCTAGGTCACCAAAAAGAGTTGATGGATCAGGGCCTACCAAATGCAGGTCAACCCATACGACGCCACCTTGGCACTATTAAAATGTCCAAAGCATACAAAATCATCTTGGGTTGCCCACGACCCAATCTGATCAGGATAATATTAAAGCTTAGCCTGCTACTTGGCGAGATATGCATGGCCTTGGGACCACTTAACTCATTGGTGCACTCCGCGCAGGTCTCAACGGCGGCGAATGTTCATGGATTCCTTTTATCTATTCTCCTCCTCCAATCCGATAAGCAAGAGAAGGGGTTTGGGGCATATATATATATTATTATATATATATACATTTGCCTTTAGATTGGACGGCGGCTAACCAAAAGATAAAGACGTAAAAATGTGACCAATGACCAGTGAGATCGATTTTGTTGCTTTGTGAGCTGAGGCATCCAATTGTCCCAATAGAGGTTTATACTCCGTTTAATTATTGGGTTTATTGGGAGAATTTAATCATTAAAAGTTCTTACAAAAATTTAAGTCCAACTAAATACATAAATTTTCTCAACTTTAGAATCCAACTAACTTTTACTGATGAGAGAGAGAGAGAAATACATATGAGGAGGGTAATTAAAAAATCTCAAAACTCTTATCCAACCGTGCTCCCGGTTGAATTTAGATGCAAAACTATATGTGATATAAAATGTATTTTATATCCCATTCTGTCGTTAAATCTCCATTAACTCACCATGAAACTCACATTATGGTATTAAACTTAACATCTAATGTGTGGAAGGGAGAGTTGAGAGAGATGAAAACCAAATAGATTTTTTAGTTTCAAAGTTTTCAGACGACATGTCAAGTGTACCGTAACAGGTATTTACAATTTTATATGTTTTTATGAAATTGTTATGTAACAGGTTATTTATTTTATTAAAAGTGGTTATTTATCAGGTGATTTATAGTAGCTTTATATTAATTTTTGAAAAAAAAAATTTAATTAGCGACCGCATGGAGACCGAATAGCGACCGCTGAAAATATTAACTTGTATACAGGCCCACAAGTGCCTATACTATATACGCTTGATGAAGTCTTTCTATAGCTTTTCTATGCTGCAGATTGTTTGTTCTCTTCTTCTAGATTACTTCTTCTGTGTTAGTCTTTAATCAAGGATACTACATTAGCGAGGAAAATTTTCCTCACACAGTTACTAGCTTGCATGAACTGCAAGTGTCAGACTTCATATTCATTTGAGTCTTTGTTTATTGCAGATTGTTTGCTCATTTCTTGTCCGAGATATGGGGATTGATTGGCGAATGGAGTGGAGCACACCAAATCTCCCACATACTAACTCCGACAGCAGCTAGACCAAATAGGCCAAACATTGATTTTTTCTGAGTGGAGCATAAATTGTTGAGTATCATTGAGGTAGCTGAATTTTCTTCAATTTGCAACCCCTTAGATCTGAAATATGTCCATATGTAAGAAGCCCAATCACCGAAAATAAATAAGTGGTTATAATTTTCAGTCTGTGGGGTCTTGCAGCAGCAGCATTTTGAACAAATTGGAATCCCTATCTTCTGAATGTTGCAATCCAGAGGAAGACACTTGTTGATAATTTTCCACAGATGAATGGAGATCTTGGAAGGCAGCCATGGTGACCAAATGCTAGTCCACTGATTGAAAGTCTGAGTCTCTTGGTTCCTGCTAATAGCCTTTTGGGTGGATGAGACTGAACAGTTCCCCGAAGAAGAAAGGCTCCAAGCAGGTAGGTCATGTTCCTGATTGAGTTTAACATGCTTCAAAGCAGTGCTAATTTCTTCAGTAAAAAACCTGTTAGGCCAATTTGTGTCTTCTGAATTCATCTGTACAATAAAGTCCCGAACAGAGAGCATAGGGTTGATGGTGTTATCAGCCAATGCAAAATCAGCAAGGGTGTGTTGGCCTATCCATCTGTCATACCAGAAGCTTGTCCTGCTGCCATCTCCAATAATGACCCTCTTATGCTGAATAATTAAATTTTTTGCAGTGATCCACCTTCTCCTTTCAAAACCCTTCATATTTGTAAACTGAACCTGGATGAGAGGACAGTTCCTAATATATTTGGCTCTGAAATACTCGGCCCATAATGTATTTGAATGAAGAGCTTGCCACAACATTTTAACACTTAAGGGAGTTTCCATATTCCTTAGTGATATAATACCCAGTCCACCTTAAGAGATAGGAGTGCAGATTTTGTTCCATTTTCTCCAGTGCTTCCTGTGACCATGATCAGATGAACCCCAGAAGAAATTGGCAAGTGATTTTTCAATAGCTTGGTGAGTTCCAATATGCAGTGAAGAAGATGTAAGAAAGTATATGGGCAATGAGATCAGGACATGCTTGATAAGGACTAGTTTTGCTCCCTAGGAGAGCATCCCACATTTCCAACCTGAAATCCTCCTCTGAATATTGTGTAGAATACCAGTGTAGTGAATTTTCTTGCATCTTCCTTTGATCAGGGGAAAACCAAGATACTTATGAGGGAAGGAGTGTTTAACAAAACCAGTGACATCCTGAATTTTCCTGGCAGTAGAGTTATTATTCCTGGAGTGTATGAAAAAACCACTTTTACCTGTGTTTATTGACTGCCCTGAAGCTCTTTCATAATCTTGTAGTATCTTAAGGAGATTCCTTATTGAAATAAGATTGCCATTGCAAAAAATGATGGTATCATCCGCAAACAAAAGATGTGAAATATTCGGGCAATGTCTAGGACTAGCATACCATTCTATGAGGCCACATTGGAAGGCTTTTGTCAGAGATCTACTGAGTACCTCTTCTGCAATGATAAATAGTGAGGGAGCAATTGGATCACCTTGACGCACCCCTCTTGAAGATTTGAAGAATCCAGCAGGGGTACCATTTATAAGAATAGAAAACCAGTTATTGTGCACCATTTTTCTAATAAGCCTGATGAACTGGTCATTAAATCCAAACCTGTTAAGAACATTGAAGAGAAAATCCCATTCAAGCCTATCATAAGCCTTAGCCATATCAATCTTTATCATCACATTAGAGCCCCTTATTTTCATGCCAATTTCATTGGTAAGTTCCTGGGCCAAAGCAATATTCTCAATAATATTTCTGCCTTTGACAAATGCAGATTGTTCAGGAGATATGATCTTAGGAAGAATGCTGGCAAGCCTAGTATTAATGATAGAGGCAATAATTTTGTAAAAGAAGTTGCACAGGCTAATAGGTCTAAACTCAGAAATTCTGGTAGCATTTGTTTGTTTTGGAATGAGAGCAACCAGGGTAGCAGTGACAGATCTGGGTAAGTCTTCATGGGAAGTAAAGAATTCCTGCACAGCTCTTATCACAGTGGAGGCAATTATCCCCCAAGCAAATTGGTAAAATGCACCTGTGAATCCGTCAGGGCCCGGTGCACTATCTTGGGATAGCCTGAAGACATAAGTCTTGGATTTCTGCGGCAGTAGGGATTGAGCAGAGGGTGTCAGTGTCTAACTGATCAACCAGAGAGGGAATACAGTCAAGAACAGTACTATCTGCTAAATGATGTTGGGAAGAGAAGGCTTCCTGAAAATGTGTCACAGCAATTGAAGTCATTTCCCCAGGGTCCGAAGTGAGAAGGCCTGCAGAGTTTTGAAGTTGAGATATGCACATTTTTTTCCTCTTAGCTAAAGTGGTAGAGTGAAAGAATCTGGTATTTCTATCCCCTTCAGTGAGCCATCGGACTCTAGATTTCTGTCTCCAAAAGCATTCCTCCTGAAGCAACATTTTGGACAGAACAAGTTTAGCCTCATCCAGGGCAGTCTGATTTGTAGTGGAAGGCTGGGTGTCATAAGCGTGTTCTGCCTTAATAACATCATCCTCCGCTTTTGCCACATTATTATGAATATTACCAAAGACTTGATAATTCCAAACTTTAAGCATTTGCCTGAGACTCTTGAGCTTAAGATAAAGGGTTAAGGTAGGTGAAGAAGCTAAAGGACTAGTATCCCAACACTTTTTAACATCAGCAAGAAGATGGTCATGATAAGTCCACATTTTTTGGAAACAGAATCTGGTTTTCCTTTTAATCTGGGGAGTCTGCAACACAAGTAGAGGGGCATGATCTGAGACTTCCCTGGAAAGATGTTCAACGGAGAAGGCATAATGAGCCATCCAATCAGAATTGGTTAGAATTCTATCCAGTCTGGCCCAAATACCCCTGCTTCCTGATTGATTGTTATGCCAAGTGTAGGAAGATCCTTTGAAACCAGTATCCAAAAGTGCACAATTTGATATACAGTCCTTAAAATCAGTCATTGCAATCGAATTAGGATCATTACCACCAATTTTTTCCTTTGTATCAGTAATGTAGTTGAAGTCTCCTGCCACCATCCAAGGACCAGAAATGTTAGAGTGGACGTTAATTAAAGAAGTCCAAAGACCCTTTCTCTCAATCACATTGCATTTTGCATATACTGCAGTTAAGTGAAAAGGGACTTGACCATTAAGACCCATGAGAAGAGTAATTTGCTGATCATCTCTAGTAACCAGAGAAACATGCAGATGGTCTTTCCATAATACCCAGATGTGGGCCATTTCATCAGAATTTGCAATAATTTTAGACATACCCCTACGAGATAATATCTTCTAGGCACAATAGTTGAGGACTGTCGAGACGTTGCAAATCATGTAAACCCGCGCCTTTTTAAAATGGGGAATCTGTCAATGGAAGCTACTAGTCATCTTGTAGATTTTCAAAAAAAAAAAAAGATTAGCAGTCGTGGTTGACAACCTCATAAATTATTGATATGTTTAAATTTACATGACATGAGTATTAGAGAAACATTGACATTTTAGAATTGTAGCTCAGTTTCTTAATTTTAGAATATCTAAAACATGTCATTAGCTAAGAGTACTGTTTGGATAGTGTTGGATGAAAAGTAAAGTGTGTTTTATTATTGTCTTATTCAGTGACGATACTATCAATTTCTTTACTTGATTTCTGCATAGCTAGTGACAGTGTTGTCTTTAAGCTAAAAAGTATCATGCTATATTTTATTTCTGCTAAATAGCTAGTGAAAGTGTTGTCTTTATGTTGGATGTTAAAATAAAATTCATGTTTTCATTGTGTACATGTATTGCCAATTTCACATGTTACTGCTATGTTTTTAGATTGTGTTATTATCTTGTCAATATTTAATTAGTTGGGTGTTGTATGTGAGCTGAGATGCGTGGGTGCAACCTAACATTGCACGCATCTTAGGAGAGCGTGTTAAGCCCGTGCCAATCAACCTACCCGTTCAAGACTTTGGGATTGATATGCACGTTCTCATTTTGAATGATGAGAATGTGTATATCTAACTCAAAGTCTTGAATTGTCCCGTTTGGACAGTCTGTGAATGTTTGATCGCACTTAGGTGGTTAATTACTATATGTGTTTGTGTTGTTTGTTAAAAATTTTGGCTGCGTCTTCTCACTCCTCTCTGATATACCTTTATTGATTTTGATTATTTTCTTAACCACTTATTAGTAAGTGTTTAAGAAAATTTCTTAATCAATAAATATTTTGTGGTATATCGGAGAGGTGTGGGGAGATGCTGCCGAAATTTTTAGCAAACAACACAACACATATAGTAATTAATCGTGCGATCAAACCTTCACAGATGGGTTAAAAAGTGAAGATCTAAATGATATTTCCGTCCTATTTAAAATGGCAGACATGGACGATGTGAGGTAAGGGTTGTACTTTTTATTTTGTTAAACATGTTAAAGTTTTGTGTGTTTACATTTCATTCGCATAGGGAAAATGTCTGAAGATCGTTCATGGATGTACCGTAGAGTAGTTGATCAGGTGGTGTCTATAGAATTTAAAAATGGAGTTGAGAGATTCATTCAGTTTGCTTTGAGAAATTCTATTGAAGCTGTAGATTGTGAGGGTCGTATCCGATGTCCTTGTGTAGTCTGTAAGAATTTGAAGTGGCTGACAACATGGGATGTACAACGTCATTTATACAGAAAGGGGTTTGTTAAAGATTATACAAACTGGATATGTCATGGTGAAACATTGTGGTCGACCTACGAGCCTGCCAATGTTGGAAGTGGAAGTTCATATGTTGATATGGTCATAGATGCTGCTGGTCCAGGATTCAATGTTCACGAGGAGCATGTACATAATGAAGAACCGCCAAACAAGACAGCTGAAAGATTTTATCAGCTACTCAAAGATGCTGATGAGCCATTGTGGACTGGATGTCAAAATCACTCTCGACTGTCTGCGGTGTCACAATTATTGAACTTGAAATCTGAATTTCACATCAGTGAGATTTGTTTTGATCGTTTGTTACTGATTATCAAAAGTATGTTGCCACAAGATGAGAAATTACCTGAAAATTTTTATCGTGCAAAGAAGATGGTCACTGACTTAGGGCTTGGATATGAGAAAATAGATGCATGTCCTAATCATTGCATGCTATATTATAATGAGGCTAAAAGTAAGGTATCATGTTCCATATGTGGTCATGATAGATTCAAGCCTAAGAAAGGGGACAATTCAAAGCAAAAAGATATACCATATATGTCATTGCGGTATTTTCCTATTGCACCGAGATTGCAGAGAATGTATATGGCACCAAAGATAGCTCAACATATGAGATGGCATGCGGAAAGAGTACGTCGACAACATAATGTAATCAGTCATCCTGCAGATGCCGAAGCTTGGAGTCACTTTAACCGTGCTCACCCTACTTTCTCAAAAGAGTCGCGTAATGTAAGGCTGGGTTTATGTACTGATGGATTCAATCCATTTGGAGGTTCAGTGACTTCCTACTCTTGCTGGCCAGTTTTCGTGACACCATATAATATTCCGCCAAATATGTGCATGAAACGAGAGCATTTATTTCTATCATTATTGATCCCTGGTCCAAAAAGTCCTGGGAAAAAATTAGACATATATCTCAGGCCGTTGATTGATGAGTTGAAGTTGTTATGGACTGATGGGGTTACTACCTATGATGCATGCAGAAAACAAAATTTCACTATGAAGGCTGCATTGATGTGGACAATAAGCGACTTTCCTGCATATGGAATGTTATCTAGCTGGAGCACTCATGGAAAACTAGCATGTCCTTACTGTATGGACAGTTCCAAATCATTTGTACTTAAGCATGGTGGCAAGTCATGCTGGTTTGATTGTCATCGACGATTTCTACCAAGGGACCATCCGTTTAGAAGGCAAAAAGATGCATTCTTAAAGAACAGAATTGAATTGGAAGAAGCTGATTTTGAACGGTTGTCTGGTCCACATTTAGCAGCACGTGTACAGAACTTACCAGATATAGCACAATTGTCGAGCAGCACAAGACAACTCCCTGGATTTGGGAAGGATCACAATTGGGTCAAAAAAAGTATCTTCTGGGAATTGCCTTATTGGTCAACTCTTCTTATACGACATAACATCGACGTCATGCATGTTGAGAAGAATGTCTTTGATAATGTGTTCAACACTGTTATGGACATAACAGGCAAAACAAAGGATAATGTGAATGCCCGTTTAGACTTGAAAATACATTGTAAACGTCCAGAACTGTACCTTATTGATAGAAATGGTAAAACAGTTAAACCGAAAGCAAGTTACGCCCTTGGAGCTGCACAGATTAAAGAAGTATGCTCTTGGCTAAAACAGTTGAGATTTCCAGATGGTTATGTGTCTAACATTGCTCGTTGCGTGAATACAAATGAGGGGAAAATATATGGAATGAAAAGTCATGACTGTCATGTGTTCATGCAGAGGTTGTTACCTATTGTATTTCGTGATATGATGCCGAAGGCGATATGGGGAGCAGTGACTGAGTTAAGTCAGTTTTTCAAAATTTTATGTGCATCAGAGCTCAGGTATGAAGATGTGGAAACTATTGAACAGAATGTGATCACGACAGTTTGTAGATTGGAAAAGATATTTCCACCATCATTCTTTGATTCAATGGAGCACCTGCTTATACACTTACCATATGAGGCTAAAGTAGGAGGGCCAGTACAATTTAGATGGATGTATCCATTTGAGAGGTAATATATATATATTTTCTCCTCATAATTCAATTACATGGTGATGTGTTTTTCATTATCTTATGAACATTCTGGTAGGTGTATGCATGAATTGAAAATGAAAGTTCGCAACAAGGCAAAAGTAGAGGGTTCCATTGCCGAGGCGTACATTATGGAAGAAATATCAAATTTCTGTTCAATGTACTTTGAACCTGAGGTACAAACTCGTCGAACTCGGCCACCACGTAATGATGATGGGGGAGACTCCGTTCACTCTGAGCGACTGTCGATATTTAAGTATCCTGGACGTGCGTATGGACGTTCCTCGAGTCGGATGCTAAATGATAGAGAATTGCACTGTGCAGAAATTTACATCCTTTTAAATTGTATGGAGGTTGAACCTTATGTTGCGTAAGTTCTCTGCTCAAATTACATTGTGTCTATAACTTATTATTTTTCATTCCATCTATAATGCTCCAATGGTCGTAATACAGACAATTTGACTCAGAATTAATCCAAAGATGTCCATATCTCACTGACATGGAGGTTGAAAAAGAACGAGAAAAATCATTCGCTTCTTGGCTGAAATATCGTGTAAGTATTATTACTACTCTTTCTCCTTGTTGGGTCAATGACAAATTCTGACTAGTGTGCTGTCCATATGTAGGTTGAAAATGATTTTATTACTGATCAAAGAATTCGAGTGATCAGTTATGGCCCATCGAAAGTTGCACGTACATATCCAGCATTTATTGTGAATGGGTATAGATTTCACACTAGACAATATGGGCAGAATAAGTCAACAATGAACAGCGGGGTATGTGTGAAAGGAAGTACATATAATGAAAACGAATGTGATTATTATGGTATTATTGAGGAGATCTTAGAATTGCAATATCTCGGAGATGACAACCATATATTTCTGTTAAAGTGTCATTGGTTTGATCCTAATTCTGTTCGAAATGACACAACATATGGGATTGTCGATATCAGACATAAGTCTAAATTGAATACTTATGATCCATTCATTTTGGCCGCACAAGCCCAGCAGGTCTATTATACAAAGTATCCATCGTCTAGAAATAAAGAAAGAAATGATTGGTGGGCAGTTTGCAAGGTTAAGACAAGGCTTTTCCCGGATTATGAGTTGGATTTGACTGAAACAGAGCAGTTGGATGTGAATGCCGAATTCTTTCAATCAGACTTGGGTGATGATGTAGACTTGCCTGCTTCTAGTGATGAATCTGTGGAGGCACCGTCTTTATCTAAAGAGAATGAAGTGGAGGAAGTCGATCCAGAACAACCAGAAATACAGTTGGGGGACTCCGAAGAGGAGGAATATATTAGTGATCAAAATGAATCTGATAATGAAGATGTGAATGCTGAATTTGTTATATCTCCAACATCTGAAGAAGAAATGGAGAATGTTTGATTAATGGTATACAATTTTATCTGGGAATTTTAATACTCTGTAACTTTCTTTCTTTCACTATTTGATGAATATGCATGTATTTTATTACCAGTTGAAGATATGGTTCGAGGACGGCGTGGGACTCCCAGAGGTGGGAGGGGAGAGGGTAGCGGGAGGAGATTTACTTCCGTTTCACCACCGGTAGTAGGTATGTATACTTTCCCTTCATAATGCATTGTAGTATTTGTTGAAAATAATTCATTATGTATTTGTGTTATCTGATTATTATTTTCACAGGACCCACGACCTCTACACCGTTACGACCGACCTCTGCACCGCTACCACCGGTAGTAGGTATGTATACTTTCATGTATAATGCATTGTAGTATTTGTTGAAAATAATTCTTTATGTTTTTGTGTTATCTGATTCTTATTTTCACAGGACCCACGACCTCTGCACATATACCACCGACCTCTGCACCGCTACCACCGGTAGTAGGTATGTATACTTTCCCTTCATAATGCATTGTAGTATTTGTTGAAAATAATTCATTATGTATTTGTGTTATCTGATTATTATTTTCACAGGACCCACGACCTCTACACCGTTACGACCGACCTCTGCACCGCTACCACCGGTAGTAGGTATGTATACTTTCATGTATAATGCATTGTAGTATTTGTTGAAAATAATTCTTTATGTTTTTGTGTTATCTGATTCTTATTTTCACAGGACCCACGACCTCTGCACCGTTACCACCGAGGGATGCACCGCTACCACCGGTAGTAGGTATGTATACTTTCATGTATAATTCATTTGAGTATTTGTTTAAAATAATTCTTTATGTTTTTGTGTTATCTGATTCTTATCCTTACAGGACCCACGGCCTCTGCACCGTTACCACTGACAACGGGTACATTGACGGCCTATGCACCGCCATCACACATGGCGAGTGGATCTACACCTCCCCCAGCTGAGTCAGGTATGTTCATTTGCATATTTATGTTTTTTTGATAGTTTGTTTTATTTATACTATTTAATTCGTATAGTACGTGCTGATGACGAGGCGAGTCATCATGAGGGGGAGGGCTGTTGTAATGAGACGATGCGGGCAGTGTGGATAAATGAAGGGTACGTAATGCATTATTTTTGTTATTTATTCGTCATTGTGGTATTAATATTTTTAATTTCAGGAATAAAATAGAGCCAGCCCAAGCATCACAATTTATTACAAAGACAATTCAAGCACATTTTCCAGGCCCCATCCATCGCTTTGCTGATTTTCCGATGGGTGTTCAGGATTTATTGTTCTCTATGTTCTTGGTATTTATCTTATTTTATCATATTAAGTCATTTTCAATTATTATTTTAACCCACTTTGTTATGTAACATATAAATTTTTGTTGTTGTTAATATATAGAGGAATCATCGATTCACAGAACATTCAGATGAGTTACGTGCTAGATTTGCATGGACAGCTACTGCAAGAGATAATTTCAAACATCTTATGTACAATGCCCGAAGATATGCAAAAAAAGCATGTGCAAGTACTGATAAGAACATATGGAAGGAGCATGGGCCTGTGTGGATGAGAAAGGAGTATTGGACAGAGCTGTGCAACATTTGGGAAGCGGAGAAATGGAATGCCAATTCAAACAAAGCAAAGCAAAACAGAGCAGCGCATCCTGAAGCGAATTTACACACGGGTGGCTCTGTCTCCTTTGCAACACATAAAGCGAGATTAGTAAGTACACTTCTACATATATAAATTTTTTGTTTCTATTATGAAACTGTGATTTATTTGAATAACAGGAAGCACAGTTAAAGCGGCCAGCTCAATTTCATGAACTTTTTGATCGAACTCATAAGAAGAAAGGGACAAATGCTTACATTAGTGAGAAAGCTCGGGAGGTAGCGGTAAGTGTATACATTAATAGTTTTCATTTAAGATTAAATTGTAGAATAATTTGGTTTTGTTTTTTTTTGGTTTTTGCAGGACTCATATAGTAGACGAATGGATGAGAGGTACGGGGATGACAGTCAGCGTCCAGAGTTGGATCCTGCCATTTGGGTTGCAGCATCTGGGGCACCCAAGAAAGGACATGTTTATGGTTTTGGACATAGCTTGGGCACGACTAGGGTGTTATCATCATGCTCGAGTTCGGTCTCACATGCGACCTCTCCATTTACCACACCAGCAGCCCCAGATGGTTCTTCCAGTGCCGCCCCGACCATGACTCCAGATATGTTTAGGCAGATCGTCAACGAGACCGTCTCTCAGAATATCTCTCAGAATATCTCAACCATCGTCGCTCAGACCGTCTCCCAGATGCTCACATCCTTGGGAATTGATAGTAGTAGAGCACCTCCTGCACCTCCTGCACAGCAGCCTCCGGTAAGTATTTTATTTGATTGATTTTCTATTTGTTAACTCTAAATATCATCTTACAAAATATAAGAATTTAGATTGAGGAGGGGAAAATATCATTTTCTTAACTCTAAATATCATCTTACACCTATCCTCTGGATATTAGAATCAACAGGCAGACTGTTCTGCAGGATTTTCCATAGGTGTATAGAGATTTTGGTTAGAACTGAAAGTGAAAAGATATGTATAAATTCTATTCACTTGAGTGGGGGAGGATACAGATCTATAAATATTCATAAAGCTAGAATAATATAAGGAAAGTAACATGTAGACATGAATAAAATATGCCAATTTAGGTGAAAAGATCTCCCCAAAGTCTGGTAACTGTCATGGCAGGAAGCCAGGAACAGCACCTCTAAGCAAAGGAAGGGCAGTTCATACAAAGGAGCATAGGTCATAAGTTACAAGAAGTTCATTTTCAGTGGGGAGATGAAAGTGACTTGTCAGAACTGACGGAATCCAAATCGGATGCCCGGTTTGAGCTCGGCGCTCAAACTTCATTTTTAAAATACACTTAGTTCAAATGAACTGTTAGGATGGGGCATTTGGTTCTAAAATCTGAAATACCGGTCGGATGGCCGTGCCGATCATTCCAATACGACCGGGGAGATGAAAGTGACTTGTCAGAACTGACGGAATCCAAATCGGATGCCCGGTTTGAGCTCGGCGCTCAAACTTCATTTTTAAAATACACTTAGTTCAAATGAACTGTTAGGACGGGGCATTTGGTTCTAAAATCTGAAATACCGGTCGGATGGTCGTGCCGATCATTCCAATACGACCGGGGAGATGAAAGTGACTTGTCAGAACTGACGGAATCCAAATCGGATGCCCGGTTTGAGCTCGGCGCTCAAACTTCATTTTTAAAATACACTTAGTTCAAATGAACTGTTAGGACGGGGCATTTGGTTCTAAAATCTGAAATACCGGTCGGATGGTCGTGCCGATCATTCCAATACGACCGGGGAGATGAAAGTGACTTGTCAGAACTGACGGAATCCAAATCGGATGCCCGGTTTGAGCTCGGCGCTCAAACTTCATTTTTAAAATACACTTATTTCAAATGAACTGTTAGGACGGGTCCGGGGGTCTAAAATCTGAAATACCGGTCGGATGGCCGTGCCGGTCATTCCAATACGACCGGGGAGATGAAAGTGACTTGTCAGAACTGACGGAATCCAAATCGGATGCCCGGTTTGAGCTCGGCGCTCAAACTTCATTTTTAAAATACACTTAGTTCAAATGAACTGTTAGGACGGGGCATTGGGTCTAAAATCTGAAATACCGGTCGGATGGTCGTGCCGATCATTCCAATACGACCGGGGAGATGAAAGTGACTTGTCAGAACTGACGGAATCCAAATCGGATGCCCGGTTTGAGCTCGGCGCTCAAACTTCATTTTTAAAATACACTTAGTTCAAATGAACTGTTAGGACGGGTCCGGGGGTCTAAAATTCGAAATACCGGTCGGATGGCCGTGCCGATCATTCCAATACGACCGGGGAGATGAAAGTGACTTGTCAGAACTGACGGAATCCAAATCGGATGCCCGGTTTGAGCTCGGCGCTCAAACTTCATTTTTAAAATACACTTATTTCAAATGAACTGTTAGGACGGGTCCGGGGGTCTAAAATCTGAAATACCGGTCGGATGGCCGTGCCGATCATTCCAATACGACCGGGGAGATGAAAGTGACTTGTCAGAACTGACGGAATCCAAATCGGATGCCCGGTTTGAGCTCGGCGCTCAAACTTCATTTTTAAAATACACTTATTTCAAATGAACTGTTAGGACGGGTCCGGGGGTCTAAAATCTGAAATACCGGTCGGATGGCCGTGCCGGTCATTCCAATACGACCGGGGAGATGAAAGTGACTTGTCAGAACTGACGGAATCCAAATCGGATGCCCGGTTTGAGCTCGGCGCTCAAACTTCATTTTTAAAATACACTTAGTTCAAATGAACTGTTAGGACGGGGCATTTGGTTCTAAAATCTGAAATACCGGTCGGATGGCCGTGCCGATCATTCCAATACGACCGGGGAGATGAAAGTGACTTGTCAGAACTGACGGAATCCAAATCGGATGCCCGGTTTGAGCTCGGCGCTCAAACTTCATTTTTAAAATACACTTAGTTCAAATGAACTGTTAGGACGGGTCCGGGGGTCTAAAATTCGAAATACCGGTCGGATGGCCGTGCCGATCATTCCAATACGACCGGGGAGATGAAAGTGACTTGTCAGAACTGACGGAATCCAAATCGGATGCCCGGTTTGAGCTCGGCGCTCAAACTTCATTTTTAAAATACACTTATTTCAAATGAACTGTTAGGACGGGTCCGGGGGTCTAAAATCTGAAATACCGGTCGGATGGCCGTGCCGGTCATTCCAATACGACCGGGGAGATGAAAGTGACTTGTCAGAACTGACGGAATCCAAATCGGATGCCCGGTTTGAGCTCGGCGCTCAAACTTCATTTTTAAAATACACTTAGTTCAAATGAACTGTTAGGACGGGGCATTTGGTTCTAAAATTCGAAATACCGGTCGGATGGCCGTGCCGATCATTCCAATACGACCGGGGAGATGAAAGTGACTTGTCAGAACTGACGGAATCCAAATCGGATGCCCGGTTTGAGCTCGGCGCTCAAACTTCATTTTTAAAATACACTTAGTTCAAATGAACTGTTAGGACGGGTCCGGGGGTCTAAAATTCGAAATACCGGTCGGATGGCCGTGCCGATCATTCCAATACGACCGGGGAGATGAAAGTGACTTGTCAGAACTGACGGAATCCAAATCGGATGCCCGGTTTGAGCTCGGCGCTCAAACTTCATTTTTAAAATACAAGATGAAATTTGAACTTATATTGTGTGTGTGTATTTATATATATGAAAATGAGCTGGCTTAAACTATTGGCATACTCTTGTTAATGCTTGATTTCTTTATTAAGTCTTGTTAATGCTTGATTTCTTTATTAAGGATTTGATTATAATTTTTTTAAATGATATACAGGATCATCCGTCGCGAGATGTTGGACGAGACGACGACCAGGATGATGTTGGACGAGACGACGACCAGGATGAGACATATGTGGAGGATTTGTGATTTTATTTTAGTTGTGTATGTTGTCATTTTATTATTATGGATGTATGATTAATTTGTGATTTTATTTTAATTGTGTGTAATTTGAGGTTCGTGGAGATTGTGATCCGTGTAGTTGATTTATTATTGTTTTATGAAATTGTTATTTATCAGGTGCTTGTATGTGATGAATTTGAGATTTGTCGATATTGTTGTCTGTGTAGTTGATTTTATATTTATGTTATGAATTTGTTATTTATCAGGTAATTTATTTATCAGTTTAAATAAATTTTTAAAAAAAAATAATGCAAAATTAGCGACCGGATGGAGACTGAATTGCGACCGAATAGCGACTATAAATTATATTTCTTTTATTAAATAATTATACTTGGCGACCGACTAGCGACCGACTAGCCACCGAATAAATCCGATAGGTTAATTTTATTTTTAAAAATACAACATAATTAGAGACCGAATAGCGACCGAATTGAGACCGAATAAATCCGATAGGTTAATTTTATTTTTAAAAATACAACATAATTCGAGACCGAATAGCGACCGAATTGAGACCGACTTAATCCGATAGGTTAATTTTATTTTTAAAATACAACAATTTTAGCGACCGAATAGAGACTGAATGGCGACCGAATTATTAGCGACCGGTGAGGCGACCGATTATAATCGGTCTCTGGTAACGACTGATACTGCGACCGAATTATGTCGGTCGCTATATAGCGACTATGATATAGCGACCGACATATTCGGTCGCTAGATAGTGTCTGTTCGGTCGCAATGCAGATTTGCGACCGATCTACGACTGAATAGCGACCGAATATGTCGGTCGCTATCCGCGATTTTTCTTGTAGTGATTGCTAAGGACTCTTAGGGATTAGGTTTTGGCAGATTAAGGACTCTAGAATCGATCTAATCTCCAAATCCTAGCCAAAACCCTATATGTAGGACCTAGTTCTGAACTGAGCGACCCTTACTTTTGGCTCGTGAAGAATCAAGATAAGGAGTCATAAATTCGGGTAAGTTCTTCAAAAGCTTTTATTTAGTATACTTTAGACTAATGGTTCTCCAAATTTCGTGCTAGGAGATCAAGCAACCAAGGAGATAGAAGCTTCCAAAGTTGCTGATTCAACCTTAACAACCCCAGAATCTGAACGCAAGTCCCCTGAAGATCAGGACATTAAGACGTCTAAACGAGGTAATTAGAACTCAATCCTTTATAACTTTTTGTTCCCAATAGTTTCATCTTCTTACCCTCAAAATTTCACATCCTTAGGTCAAGAGGCTGAGGAAATAGAGCAGATTGAAGTTGCTGATTTATCACAAGAAGTACAAGGGTCTACGGGTAGCACCTAGCATTAAATTCAAAGTTGGAAGGTCTTAAAAGAGGTATGTTATCTCATGATTGGAAAAAATAACTTGTTAGGAATAAAAGCCCTCTGATTGTGTTTGATTTCATGCATTATAGACTAAGAATTTCATGATTTCATAGTTTTATACATTCATGCATCTCTTAGCCCTAAATGGAAATAAAAAGGTATTATCTTGTCTATTCACTAAACCCTTGCATATGGTTGGCCTATGCATCGTTATCATGACTAGGACAGTGGTAGTATGTTGATTTCTAGACATGTTATGTTTTCATAAACCTTTACTTAGTTTACTGCCAGCAGATTCTCTGACGCACCAACGTAAGACCGTCACATGAATGTAACGGCCTTACGATAGACCGTCACATCCTGTTGTGCTTTTATTTGTTATATTGTCTCTGACGTAATCTAGCAGGAGCGTTACACCACTATAACGGCCCCTCGATAAACCGTCACACACTGTAACGCACCTATCCTAGACCGTCAGACACCTGTGTTCTATCAGCCCAAGGCAGAATAATAACTAGTTAAGTTTACTTATAAATAAGTTTAGATAGCTAAGTTTGGACCTATTATCATGACCTTGAGTTTAGTTTCTGATTCATAAACAAATTACATGATTAATGTGTCTTAGGTTATTTTAAGTTATGCTAATTTCATTGGCTAAAACTCTATAGTTTTGTATTCTAAATCATGATTTTCCAAATTTGTATTTATGGATTTTTATCTTGGTTTCATAAATGTTACACATTCTTTCCTATCTATAGAGTCATTTCTTTAAGTATATGGCACATACTCCGGTATGTTGTCCATTAGTTAACTTTGCACTATAGGAACATTATTCTTGGACATGAGGACCTCACTATTGGATATTCCTTCCACTGGACTAGGAAATCTTGTTTCAAGGCCTCCGTAATTCTCCGCGAGCCTGGGATTCCCACTAGGACGCCGAGTTGGTTGTACCATTAAAGCCTATTGATTAGATTACACTATCGATGATTTTGGCTATCAGTAATGTAACGGCTCTATGTTGGACTATCAGGCACAAGTAACGGCCCAATATACAACCGTCACATTCCACTGAGTCCGATTTCTTGGTTCTGGATTCAGACTTATGTAACGGCCCAATACTGGAGCGTCACATCATGTAACGGCCCAGTACATGACCATCACACTGCTTGGACCAAGGGTTGATATTCCAAGGTTCTAGATAGACTCTTGATGATCTAGAACTTATCATATTGATCAAGAAACCTAATATAATGAATGGAAGATAAAGGACGTATCGTTATGCTGTCGATTTATTTCCATAAGCATAACCTTGCTTAAGTCATTCTTGATTTTTCATGATTTTTATTGAAGCATTCATTCATTGAATAATTATTATCATGAGCTTATTTGAACTCATTATATTCTTGGCCATATTTTATTGTTAACATGCGTAGAAGTAACTTGATTTATACTTGAAGATGCGATCGAGCACTGATTGTGTTCAAGGGCTCTATGCTAGTCCCCTCGGCTGATTGTCAAAAACATACTATTTTATAAATCATGGGGTATGATGCTACTAGCGTCGCATTACGCTGGGAGTACTTTCTCTATAAATAAGTGAAAATCCACGGCACGACATGACATTCTTGTACATGACTTTCTTGCTTGATATTCCACAGAAATTCACGAAGTACTTGCTCATAAGTAAAAGTTACTGGAGTGATGATTATGTGGCTTGCTAGTACATTCTCGATACATTCTTGTTCATGAAAGGCCAATATCATGTTCTGGTTACATTCTTGCTAGTTCGTACTTGCTCTCATTCTAACTTACATGATCATCTTGTTACTTTGGTTTAATCGTATGATTGATCGCATTCGCATGATTTTTACCTCATTCTTTAGAGCTAAATTGTTAATTACTTTAATAATGCCTTCATATTGATGCGAAGATACCTACTGGGCAAGCGTGCTCATTACCTATTTCCAATCTTTTCAGGAGATGGAAGTGATTCGAATTCGGATTCGGGTTATACATGTAGCGGGTCCGAGAGCGAATGAAAGTATTGTCAAGATGAGAGTGAAGACTTAGGAAGTCTAAATTATTTAGATTGAGTCTATGTAATTTTCCTATTTCTTGAGTCTAGTGCATAATGGAAATTGAATTAGTGGTTGTACTTGATTATTTTGAAATAAAGTTGGAGTTTGAGTAATATTATGCAATTATATTTATGTGTGTGATTGTCTTGCGCTCTGATCGTTCTTGCTCACAAGAGGCTTACCATGCCGGCTGTTCGCGCTGCCCGAGTTAGTCTTCCGCTGTAATAAAGGCTCGGGGTGTGACAAGGGATGTCCTAGGGATGCAAGTAGAGCGGGAACTACAACGGACCACTATGGTAGCCTTGGCGAATTTTGAAGCGGACCCTGCGCGATCTGGTCTGTCTGCTGGCAGCGGGACAAGAGACCACAAATGGGGCTGGAACAGGGGCTTCTTGGAGGCGAATGGGGCGAGGTTTTCTCTGGTGGATACCTGATAGACGTGGGATGACAGAGTAGCAGAGGCAGGGTGGTGTGTAGTGGAGGTTTTGGGTGTGGGAGGGGATGACAAACAGGGATCAGTTCTGTAATTCAGTGCAGTCAGAACTAAGGGGGCTGAAGGTGGACGTGGTAAGCAAGGAAACATGGTTTTAAAATGCACGAGAAAATTTTTGAGAGGGGTTTCGGAGGTGTGTAAGCAGTGCTGAAAGTCCCCGGTCGTTCTGAGACAATTTTGGGGTCATCTTTTTGGAGGGACTTGAACACTGTCCCGGCAGGGCTGCACAGGGGTAGTCTGCGCGACCAAAAAGGCTCCAAAATGAAGTTTTTTCTCAGAGTGAATTTGGATGCGAGATTTTGAGGAGAGGTAGAAGACAAGAATAGGAAGAAATGTTGTGAAGGGGTCTAAGTGATCAGAGGTCAGAACGGGGGTGTGCCAACCTGATCTTCAGGGTTCAGGTTTTCTGCAGGTCTGCACATAGGCAGCCTGGGCAGCAAAAAGGCTTACTAAGGCAACGTTTCATACACAACGAGTTAGGGCATGGGATTTTCAGGGTAGATGGAAGACATGAGGAGGAAGAAAAGTCGTGAAGAAGTAAAGGAGGGGTTTGAGGACGGAATATGGGGTGCCATCCTTGTCTTTGCGGCCCAATTCTGCAGGCAGGCAACCACGGATGGAGCGCTGGACAGCAATGGCCTTCTCTTCCACGCCGGTAGCAAAACCTTGATCCATGAACTCCGGGCTTGAGATGAATATGGGGAGGTCTCGTCCCAGCAGCTTCCGCATCAGAGAAAGAGAGGGGTGGGTCTAGGGCATCACACCCTATAGAAAGAGGAAGAGGGAGGGAGAGGGGAGCAAAGCTCTCACAACTTTCTTCTTCAATTCATTCCTTCATCATTAAAAAAAAATCCCTCAAGGGGGGGAGTACATTACAATATATAGAGTTACGCTCCAACTTCCCTCCTTGGAGTTTGAATTTGAACCCATTTGAAATTTATGGACTCCATCTTCCCTCCTTGGAGTTTGAACCCATTTGGAATCTATGGGCTCCATCTTCCCTCCTTGGAATTTGAATTCGAACCCATTTGAACTTTCAAATCTATGGGCTCCATTTTCCCTCCTTGGAATTTGAATTCAAACCCATTGGAGATCCCAACATAATACAAACCAAAAAACAACCCAAAATACATGCCAAATACACACCTAGGACGTACATAATACAAAATATGACTAAGTACATACAAAATACCAAATACATACAAAATTCAAATATGACCCAAATATGTACAAAATACAAATACGACCCAAATACGTACAAAATACATGTACATACAAAAATACGTACTAAAGTGTCAAAGCTCCAGGGGAGACTCCAGACTATCCCCCAGCCACAAAGAGGTCGGTGTCGACCGAGTCGTGCTGTGTGTCCAGTACCGGCGGCTCTCTGAGTCGAGCCGTATTCTTGCTCGGGTGTCCTCACCAACTCTCCCCGGGTGGGAAGAACTCGACCCTATCGAGTAAGGGTCTCTGTCGCTCTGGTACCGCTCTAGTAAGTCTGGATCTAACCTCTCCAACTCTGCCCGGGTGATCCATGCATCAGCAGACGTGGGCTGTCCCCTCCAACGCACCAAGTAGCAGTGATATGCGCCACTCCTAGTGGTGGTTACCTGCTCATCTAGTATAGACTCTATCCGCTCACGCTACTGAGGTGACAGGGTTGGAAGTGGACTCTCAGGGGAGGGCTCACTCACAAGCGGTGGAGAAGGCCCGAACAACTCACTAGGGATCACTACTGGGTCCCTATATGTGACTAAGTTCTAGACATTGAATGTGGAACTGATACCATAGTCATCCGTCAAATATACAACATATGCATTGGATCCAACTCGCTTCAAAACTCTAAAGGGGCCAGCACCACGAGCCTGCAGTTTCTTCACGCCTCCAGAAGGAAACCATTCCGGTTTGACCCGGATCATGACATAATCTCCTTCCTGGAAGTTGCGGGGTGTCTATGAGCGTCAGCCAACTCTTTATATTGCGCGTTGCTGGTCTCTATATGGCGACGAATACCATCATGCAAACCCCTAACATGCTCGGCAAACGACTCTGCAGACTGCGACACTCTAGCATGCATGGGTAAGGGATCTAGATCCACTGGCTTCCTAGGTCTATATCCTTTAACAACCTCAAAAGGACTCATGCCTATGGACGTATTGACTGAGTCATTATATGCAAACTCGGCAAGTGGCAAAACCGAATCCCAGTCCCTCTCACGTTACCTAACCAAACATCTCAAGAGGTTCCCCAAACTTCTATTGACTACCTCAGTCTGCCCATCAGTCTGGGGATGGTAGGCTGTGGAGAATTTGAGCTGAGTGCCCATCAAATACCAAAGGATCTTCCAAAAGTAGCTAGTGAACCGGACATCTCGATCGGACACAATGTATTTAGGAACCCTAAATCGGCTCACTACACTAGAGAAGAACAATCGAGCAACCCTAGAGGCATCTGAAGTCTTTGAACAAGGAATGAAGAGGGCCATCTTCGAAAATCTATCAACCACCACAAAAATTGAATCATGCTTGCGGGCGGTCCGTGGCAACCCCAAAACAAAATCCATGCTGATATCCTGCCACGGCCTATCAGGCACAGGAAGAGGAGTATAAGGACCTGAAACCTGCTTCCTCATCTTGGCCACAGTGCAGGTACGACACTGGGTCACAATGCGAGCAACATCACGCTTCAAACTAGGCCAATAAAAATGATGCTCGACTGCCTCGATGGTCTTATTCCGACCGAAGTAGCCGGCTAGACCTCCCGCATGCATCTCCCAAGTGAGGAAGTTGCGAGCTGAAGTCCGTGGAACACACAAGCGACTCCCCCGAAAGAGATAACCATCCTGCAACATATAATCAATGTGCTCTTGGGACGGCCCCGACTGAAGGGTGGTATAAATCAGACCGAAGTCTGGACAATCGGCATATGCCTCCTTCATCCTATCCATCCCTACCACCTCTACACTCATGGTGGTCAAAAGATAAGCGTGACGGCTCAGAGCGTCGGCCACCCGGTTCTTCACACAGGTCTTGTGCTTCAGCACAAATGTATAATCCTGAAGGAACTCCACCCAGAGACTGTGACGAGAATTGAGCTTCTTCTGGGCATGGAGATACTTGAGTGCCTCATGATCAGAAAACAAGACAAACTCCTGGTGCAACAAGTAATGTCTCCAATGCCGAAGGGCCTACACAACTGCGTAAAACTCCTTATCATACGTAGAATAACGCAGTTTAGCATCGCTCAATTTCTCACTGAAGTATGCAATGGGGTGGGTCTCCTGACTCAGAACACCGCCAATACCAACCCCGGAGGTATCGCAAGACACCTCAAACACCTTTGTGAAATCAGGAAGTCTAAGAATATGTGCTTAGGTCATGCGCTCCTTGAGGAGCCCAAATGCGACTGAGGCGGCCTTTGTCCACTCAAACGTCCCCTTTCGGATGCAATCAGTGATAGGGGCCGTGATGGAACTGAAGCCTCGAATAAAACGGCGATAGAAGGTCCCCAATCCGTGAAAGCTGTGGACATCATGAAGTGTACGAGGTTCGGGCCACTCCACTATGGCCCTGACCTTTATCTGGGTCGGCGAAGACTCCCTCGCTAGACACGATGAACCACAAGAATGTGACCTGACTAGTCATGAAAGCGCATTTCTTAGGGTTGGCATAAAGACTCTCTCTCCTCAGAATAAGACAAACCTGTCGTAGATGGTCCAAGTGGGCCTCCCGAGTGTGGCTATAGATAAGGATATCATCGAAATATACCACCACAAAGACCCCAATCAAAGATCGAAGGACCTGGGTCATCAGCCGCATAAAAGTGCTGGGAGCATTGGTCAGCCCAAAGGGCATGACCAGCCACTCATAAAGACCATCTTTGATCTTAAAGGCCGTCTTCCACTCATCACCGTGCCTGATTCTCTCCTGGTGATATACACTCTTCAGATCAATCTTGGAAAACACAGTGGCTCCCACCATCATATCGAGCATATCATCTAAGCGGGGAATGGGAAATCGATACTTTACCGTGATCTTATTGATTGCACGGCTGTCGACACACATCCTCCAAGTACCATCCTTCTTAGGGGCAAGCAATGCAGGGACGGCACAAGGACTCATGCTCTCATGGAGAGATCCCCTCGTCATCAACTCCTCGACCTGACGCTGAAGCTCAGCGTGATCAGCGGGGCTCATCCTATAATGTGGCAAGTTGGGCAATGAGGACTCCAGAATCAGGTCAATAGCTTACTGAATGTCCCGCATGGGTGGAAGACCCTTGGGTAAATCATCGGGAAATACATCAGTAAACTCCCGAAGGACATTAGCAACATTAGATGGGAGATCACTCTCCGTCTCTCCAACCAGCTCTCGGACTACAATGGCAAAAATAGGGTCCCCTCTAACAAAGTCACGCTCCAACTCCCGGGAGCTGACTAGCATCAACCTCCTAGTCGGAGGAACACTCGGGGCGGGGACATCCGGAGGCAAGGTCGTAGCCTGAGGTGGAAATGGGGTACTGGGCCCTGGAATAGCAGGACTCGGGGTACTAGGCCCAGTGGGACCCCGGATGGAAGGACTCCTTGGCTGGGATGGGTGAAGGGTAATCCGTTGGTCATTATGGTCGAATGTGCATGTGTTTGACGGGCCATGGAGGGTAACATCCCGATAAAATAACCAGGGCCTTCCCAGAATAATACTGCCTACCTCCATAGGCAACACATCACACCAGATCCCGTCCTGGTAGGCATGGAACTGCAATGGCACCAGACATCATAGCCTTACTGGGATAGAGGTGGAATCTACCCATTTCACGCGATAAGGGGAAGGGTGGTCCACGGGGGTCAACCCTAAGTGGTGAGGACACTAGAGCAAGAATACGGCTTGACTCAGAGAGCCGTCGGTACCGGACACGCAGCACGACTCGGTCGACACCGACCTCTTTGTGGCTGGGGGACAGTCTGGAGTCTCCCCCGGAACTTTGACACTTTAGTACGTATTTTTATATGTATTTGTATTTTATACGTATTTGGGTCATATTTGTATTTTGTATGTATTTGGGTCGTATTTGTATTTTGTACGTACTTGGTCGTATTTGTATTTTATATGTACTTGGTCGTATTTTATATTTTGTACGTCTTAGGTGTGTCTTTGGCATGTATTTGGGTTTGCATCATTTTGGGATTTCAAATTTGAAATGGGTTCGAATTCAAACTCCAAGGAGGGAGAATGGAGTCCATAGAATTTAAATTTCAAATGTGTCAAACACAAACTCCAAGGAGCAATGATGGAGCCCATAGAATTTAAATTTCAAATGGGTTCCAAATCCAAACTCCAAGGAGCAATGATGGAGCCCATAGAATTTAAATTTCAAAGGGATTCAAATTCAAACTCTAAGGAGGGAAGGTGGAGTCCAAACTCTATATATTATCATGTACTCCCCCTCTTGAGGGATTTTGATGAATGAATGAATGAAAATTGAGTTTTGGCCAAGAGCATTTCCTTCTTCTTCCTCCCCTCTAGGGTGTGACACCCTCTATCTCTCCTCCCTCTCTTCCTCTTCCCTTGGGAGTGACTCCTAAGGTCTATTACAGGTTTCTTGGATGCTCCACATGTGGGAGGTGACCTCCCCATATTCTGCTCAAGCCGGGAGTCCCATTGATCAAGGTTTTGCAACAAGCTTGGAGGAGATGGCCCTTGCTGTCCTGCGCCCAGATCTGGTTGTCTGCCTACAGAAATGAGTCTGGAAGATCAGGTTGGCACCCTCCTTTCCCGTCCCCAAACCCCATTGAACCCTTCTGAGATTTTCTTCATCCCCCTATCCCCCACGTCCCCTGAAAACCCCAGATCCAAATTCGTCCAGTAGCTAAAGTTGTCTTCATAGCCTTTTTCCTTGCGCAGACTGTCTCTGTGCAGACCTGTAGTAAACCAGAACCCAAAAGATCACGTTGGGACGCCCTCTTTCCGACCTCTGATCACGTCGACACCTTCTTCACTTCTCTTTCCCTATATGTCCCCTACCTCTCCTGAAAATCCCACTTCAAATCTCCATTGGGGAGAAAACTTACCTTTGGACCTATTTTGGTCATGCAGACTGCTCTTGTGCAGTCCTGCCGCGATAGTGCCAAAGCCTCTCCAAAGGAACATTCCTCTATATGTCTTCAAATGAGCTGATATTTTCAGCATTGATTCACCACATCCAAAACCATCCCCTAAAATTTTATTGCAAGTGTCTGAGTCCCCGTTCCCTACTTATCCCATCCACCTTCATAGCTCTCAGTTCTGACTGCACTGGACTGTAGAACTGAACCCCATTTATTTTCACTTTCCACGCCGAAAACCTCCACTACGCACCACCCCACCACTGCTACCCTGTCATCCCACGATGCTCACCTATCCACCAGAGAAAACCCCACCCAATTTTCCATCCGGAGGACCTGGTTCAAGCCCAATCTTCGACCTATGGTCCTGCTGCCAGAGGACAAACCAGAACGTATAGGGCCTGTTACAAAATTCACAACATCATCTTCGGTACTCCGTTGCAGTCGCCACTTCACCGGTGTCCCTGGGACACCCCCACCAGCGCCTACGCTGAGTTTTGTGACCAACGTACGAGCAGAAGGTCACGTGCCAGGGTCTTCGTCCAGCTGCTCTCCTACGTGCACGTAGGCCGGCTAGCAGCCTGCCCCCCGCTCGTGACCACTCCAGAGGTTCCAGACAGCGTCGTCGGCTTCCTCATCTTCCAGGAGGCTCGCCATCCCCCACAGCGTGCTACCCGGGACATTGGCGCCTACCTCCACCTCCATGATGTGCCACTCTTGCTGCTGGTCCCAGTTCGTACCGACTCGCGGCGGCTCACGTACGACGAGGTTCACCGACCCGGCACCCGTCACCCCACGTTGCACGACCCTCTGGTCCCGCTGTGTAGCCTTTTACCTCCCTACGAGGAGTGGGCTATGTTTGGTTGTACTCATTCAGCATTGTACCGGGGATCGTGTGACTTGGCCGGGCTTCTTCCCCACGCCCCGAGCGTGGAGATATGCGTCCACTTCTTTGCCTGGTTAGCTTGCTCTTTTAGTATTTTCTCTTGATGCCGCTGCTTGTGTGTGTAGTAGGTTCTTAGCCAGCTCATTTCCTTTATTCATTGGCGTGGTGAGAGAGTGTGACCGTCCTATGACTCATCCGAGTCGCGAGTGTGGAGTCTAATCACCCTAGACCCTGTCGGTTTGTCAATCGTGCGGATCCGTGCGCTTCCCTCATAGGGGCGCTTGCGAGCTTGAATTCTTCTTAGTTGACATAGTTCCTCTCTTGGGAACATTAGGTGTTGATTCTACGCCGTTCAATCCATCACAAAGTTGTTGGTCTTAGTTGTCCATTTAGTCGCGTCTTCACATAGAGTCCCAGTTCTCCTAGCGTTCCGCATCAAATTTGGTATCAGAGCCATAGGTTATCTAGGGTGCATTTGAGTCTTCGTTCTACCCCCATTTGTCCCTTAGAGGCTTGCATTAGTTTGCATTAGAAAAAAAGAAAAAAAATCCCTTGCATTTAGTTCCATTACATGCCCACTCGGCGTGGTACAGATTACCAACACCCAGTCCCAATGGGTGACCCTAGGAATGCTGCCCCTAGTAACTTTTCCCTTCATGATATGATGCAGGCTCTCATGAATCGGATAGATCAGCCCGATAAGAGCTTTAGAGATCATGTTGCATTCATGGAGGGCCGGATGAAGGCCATGGAGGACCGGATGGAGCCTTCCGATCGGGCCATTCAAGGTCTAGTTGGACGGCCCAACCAGGATAGAGCTCCGCGTGAGGATGTCCCCGGGCAAGCCCAAGGCCCACTTGACCCTGCTCTTCGGCCCGCACACCCTAGGGCTGACGACTGGAGACCATGTATTCAGGAGTTTGATGATTTTGGGTCCGATAATGAGGTTGAGGGTTATGGCCGTGCTCGACATGGCTATAGGCCCCATAGGGACGACGAGGATGACCGTCTCCTTTGTTAGAATGTAAGGCCCGGATACAGAGGGGGGGTGAATGTATCCCTCTACAAATATAGCCTAATTAAAACTCTAAAGCTCAGTTATGCAGAATTAAAACTGTTGCAGAAATAGCCCGAGGAAACTTAGAAGGATCAAAGCAAGACAACAACTCAAGAAGCCCTCAAACGATCCTAAGCAAGCATCTAATGCGCAACAATTAAGTGAACATATAAGAAGATCAAACCACAAGGGACACCAGGGTTTTTAGGTGGTTCGGTCAACAGACCTACGTCCACCCGTCACTCCAAACCAGAGTGAGGCTTCCACTAGTAACACTAGCACAGCAGACTCAGTCTGCAACAAATGCTGCCAAACAGCTTGACCAGGGGAACAACCTCCCCTCTTCCTCCCAACCGGAGGGACACCCCAAGTGACTCCCAGCCACTTGGAAACCAGAGACACACGGTCTCTCTTCCTCCAGACCCGGAGGGAACCCCTGGACTTGCTACCCACAAGTCCAGAACCGGAGGACCAAACCTCCCTTCCTCCAAACCGGAGGGGAACCTAGAGACCCAAGTCTCTCTTCCTCTGAACCCCAGAGGGAAACACAAGTGACATTAAGTCACCTGCAAACCAGAGGTCTCGGATCTCTCTTCCTCCCAACCGGAGGGACCCCTGGACTTGAAACCTACAAGCCCAGAACCGGAGGATGAGCCTCCCTTCCTCTAACCAGAGGGAACCCACAAGTAGCACCCAGCTACTTGCAACCGGAGATAGCAATCTCCCTTCTCCTGAACCAATAGGAGGGACCCCGACCTCTCTACAGAGAATCGGAAATACAGCAAGTGACTAGTTCAAAGGAAAAACAAAACCCAGCAACAGAAAGCTGAAAAGATAAAATCAAATGTGGCTCTCGCAGGAGCTGGCTGGCCTGGATTTGATCTACGGTCCAGCAGGAACTTCTTCTACTGCTTCTCTCTTTCTCACAGCATGAACTCTCTTTTCTTCTCCTTCTTCTTTCTTACTTCTTCTTCTTCTCACTGCTTCTGCCTTCTCCTTTTTCTCACTCTCTCTATGTCACTGTCTCTCTTTCTTTTTCTTCTTCTGCTCTCTCGATCAAGCTCCCAGCCTTCTCTATCTCTTCTTTCTCTTCTGCACTCCTTCTCTTAGCTCTGGCTGCTTCTACTTCAGTCACTCACTACCCTCACTCCTTCTTCAGAGGAAGAAGACACATATATATAGCAGCAGCAGATTAGGGCGGCGTGTGCTCTCCACGATTCCCGCCCAAATGCTTCAGTCCACGTGGAGGCTCCTCTGCATCTCGGATCACGTGCCAGATGCCAGCCTCGTATCACGTGTCCACTCTGCATAGGCTCCACGAATAGTAGATTAGAGCAAACCGGTTCGGATTTGATCCTGAACCCAGAATCCTTCTTCTTCTTCTTTTTCTTCTTCTCCTGCAAAGAGATTAAAAACATTAATACTCAGGGTTCTCTCTCTCTCTCTATATATATACTTGAAATAAGTCGGTTGACACTCAAGCTAAAGCTGCACGAGGTGTGTAGGAACAACAAAAAGTGCACTATATTGAGAACGACACGAGGTACATAAAATGACTACAGCACGAGATAAAAAGAGAACGACACGAGGTAAAGAAGGAAATAACACGGAGTAAAACGGTAGAAAGACACACGATCAGAGGAACCTTGGACGAAGATAGAAAGAAGCAACACGAAGACACAAATACAACACTAAGACACAAACACAAGATTAACACGAAGACATAAAAACAATACGAAGACACAAAAACAAAAGATAACATGAAGATACAGGAAAACGACTCGAACACGAGGACGACACGGGCTGAAAACAACTCGAAGATGAAAACAGAAACCGACACGAAGTGTAATCACAAAGCAAGAAAGACACGGGGTCTTGGAAGAAACAACACGAATACAGAAGACTCGAAGACATAGGGGTGACACAGATGGAGCGACATGAGGTGGCACAGAAAGTAGCACGAGGTGCTGCAGTGTTCAGCACGCGATGGAACAAATAACGACACTAAGGCTCATAGTGTTGTCAACCTCAAAACATGTAAAGACTCAACAATTGAAAGTCTGAAGGCGATGTAAAGACTTTATGAGAAGGCAACTGAACACTGTACACACTTCCAATGTACAGACTTCATATGAACAGATCAATGTGCATACTTCCCTTCGATGCATCTACAGTGCAATGTATTGGCTTGACAAACATTATGCAATGTATGGACTTTGATGAATGGCCCAATGTATGGACTTCGCGAACAAGATGCAATGCTGACCGATGTATACACTTGGCAAAGAGAGTGATGCATGAACTACCCTGTACAGACTTTAAGACTTAATGAGCAACAAAAAGTAGACAAAGCAGCATGGTGTCAACCCAACTGATCCACTGCGTCAACGCAGCTAGTGAACCAGCGACTACTACGTCAACGCAGTG
The DNA here is from genome assembly GCA_022559845.1 of Amorphophallus konjac. NCBI lineage: Eukaryota > Viridiplantae > Streptophyta > Magnoliopsida > Alismatales > Araceae > Amorphophallus > Amorphophallus konjac. The sequence goes on from CM040125.1 coordinate 313,820,521, forward strand.
TCCTTGTAGCGTCAACGCAGCTAGTGAACAGACAGCCAATGCGTCAACCCAATCTCCAACTGTGTCAACGCACTCATTGCACAGATCCCATATTAATGAAAGACAGACATGCAGACATGCAGACATGGTGAGTGTATAATCTATGCCATGCTCATAGTTAAACTATTTTGTGTACCAAGTTCTGAATGAAGTAAACACATATGACATGAGACGGATGTATAGACTTGATGAACTACAACATGAACATTATCAGCAGAGAAGCAATGCACAGAAATCAAGCACATACCAATTTATCACAGCATGACTCAAGCATACGCATGCATTCTTCACAATTCAGACATGGCACACTCATGCAATCTCCCACAGAATAGATCAGACATATTCAAGACAAAGTGGTGACTCAATTATGTTGCTATCATTAAAACACCACATCATCAACAAAGCACAAAGGGCACAACAATCCTTAGGTCCGTGCGCGCAGATCCTCCTACCTTTGATGGGTCCTTGGACCCTAAGATCTATGTTGATTGAGAGGCGGGTATGGACCGCTACTTTGAGTGGTACGAGATGACGGACCACCGGAGAGACCGATTTGGCAAAATGAAGTTGCTAGGGCAGGCACAGACCTATTGGAGAAACGTGGAGAGCCTGTTGATGCAGCGACATCAACCCCAGGTTGAGACATGGGATGATATGAAGGTAAAGCTCAGGCAAAAATACATTCCTGCCACATACCGTCAGAGGCTTCTTGATAGGTGGCAGGGTCTCAGCCAAGGGGATCGGACTGTGACGGACTACATCGCTGATTTTGATGAGTACTACTTGTGATGTGGGGTCACGGAGGAGAGTGTCATGACCATCTCTCGCTTCCGTCGGGGTCTGTGGCCGTAGTACCAGTATGAGTTATTTCGCCGCCATGCCACGACCCTGGAGGAGGCTTATCAGGTCGCACTCGAGGTAGAGCAGTTTGAGTCCGAGTTTGCTTCGGTCCAGCGCCTGGGACCCACATATCCTCGTGGGTCAGACCCTCGTGCTATGACTGGACCTTACCCTCGGGGACCTGTGGCCCGTCCACAAGAACCCGCTCGTCAGGACTTCACTGCCCCCAGACCTCGTCCTCCCCTTTCGAGGGACTATCCCATTCAACTCCAGGCTCCAGCCCCGGCCCCTCGGCCTCAGCATCCCACCATTCCTACCCAACCCCAGCTTCCACCACTCCCGGCCCGTGGTGATGACAAGGGAAAGGGGCCGATGACTGGTGGAGCACCTCAGGGCACCAGGTCCCGTCATGAGTGTTATAGGTGTGGAGGGGTTGGTCATTATGCTGTTAGTTGTCCGACCCGATCCTCATTGGTCATCGGAGATTCTTCGACCGGTAAGCTCGCACATGGTGTCATATCCGTCAGTTATGAGGCTGACCAGGAGCTCGCGGAGGAATTCTTTGATGAGCTGCTTGAGGGCAAGCAACTAGATGTCTAGGGCACACAGTGCCAGGATGACGTTCAGCTGGGTGTTGTCAGGTGTATCTTGACCCAGCCGTTGGTGAGTGATGGCTGGCGTCGCACCACCATTTTTCATACCTTTTCTAGGTTGGGCGGGAAAGCCTGCAAGGTGATCATAGACAGTGGGAGCTGTATTAACGCTATCTTTACGGGTACTGTGACACGCTTAGGGTTGACCCCCGTGGACCACCCTTCCCCTTATCGTGTGTCATGGGTAGATTCCACCTCTATCCCAGTAAGGCTGCGATGTCTGGTGCCAATGCAGTTCCATGCCTACCAGGATGGGATCTGGTGTGATGTGTTGCCTATGGAGGTAGGCAGTATTATCCTGGGAAGGCCCTGGTTATTTGATCGGGATGCTACCCTCCATGGCCGGTCAAACACATGCACATTCGACCATAATGGCCAACGGATTACCCTTCACCCGTCCCAGCCGAGGAGTCCATCCATCCGGTGTCCCACTGGGCCTAGTACCCCGAATCTTCCTATTCCAGGGCCCAATACCCCATTGCCAGCTCAGGCTATGACCTTGCCTCCGATGTCCTCACCCTGAGTGTTCCTCCGACTAGGAGGTTGGTGCTAGTCAGCTCCCGGGAGTTGGAGCGTGACTTTGTTGGTGGGGAGCCTATTTTTGCCATTATAGTCCGAGAGGTGGTTGGAGAGACAGAGAGTGATCTCCCATCTGATGTTGCTGATGTCCTTCGAGAGTTTACTGATGTATTTCCCGATGATTTACCCGAGGGTCTTCCAGCTATGCGGGACATTCAGCATGCTATTGACCTGATTCCGGGGTCCTCATTGCCGAATTTGCCACATTATAGGATGAGCCCCGCTGATCACGCTGAGCTTCAGCGTCAGGTTGAGGAGTTGATGACAAAGGGATCTCCCCGTGAGAGCATGAGTCCATGTGCCGTCCCAGCCTTGCTTGCCCCTAAGAAGGACGGTACTTGGAGGATGTGCGTCGACAGCCGTGCAATCAATAAGATCACGGTAAAGTATAGATTTCCCATTCCCCGCTTAGATGATATGCTCGATATGATGGCGGGAGCCACTATGTTTTCCAAGATTGATATGAATAGTGGCTATCACCAGGTGAGGATCAAGCCCGGTGATGAGTGGAAGACGGCCTTTAAGACCAAAGATGGTCTTTATGAGTGGCTGGTCATGCCCTTTGGGATGACCAATGCTCCTAGCACTTTTATGCGGCTGATGACTCAGGTCCTTCGACCTTTTATTGGGGTCTTTGTGGTGGTATATTTTGATGATATCCTTATCTATAGCCGCACTCGGGAGGCCCACTTAGACCATCTATGGCAAGTCCGTCTTATTCTGAGGAGAGATAGTCTTTATGCCAACCCTAAGAAATGCGCTTTCATGACTAGTCATGTCACATTCTTGGGGTTTATCGTGTCTAGCGAGGGAGTCTCTGCTGACCCGGAGAAGCTCAGGGCCATAGTGGAGTGGCCCGAACCTCGTACTCTTCATGATGTTCGCAGCTTTCACGGACTGGCGACCTTCTATCGCTGCTTTATTCGAGGCTTCAGCTCTATCACGGCCCCAATTACATATTGCATCCGAAAGGGGACGTTTGAGTGGACGAAGGCCACCTCAGCCGCATTTGGGATCCTCAAGGAGCGCATGACCAAAGCACCTATTCTTAGACTTCCTAATTTCACGAAGGTGTTTGAGGTCTCTTGCGATGCCTCCGGGGTTGGTATTGGTGGTGTTCTGAGTCAGGAGACCCACCCCATTGCATACTTCAGTGAGAAATTGAGCGATGCTAAACTACATTATTCTACGTATGATAAATAGTTTTACGCAGTTATGCAGGCCCTTCGGCATTGGAGACATTACTTGTTGCACCAGGAGTTTGTCATGTTTTCTGATCATGAGGCACTCAAGTATCTCCATGCCCAGAAAAAGCTAAATTCTCGTCACAGTCGCTGGGTGGAGTTTCTTCAAGATTATACCTTTGTGCTGAAGCACAAGGCCGGTGCGGAGAACCGGGTGGCCGACGCTGTGAGCCGTCGTGCTTATCTTTTGACCACCATGAGTGTAGAGGTGGTAGGGATGGATAGGATGAAGGAGGCATATGCCGATTGTCCAGACTTTGGTCCGATTTATACCACCCTCCAGTCGGGGCCATCCCAAGAGCACATTGATTATATGTTGTAGGATGGTTATCTCTTTCATGGGAGTCGCTTGTGTGTTCCACGGACTGCCATTCGTGACTTCCTCACTTGGGAGATGCATGCGGGAGGTCTAGCCGGCCACTTCGGTCGGAATAAGACCATCGAGACAGTCGAGCATCATTTTTATTGGCATAGTTTGAAGCGTGACGTTGCTCGCATTGTGGCCTAGTGTCGTACCTGCACTGTGGTCAAAATGAGGAAGCAGGTTTCAGGTCCTTATACTCCTCTTCCTGTGCCTGATAGGCCGTGGCAGGATATCAGCATGGATTTTTTTTTAGGGTTGCCACGGACCGCCCGCAAGCATGATTCAATTTTTGTGGCGGTTGATAGATTTTCGAAGATGGCCCTCTTCATTCCTTGTTCAAAGACTTCAGATGCCTCTAGGGTTGCTCGATTGTTCTTCTCTAGTGTAGTGAGCCGATTTGGGCTTCCTAAGTCCATTGTGTCCGATCGAGATGTCCGGTTCACTAGCTACTTTTGGAAGACCCTTTGGCATTTGATGGGCACTCAGCTCAAATTCTCTACAGCTTACCACCCCCAAACTGACGGGCAGACTGAGGTAGTCAATAGAAGTTTAGGGAACCTCTTGAGATGTTTGGTTAGGGAACACGAGTGGGATTGGGATTCGGTTTTGCCACTTGCCGAGTTTGCATATAATGACTCAGTCAATAGGCCCACAGGAATGAGTCTTTTTGAGGTTGTTACCGGATATAGACCTAGGAAGCCAGTGGATCTTGTTCCCTTACCCATGCATGCTAGAATGTCGCAGTCTGCAGAGTCGTTTGCGCAGCATATTAGGGGTTTGCATGATGGTATTCGTCGCCATATAGAGACTAGCAACGCGTGATATAAAGAATTGGCTGACACTCATAGACACCCCCGTGAGTTCCGGGAGGGAGATTATGTCATGATCCGGGTCAGATCGGAACGGTTTCCTTCTGGAGCTGTGAAGAAACTACAGGCTCGTGGTGCTGTCCGCTTTAGAGTAGTGAAGCGAGTTGGATCCAGTGCATATGTTGTTGACTTACCGGACGACTATGGTATCAGTTCCACATTCAATGTCTCGGACTTAGTCGCGTATAGGGACCCGACAGTGATCCCTAGTGAGTTGTTTGGGCCTTCTCCACCCTTTGTGAGTGAGCCCTCCCCTGAGAGTCAACTTCCAACCCTGTCACCTCAGCAGCGCGAGCGGATAGAGTCTATACTGGATGAGCAGGTGACCACCACCAGGAGTGGCGCGTATCACCGCTACTTGGTGCGTTGGAGGGGACGGCCCGCGTCCGATGATGCATGGATCTCCCGGGCAGAGCTGGAGAGGTTAGATCCAGACTTGCTAGAGCGGTACCAGAGCGACAGAGACCCTTACTCGACAGGGTCGAGTTCTTCCCACCTGGGGAGAATTGGTGAGGACACCAGAGCAAGAATACGGCTCGACTCAGAGAGCCGTCGGTACCGGACACGCAGCACGACTCGGTCGACACCGACCTCTTTGTGGCTGGGGGATAGTTTGGAGTCTCCCCCGGAACTTTGACACTTTAGTACGTATTTTTATACGTATTTGTATTCTATACGTATTTGGGCATATTTGTATTTTGTATGTACTTGGTCGTCTTTGTATTTTGTACGTACTTGGTCGTATTTTATATTTTGTACGTCTTAGGTGTGTCTTTGGCATGTATTTGGGTTTACATCATTTTGGGATTTTAAATTTGAAATGGGTTCGAATTCAAACTCCAAGGAGGGACAATGGAGCCCATAGAATTTAAATATAGAATTTAAATTTCAAATGGGTTTCAAATCCGAACTCCAAGGAGTAATGATGGAGCCCATAGAATTTAAATTTCAAATGGGTTCCAAATCCAAACTCCAAGGAGCAATGATGGAGCCCATAGAATTTAAATTTCAAAGGGATTCAAATTCAAACTCTAAGGAGGGAAGGCGGAGTCCAAACTCTATATATTATCATGTACTCCCCCTCTTGAGGGATTTTGATGAATGAATGAATGAAAATTGAGTTTTGGCCTAGAGCATTTCCTTCTTCTTCCTCCCCTCTAGGGTGTGACACCCTCTATCTCTCCTCCCTCTCTTCCTCTTCCCTTGGGAGCGACTCCTAAGGTCTATTACAGGTTTCTTGGATGCTCCACAGGTGGGAGGCAACCTCCCCATCTTCTGCTCAATCCGGGAGTCCCATTGATCAAGGTTTTGCAACAAGCTTGGAGGAGATGGCCCTTGCTGTCCTGCGCCCAGATCTGGTTGTCTGCCTGCAGAAATGAGTCCAGAAGATCAGGTTGGCACCCTCCTTTCCCATCCCCAAATCCCATTGAACCCTTCTAAGATTTTCTTCATCCCCCTGTCCCCCACGTCCCCTGCAAATTCCATAGCCAAATTCGTCCAGTAGCGAAAGTTGTTTTCTTATCCCTTTTCCTTGCGTAGGCTGTCTCTGTGCAGACCTGTAGTAAACCAGAACCCAAAAGATCATGTTGGTACGCCCTCTTCCCGACCTCTGATCACGTCGACCCCTTCTTCACTTCTCTTCCCCCACATGTCCCCTACATGTCCTGAAAATCCCACTTCAAATCTCTATTGGGGAGAAAACTTTCCTTTGGACCCATTTTGGTCGCGCAGACTACTCTTGTGCAGTCCTGCCGCGACAGTGCCAAAGCCCCTCCAAAGGAACATTCCTCTATACGTCTTCAAATGACCTGAGATTTTCAGAATTGCTTCACCACGTCTAAAATCATCCCCTAGAATTTTATTGCAAGTGTCTGAGCCCCCGTTCCCTACTTATGCCATCCACCATCATAGCTCTCAGTTCTGACTGCACTGGACTGCAGAACTGAACCCCATATGATTTCACTTTCCACGCCCAAAACCTCCACTACGAGCCACCCCACCACTGCTACCCAGTCATCCCACGACCATCACCTATCCACCAGAGAAAACTCCGCCCAATTTACCATCCGGAGGACCCGGTTCAAGCCCAATCTTCGACCTGTGGTCCTACTGACAGAGGACAGACCAGAACGTATAGGGCCTGTTGCAAAATTCGCAACATCACATTCGGTACTCCGTTGCAGTCACCACTTCACCGGTGTCCCTGGGACACCCCCACCAGCGCCTACGCTGAGTTTCGTGACCAACAGACGAGCAGAAGGTCACGTGCCAGGGTCTTCGTCCAGCTGCTCTCCTACGTGCGTGTAGGCCGGCTAGCAGCCTGCCCCCCGCTCGCGACCACTCCGGAGGTTCCAGCCGGCGTCGTCGGCTTCCCTCGTCTTCCAGGAGGCTCGCCATAACCCACATCGTGCTACCAGGGACATTGGCACCTTCCTCAGCCTCCGTGACGCGCCACTCTTGCTGCTGGTCCCAGTTCGTACCGACTCGCGGCGGCTCGCGTACGACGAGGTTCACCGACCCGGCACCCGTCACCCCACGTTGCACGACCCTCGGGTCCCGCTGTGTAGCCTTTTACCTTCCTGTGAGGAGTGGGCTGTGTTTGGCTGTACTCATTCAGTATTGTTCCGGGGATCGTGTGACTTGGCCGGGCTTCTTCCCCACGCCCCGAGCGTGGAGGTATGCGTCCACTTCTTTGCCTGGTTAGCTTGCTCTTTTAGTATTTTCTCTTGATGCCGCTGCTTGTGTGCATAGTAGGTTCTTAGCCAATTCATTTCCTTTATTCATTTCCGTGGTGAGAGAGTGTGACCGTCCCGTGACTCATCCGAGTCGTGAGTGTGGAGTCTAATCACCCTAGACCCTGCCGGTTTGTCAACCGTGCGGATTCGTGCGCTTCCCTCATAGGGGCGCTTGCGAGCTTGAATTCTTGTTAGTTGACATAGTTCCTCTCTTGGGAACATTAGGTGTTGAGTCTACGCCGCTCAATCCATCGCAAAGTTGTTGGTCTTAGTTGTCCATTTAGTCGCGTCTTCACATAGAGTCCCAGTTCTCCTAGCGTTCCGCATCACTAAGCGTGTCACAGTACCTGTGGAGATAGCGTTAATACAACTCCCACTGTCTATGATCACCTTGCTGGCTTTCCCACCCAGCCTACAAAAGGTATGAAAAATGGTGGCTGCGATGCCAGTCATCACTCGCCAATGGCTGGGTCAAGATACACCTGACAACACCCAGCTGAATGTCATCCTGGCACTGCGTGCCCTGGACATCTAGTTGCTCGCCCTAAAGCAGATCATCAAAGAATTCCTCCGCGAGCTCCTGGTCAGCCTCATAACTGACGGATACGATACCATGTGCGAGCTCACCGGTCGAAGAATCTCCGATGGCCAAAGAAGATCGGGTAGGACAACTAACAGCATAATGACCAACCCCTCCGCACCTATAACACTCATGACGTGACCCAGTGCCCTGAGGTGCTCCACCAGTCATCGGCCTCTTTCCCTTGTCATCACGATGGGTCGAGGGTGGTGGAAGCTAGGGTCGGGTAGGAATGGTGGGCTGCTGAGGCCGAGGGGCCGGGGCTGGAGCCTGGGGTCGAGGGGGATAGTCCCTCGGGGGGGAGGACGAGGTCTAGGGGCAGTGAAGTCCTGACGAGCGGGTTCCTGTGGACGGGCCACTTATCTCAGAGGGTAAGGTCCAGTCATAGCACGAGGGTCCGACCCACGAGGATATTTGGGTCCTAGGTGCTGGACCAGAGCAAACTCGGACTCAAACTGCTCTAACTCGAGTGTGACCTGATAAGCCTCCTCCAGGGTCGTGGCATGGCGGCGAAATAACTCATACTGGTAGTGCGGCCGCAGACCCCGACGGAAGCGAGAGATGGTCATGGCACTCTTTTCCGTGACCCCACATCGTAAGTAGTACTAATCAAAATCCGCGATGTAGTCCGTCACAGTCCGATCCCCTCGGCTGAGACCCTGCCACCTATCAATAAGCCTCTGACGGTATGTGGCAGGAAGGTATTTTTGCCTGAGCTTTACCTTCATATCATCCCATGTCTCAACCTGGGGTTGATGTCGCTGCATCAATAGGCTCTCCACATTCCTCCAATAGGTCTGTGCCTGCCCTAGCAACTTCATTTTGGCAAATCGGACTCTCTGGTGGTCCGTCATCTCGTACCACTCAAAGTAGTGGTCCATACCCGCCTCCCAATCAACATATATCTTAGGGTCCAAGGACCCATCAAAGGTGGGAGGATCCACGCACACGGACCTAAGGAGACGATCATCCTCATCGTCCCTATGGGGCCTATAGCCACGTCGAGCACGGCCATAACCCTCAACCTCATTATCGGACCCAAAATCATCAAACTCCCGAATATGTGGTCTCCGGTCGTCGTCCCTAGGGTGTGCGGGCCGAAGAGCAGGGTCAAGTGGGCCTTGGGCTTGCCCGGGGACATCTTCACGTGGAGCTCTATCCTGGTTGGGCTGTCCAACAAGACCTTGAATGGTCCGGTCGGAAGCTTCCATCCGGTCCTCCATGGCCTTCATCCGGCCCTCAAGAATGCAGCATGATCTCTAAAGCTCTTATCGGACTGATCTATCTGATTCATGAGAGCCTGCATCATATCCTGAAGGGAGAAGTCACTAGGGGCAGCATTCCTAGGGTCAGCCATTGGGACCGAGTGTTGGTAATCGGTACCATGCCGAGTGGGCATGTAATGGAACTAAATGCAAGGGATTTTTTTTTCTCTTTTTTTTAATGCAAACTAATGCAAGACTCTAAGGGACAAAAGGGGGTAGAACGCAGACTCAAATGCACCCTAGACAACCCATGGCTCTGATACCAAAATTGATGCGGGACGCTATGCAAGCTAGGACTCTATGTGAAGACGTGACTAAATGGACAACTAAGACCAGCAACTTGGCAATAGATCGAACGGCGTCGACTCGACACCTAACGTTCCCCAGAGGGAAATTACGCCAATCAACAAGAAGCTATAGCTCACAGGCGTCCCAAGAGAGGGAAACGTGTCGATCTGCACGGTTGAGAAACCGGCGAGTCTAGGGTGGGCAACTCCACACTCGTGTCTTGGATGAGTCACGGGACGGTCACACTATCTCACCGTGACAGTGACATATCAAATGTAAGAGCTAGGTGCCTATGATGTCACAAGCAGTGGCGTTAAGAAACTATACTAAATAAGCAAGCTAAACCAAGGAAGGAGCAGACGCATACCTCCACGCTCGGGGCGTGGGGAAGAAACCCGGTCAAGTCACATGACCACCTGGTACAAGAGCTAAACAGAGGTACAACCCAAAACAAAGCCCACTCCTCGCAGGGAGGTAAGTGGCACACAGTGATATCCAGGGGTCGTACGAAGTGGGGTGACGGGTACCGGGTCGGTGAAGCTAGTTGTCCACGTACGGCTGCAACGGAAGCGAACTAGGCAGCAACCACGGACTGACCTGGAACCAGCAGTGGGAAGGCGAGTCTCGGGTGCAGTGGATGGAGGAATTGACTCTGACGGTGGGCGGTAATGGATGCCAAACCTCATGGATGAGAGTGTAAGTCGATGGCACCGGCCTGGAACATCCGGAGTAGTCGCGAGCGGCGGGCAGATTGCTGGCCAGCCTGCGCGCGCGTAGGGAAGCAGCAGGAAGAAGGGCCCGGTGCGCAACCCTCTGCTTGTCCGTTGATCATGAAACTCGATGTGAACACGGGCGGGGATGTCTCAGGGATGCAAGTAGAGCGGGAACTGCAACGGACCACTGTGGTAGCCTTGGCGAATTTTGAAGCAGACCCTGCGCGATCTGGTCTGTCTGCTGGCAGTGGGACAAGGGACCACAAATGGGGCTAGACCCGGGGCTTCCTGGAGGCAAATGGGGCGGGGCTTTCTCTGGTGGATAGCTGATAGACGTGGGATGATAGAGTAGCAGAATCGGGGTGGTGTGTAGTGGAGGTTTTGGGCGTACGAGGGGAAGACAAACTGGGATAAGTTCTGTAATTCAGTGCAGTCAGAACTGAGGGGGCTGAAGGTGGACGTGGTAAGCAGGGAAACAGGGTTTTAAAATGCACGAGAAAATTCTTGAGAGGGGTTCAGGAGATGTGTAAGCAGTGCTGAATGTCCCCGGTTGTTCTGAGATGATTTTGGGGTCGTCTCTTTGGAAGGACTTGAACACTATCCCGGCAGGGCTGCACAGGGGCAGTCTGCGCGACCAAAAAGGCTCCAAAGAGAAGTTTTTTCTCAGAGCGAATTTTGATGCGGGAGTTTTCGGAGAGGTAGAGGACAGGAAGAGTAAGAAATGTTGTGAAGGGGTCGAAGTGATTAGAGGTCTGGAAGTGGGCGTCCCAACCTGATCTTCAGGGTTCAGGTTTCCTGCAGGTCTGCACAGAGGCAGCCTGCGCAGCAAAAAGGCTTACAAAGGCAACGTTTTGTACAGAATGATTTAGGGCATGGGATTTTCAGGGTAGATGGAAGACATGAGGAGGAAGAAAAGTCATGAAGAAGTGAAGGGGGGTTTGAGGGCGGAATATGGGGTTGCAACCTTGTCTTTGCGGCCCAATTCTGGAGGCAGACAACCACGGATGGAGCGCTGGACAGCAATGGCCTTCTCTTCCACGCCGGTAGCAAAACCTTGATCCATGATCTCCGAGCTTGAGATGAAGATGGGGAGGCCGCCTCCCAGTAGCTTGAGCATTAGAGAAAGAGAGGGGAGGGTCTAGGACATCACACCCTAGAGAAAGAGGAAGAGGGAGGGAGAGGGGAGCAAAGCTCTCACAACTTTCTTCTTCAATTCATTCCTTCATTATTAAAAAAAAATCCCTCAAGGGGGGGAGTACATTACAATGTATAGAGTTGGGCTCCAACTTCCCTCCTTGGAGTTTGAATTTGAATCCATTTGAAATTTATGGGCTCCATCTTCCCTCCTTGGAGTTTGAACCCATTTGGAATCTATGGGCTCCATCTTCCCTCCTTGGAATTTGAATTCGAACCCATTTGAACTTTCAAATCTATGGGCTCCATTTTCCCTCCTTGGAATTTGAATTCAAACCCATTGGAGATCCCAACATAATACAAACCAAAATACAACCCAAAACACATGCCAAATACACACCTAAGACGTACACAATACAAAATACGACCAAGTACGTACAAAATACATACAAAATTCAAATATGACCCAAATACATACAAAATACAAATATGACCTAAATACGTACAAAATACATGTACATACAAAAATACGTACTAAAGTGTCAAAGCTCCGGGGGAGACTCTAGACTATCCCCCAGCCACAAAGAGGTCGGTGTCGACCGAGTCGTGCTGTGTGTTCGGTACCGGCGGCTCTCTGAGTCGAGCCGTATTCTTGCTCGGGTGTCCTCACCATTGATGAAAATGATGAGGAGTCTAAGCTTGGAAGAGAAGAAAAGAATAATGAAACTCAAATTTGGGCCCTAAATCCTGATGACTATTATGATCCGGCCTAGCATTACTCTTCTCATTATCATTCTTCTCCTTTGACCTCAAATAGCAACCCAGATGATCAATTCAATCAATTAATGCTCCACAGTCAATCCCTCCAAGAGCGAATCGATAAGCTGGCTGAGGAAGTCAAAAACATGGAGGGAGATCAATTCCTTGATTACTCTGGATCCAATCCTTCTCATCAAATCCTTAATACTGACTATGATCAATCCCTGACTCCCCATTATCATAACATTCAGATGCACTGTGACTTAGAAGATGAATGGATTATGGAGAGATCTTGTCAGGAAAATTTGAACGAGGAACCTAGAGAATTTGAGGGGATTGAGGAATTGGCTGGAAAAGAAATGAAGGAAGGTGATGAATTAATGAATGATCATATTCCCCCACCTAAAATTGAATTTGAGGATCCTACGTTTGATTGTCCTTATGAGGAGAATGCTAGAGAGGTGGATGATCTCAAGTTGGGAGGAGAGGCGGAGAATAATGAACCTCAAATCTATGATCAAATGTATCTCCCTGAATTTGATGAGATTCTCTTTGAAGATGGGAAGGAAGATGAAGTAAAGATAGAACAAGAATTGAACATTTGCTTGAACAATGCAATTGGGGTTAATGAAGAATTGAATAGGTTGAATCTACCACATGATACTTTTTATACTTTCAATATGGAGGAGAGGGTAGAGTCAAGGTTCGTGTTGAACAGTGAAGGGTAGTGCAACATCATGTGTAAGAAAAAAATAAAAGATCCTAAAGGGACAATGAAATAAGGCAGATAAAAAGCTGGTATGCTTAATGTTTTGAGTTAGGAAGTGCAGGGTTGAAAGACACGTGCTTTGAATAACAAATGAGGGATGCAATTGTCTTAACTATGGACTTAGTATTACACATACACAAGTGCTATTGAACTTTGGGATGTATTCTTAAGTGATGACCAAAGGCTAGTGCATTTTAAGCTTTTCAGATTCCTAATCTTTGGTCGATTCTATGAAAGAAGAGCTGGAGAAAGAAGTATGAATTTTGTAGACTCATGTTGGTCTTTAATTTTAATTTATTTACATTGCTAAGGGACTAGCAATGTGTAAGTTGGGGAGTATGATGAGTATCACATTTTGTATCATAACTTGCATCACATATATCATCTCTGTGCATTAAGAGAGCGAAGTTGTGTAATTTGAACACAAAATTGTACTCTCACACATAATTTAAGTTTGCATGCATTTTATCATCATTTCTGAGCAAAAATAACAATATGAGAACCATTCAAGAAGTTGTACAACTATTTACCAGCCAAGAACAATGATCGTTTGTTGTTTCTTGCATTTTTAGGCACTGAAGAAGGAGGTGCCCAGGCACCTAGGCGCCTATTCCAGACTTGCAGAAAAAGAAAAAAAAAAGAAAAGGAGAAAAGAAAGAGGCGTCCAGTCCCCTGGGCACCCCGTTGAAGAAGGTGCCCAGGCTCTCGGGCGCCCCTTTCCAGACCTACAGAAAAGAAGAAAAAACAAAATATAAAAAAAATGAAGAAGGCACCCAGCTTCTTGGGCGCCCCTTTCAGGGCCCGTAGTTCGAGGCACATTCGCACAACTCGAGACAACAGTCAAAGTATGGAAATATTAAATAGGCGCCTAAGCAGTCACCCCTTTAATCGGCAGGCGAAGCGAGGCAAAAAAGTGACAGGAAATCTGCTAAATAGGCGCCCAGGGTACCAGGCGCCCTTTAAAAGGCATCTAGGACCCTAGGCACCCCCTTCTTGGCACATTGATCGAGGTAGAAAATAAAAGAAGGCAATAAAGAAATGGGCGACCACTCCCTTAGGCGCCTATTCAGATCTGACGACCAGTGTCCCAGTTGCCTCTTCAGTTGCATAACTGACGCCCCCGAAGCCTCCATAACTACCCCTTGATGCACTCCTTCGATGAATGAGGTTTAATAGGCGAGATTGACTTGATTTTCAAAGGCTCGAACGTTCAAAGTCCCCCTGTGCATTATAAATAGGACACCCGTGAGAGACCAGGGAGTTAGCTAGTTTTTCCCTTTTTCCTTGTTTCAGTTCTTAGCTAGTTTTAATTTGTAGTCTTTAGTTAAGCTTCCTCTCTTCCTCTATCTCTCTCCATCCTTCAAATTTCTTCTCATCTCCCTAAGGCGGAGCTTCTCTTTTGGTCCTCTCACGGTGGCGTTTAACTCCAAAGCGGGGCGGCAATCAAAGGCTCGGCACGGCGTGACGGCGTCAATCTTTCAATCCTCGGCTACATTTCTTCCCTTTTCTTTTAACTTAAAGTTGAAATTTTGATTTTCGTAATTGTAATTTCTATTTTCATAGAAATAAAATGTCATTTTGACAAATTATGATTTCTTTTCTCTCTCTATCTCTTACAAACTTCTCTTCCCAATCCCTCTCATTTTCTTTAGTTAGATTTATTTCCCATGCATCTTGATTTTCTTTTTGCATAAACGCACTCCAAAATGATTCTTTCTCAAATATAAGATTTTTTCAATGGGTTTTAAAATTAAAAATATTTCCTCCTCGTGGGATCGACCAGCAACCCACGTCCACCCCTCACTAACTGTGAGGATTCACACGCTATCTTGTAAAAGATTACAAGAACAAAACACACACACACACACACACACACACACTCGTGAAGAGTTCGGAACTCCCACGAAGGTGCACAAGCACCGAATCACACGGAAATGTGAAGGAAAGCCACACGCACACACGTACACACGGATCTGGGTAGATCCACACACACACACACACAGATGTTTAGAGATTACAAACACAAGACACTTGAAGCTTGAGGAATTTAGAAGAAGAAACACAAAAGAAAAACTCTGATTTAAGCTCCCCCTGAGTAGATTATGTAGATTTTGGATGAAGCTTGTACTTTTCTTGATTTGGGGTTGATTGGCTTCAGATTGATCTTGAAAAGCTTGGAGTTGCATGAAGAATCTTTGGACGGAACATTATTCACGGAGGTGGTGCAGCAGCCTTCTTTTTCTCCTTGATAGCCTCCTTGATCTCCCTTGAGTGATTAGGGTTTCTTGGCCCTAATAGATGTTTTTATATCACTTGAATGGTCAAGGGACATGCCAAGACATAGATCCACAAATTCAGGCATGTCTGGAGATTTTTGGGATTAAAAAATCCTTAAAAGATGCTTTTCCCTTGTGAAGAAAATAAAGTCAAAAATAGGGGCTTCGAGGGGTTCGGTCGACCAGGGCCGATAGGGCGGTCGACCTAACTGTGACAGAATCTGTAACTTTTAGCACCGGGAGAGTCGGTCGACCAGTCCTAGGCTGGTGGTCGACCGAACTGTATAAATTTGCAGAATTCTGAGAGCTGGAAAGTTAGGTCGATCGCACCAATTGGATAGGTCGACCAGACTCTGGAAAAACTACAAAAATAACATTGTTATCCCATTAAACATATCCTTATACAAAGTACTTTGTGTCTACATTTGATCCATTCAATTTGAGTTTAGTTTGACTTAATCTGGGCATTTTTGAAGCAAGAGTAGTTTGAGCATTAGCTTTGATGAAAAAAGTTTTTTGAGCCTACATGAACTCTTACTTATGCTATTATGAATGTTATGAAAATGTTTGCCATTCTGGGATTTTGTTATCATCAAAATCACCTGGGGAGACTCAACAAAGCCCTCTCATGGAGACATGATAAAGCGAAGAAGCTGAGAAGAACACAAGCTTCACAACATATCGAGAGATAAGATTGAAGATGGAGAACAGATCAAAGATATGAACACGAGACATAGTGAATGATGAAGAGCAAGGAAGCTTAAACATCTGCAACCTGCACACTTAATAAACAGATCATATTCGTTCTCAAAACAAATAGACAGAAAAGAATAAAAGATGAATATTTTTGGATTTTTGCAATTTTCTGATTTTTTTCTTTTTCAAAAATATTTGTTTTTTTTTTGGATTTTGAACAATAGTTGATTTTTTTTCATTTCTGAAAATATTTGATTTTTTAGATTTTTAAAAATATTTGAGTTTTTTATTTTTTTAGATTTTGACAATATTTGATTTTTTTTTGATATAGAGCTACTACAACACCCAAAGACACGCTCAAGCTACTGGCCAGGGATCGTCGTTCATACCCCTCTCATTAAAGGCTTCCCTTAAGCAGGGCGTGCATGTGAGGATGGCTTATCACAACCAATCACCTCTAAAGAATGGTGCCCCTACTAAGGCCATACTCGGGATTCAACCCAGCCTAAGAGGGAGAAGCAAAAGAAAAATAGAGATAAGCTTAATGCAGGATGGGCGATATCAAGACTTGAAATTCCTCCCAGGTCACTACCCCTCAAAGATACAGTCTGTTGAGCCGAGACTTTATGTCTTTGATTTTGAGTCCCATACTTATCAGGCACGCATGTGACCAGGCTCATGATGTCCCGCGAGGAACTGTACTGTCACTCTTGTCATTCCTTTGATCCCATAAGTTTGCATATTGATTCTCATATTGATTTATAGCCCTTCATTTATTTTCATATTTATAGCCCTTGTTGGCTAGATTTTCCAATAAAGCTCATTCTTCTAGGCTCAAGAGTGTACCTATTTGAGACCTCTCTCGTATTAGGGAGCGCCTAGGTTGTTCATCTCATCCATCAATCTCTTGCCCCTGCACTCGGCCGAGCAAAGAAAAGAAAAAGACCTTTGTGCATGCCCAAAGTATGGCCAAAGCAGCAACGGTGTGCCTCAGAGAGATCGACTATGGCTCGCCGTGTAGTGTGTGAAAAACCCATGCAAAAAGGTCACCCTCAATGATCAGGGAAAGAATTGGACTTCCAGTGCGGAGCTAACACCAGCCTAAGAATGCTGTAGAAGCGAACTCTTTTTGACACTTAAGTAAGCAAACTCAACTAATGCCACTCAAACGTGTTGAGGAACCATCATTATTTTAACAATGCGCATGAATAATAATGGAAATGATAGCATATTCTCACAAAAAATAAAAGATACCTTGCAAATTTGTGGCACGAAAATAGCATCCTGAAATGAGAGCTTGATCATCGAACTTCGAGTAGCGTAAGCTTTGTATTCCTTGCTTGACAGGACAAAATGGAGAGGATAACAAGATTTCAAGGTTCCTCGACACGGAGGAACGACTGACACCAAACTGGACGAAGAAGGATAAAAAGGAAGAGAGATGAGTGTAGATTGTTTATTATGTTCTACCCCCCCTTTAAACTAAAACATGCACAAACATGTGAATCAAAGAAAAGGGAGATGAAAGGATGAGAAAGACATACCGTGATTGCCACCAAGGTTCCAACAATGCCGAAAGGATGAAGAGATCAAAAGATGGCGCCGTGTACCTTGGAACTTGAAGAGTTGATCGCGTTTGACAACGGGGTGTGGGCGGGATATAGATTCAAACCTCCTCGTCCTCCAGCCGGCTAGAAGAAGAGGGCCTCACGTTCATATCATGCTCTCCTGCGAAATAAAGCCAAAACACAAGAGAAAAACCCATTAGATCATGAAGTGTTGTATCAATCCCGCAGTGATAAAGGAGGGGTAGAAATTGAGGGAGAATGTACCGGTGAGAGATTTTTAACCCCTGTGGAAGGGTGCAAAAGATAGGTGTATGTGATGTTCATGCATAGGATTTGAAATCATGAGATTTGATAGAGAAAATAGAGAGAAAACGATGATGCACAACGTGCAAAAATGCAAGTGTAGCAGAAAGTGCAAAAAACTGTGATGATTTATGACTTTGAGAGGAGAACTAAGAGAATAGACCATGAAATCAAGCCCAAAAGGATGGAATGGAAAGCTAATACTTCCCTCTTCAAGATGGGGTTGAAGTTGTGAGTTAGAGATGCAGCATGACTTCGCCACACATCCGGAAAGAGCCCCCCGTCGCCACTGCGAACTGGGCAGTTTATATAGAGTTTTCAGAAAAAGCCCCAACTTCCTCTCACGATTCTCGGAGATATAGTTCAAGATAAATCGAGTTCTATACATCAAACTTGAGATAATACTAAGGACAAGAGATAGAAACTAACAGGACTCGATTTGGAGGAGTATTCTAGAAGATATGATCGCCGCAAGATAGGCCCATCGCACAGAAAAATAGGAGTTTGACTTGTACTATGACACATAAATCATGAACTTTCGACCAAGATTCTGGGAGATATAGTCAATAAAAATTCGAGTTCTATAGATCAAACTCAAGATAATACAAAGGGCAAGAGATAGAAATAAACGGGGGTCAATTCAGAGTTGCATTCTAGAAGATATGGGCACTTGAAGAAAGGCACGGCGGACGGATTTTGAGATAGAGTCCAGCGTAGGCTGGACTCTTGGGTTGGCCTAGCGGTCTATCGCAGATCCGCAATGGGATGGCAAACGGTCTACGGGGTGACCGTAAGGCTCCAAGGGTTAAACGGGATGATTTCAGACAAGTTTCTCGAAAACTATCTAGTGAATGACCATTTTTTATGCCCTAGCGGTCTAGCAAATGACCGCTAGGCTGTTGGAGGAAAATTTCTAGGTAGACTTTGTGCGACTTTAGAAATCATATCATATCTCAAAAAGGATGCATAATTAGCAAAAGTGGTAGAAGAAGAACTTGTAGATAACTGAAATAGGAACAACGTTTATGAAGAGGGCAATATGAAAAGATGATCAGAAGAGGGAGAATATGGGGCGAGAACAGAGAGAGAAACTTCAGGGATGTAGGTGAACAGCGTAGCACGCAAGAAAAATGTGAATACCTTGAAATTAGTGGAGAACTGGCCAATGGCGTAGAAGAAGAAATTGTAGAGATTGGAAAGACTAATAACTTTGGTGAAGGGAACTTTTTGAATAGAGAAAGAGAATGGGATGAAAAATGACTGTTCTCACGACTTCGCAGTGAAAGAGGCCGAATGCTTGATGAAAAGTTGACCTAAATGGGCCGCAAGTCAACTTGGAAAGCTGAAGGTTGATAAGATAAGCTCTAGGGCTCTAAAAAATCATGATCTCCGAAGTTCAGAGGCTGGGGAACAATGAAATGGGATCGAAATCCGTCCAAGGAAGGCTTCAAAATAATGGGTATTTCGGGTCATCAAAAATGATGAATAAGAGAAATAAAGTGACTTATTGGCCAAAAATGGGTGTCCACAGATGCCCCTCCTTGATGGCTGCTTTGCAGGGGAACGAGCGAAACCAACGCGGAGGCGGAATGGAAAGGAGATGGAGCGAAAGCGAAAGCGATGTGAAATGGAGATGAAGAAGAGATGAAGCTGAGAGAACTGATAAGCGGGCATCAAGGCAAAAGACACCCATCATAACCAACAAGCGACAGGAATTCTCCCGAAAACGCCGAACTAACCACAAGGAACGGATGATGCAGATGAGACATGTCTGGAAAGACTAAACTAAGGGAAAAGAAACATGACCAACCTCACTGGGGACACAATCCATGGACAATGAGTGGGTCGGAAGGAACACAACATAAGAGCTGGAAAGGAGAATAAGACTGAGATAAAATCCAGACAGGAATAACGCTGGCCAATCAGACTGAGCGGGCAGATCAGAGAAATCGTTCAAATTTTGAGTGGAATAAGAATCACTTATCTAGGAGAATTGAAGTGCAATTAACCATTGCTGAGAAGAAATCTTGAACGGATCACGAGGCGTGAGTGCTCAAAATGACATGATGCATGCTGGGCTAAAATAAAAAAATCATGAAAACGAATGTAAAGAAAACATAAAATAGAAAGTACTCAAGGATATTATTGCTAGACTGAGCAGGACGGGGTCAAGAGTCTTCTGCAACCATGGCGTGCGAGACAGAGTCCATCGTCTCCCACCAGGCTCAAACTAACGGCTTATCCAACGATTAACTGTATGCTCCAAGATCATCATCATTTTTTTTAAAGGGGAACATCAGATCCCAGAACACACGGTTAACTAGCCAGTCCTTGAGAGGCTATAATAATGTAGAGATACTATATAGTAATGCAATAGTGAGCAGGGAAAGAGAGCCATACCTGACTTACCTGCCAAGCGAAACATCATTTTTTTTAGATTTTTACATTTCTGATTTTTATGGATTTTTAAATAAGACAACCAACACATATGAACATAATGAAAACATAACAACCAAATGAACAAAGGACACCATAACACAACATCACAAAGATGGATGAAAGATAACATAACATAACGATCAAACGAATAAAAAATAATACAACAAGACAAACAAGCACATGCAATGGCATGAATAAACCACATGTATGCACAATGAACATGGTGGGACAACATAACAACGCGGTGGGACAACACACGGTTGGGATAAGAATATGAGGGATGACCACATGGTTGGGACAACACATGGGACATAGAGGGATAACTAGCAACATATGCAAGACAATTAACAACATGCAGTGAGGGATAAAACATCATGCGTGGGATGACATAGAGGGACATAAACACGCGACAAGGACACGGCGGGACAAAAGACATGACTAATACACCATTCAATCAAAGCCCAACATCAGATGAAGCAGAACCGCCAGGTTCATAGTCGTGAGGCAATGCCTTCTCATAAAGATATGATGAAGCGAAGCGAGAGCTGAGAAGGACACGAGCTTCAGAATAGATCGAGAGATATAAATTGAAGAAGAGAGAACAGATCAGAAGTCGTGAACAGGAGACAGATAGAACAAAATATGGAGCAAGAAAAGTTTGAGTACCTGCAACCTGTACACTTAACAAAATAGATCACGTATCTGCTCTCAGACAAATAGATAGAAAACACATGAAGAAAGGAACGGAAGACAAATATTTTTGATTTTTTCAATTTTTGTTTTTTTCGGATTTTCAATAATATCTAGTTTTTTTCTGGATTTTTGAAATATTCGATTTTTTAGGTTTTTGATAATATCTTATTTTTTGGAATTTTGAAGTATTCAATTTTTTTTGGAATTTTGACATATCTGATTTTTTATAGACTTTTGAACAAAGATATCTGTAGTACCCAGAGACGGGCTTAAACTATTGACTAGGGGTCGTCGTTCCTACTCTTCTCATTAAAGGCTTCCCTTAAGTAGGGTGTGCATATGAGGGTGGCTCACCACAACCAACCGCCTCTAAAGAACGGTGCCCCTACTAAGGCCATACCTGGGATAGAACCCAGCCTAAGACGGAGAAAAAAAAGAACAATTGGAGACAAGCTTTATACAGGATGAGAAACATCATGACTTGAATTCCTTCCAGGACACTACCCCTCAAAGATACAGTCTGTTGCGCTAGGGCTTTGTGTCTTTGATTTTCAGACCCATATTTTTTAGGCATGTATGTGACCGGGCTCATGACGTCTCGCGGGGAACTGTACTGCCACTCTTGCCATGCCTTTGATTCATAATTTTGCATTGATCAGATCATTGATTCTTATTGATTTTAAGAGCCCTTATTGGCTAGATATTACATGAAAGCTCACTTTTGAGGGTCAAGACTGCCCCTATTTGAGACCTCTCTCATGTTAGGGAGCACCTAGGTTGGTCATCTCATCCATCCATTTCTTGCAGCTGCATTTGGCAGAACATAGAAAAGAAAAGACCTTCGTGCATACCCATGGTATGGCCAAAGCAGCAACGGTGTGCCTAAGAGAGATCGGCTATGGCTTACCGTGTGGTGTGTAAAAACCGATGCAAAAGGTCACCCTCGACGATCAGGGAATGAACTAAACTCCCAGCGCGGAGCTATCACAAGCCTAAGGATGCTACAGAAGCGAACACATTTTTGACTAAAATAAGCAAACTTAACTAAAGCCACTCAAACCATGTTGAGGAAATAACATTACTTGACAATGCGCAGGAATAATAGTGATAGAGATAATAGCATGTTCTTGCACAAAATAAAGATACCTTTCAAATCCATAGTGTGGAAACCAGCATCCTAAAGCGATCTTGACCATCGAGCTTTTGAGTAACACGAGCTTTGTATTCTGTGCTTGATAGGACAAAGTGGGAGAGGACAGCAAAGGGTTGAAGATTCCTCGACACAAGGGAGCGGCAGACACCAAACTGGACGAAGAAGGATTTAAAAGGAAGAAAGACGAGAGCTAGAACTCCCTCGTTAAGGCACCGAAACCCTGATCACAAGGAACCAGATACATAATAAACAGATTAGTTGAGATCAAAGCAGACTAAAGCCTCGAAAATAGCATGAAAAAGGGCAACGCCCCCAAAAGGGTGAGGAAGAATGAGTAGAAAGATGAGAAGAAGAATCATCCGATGTGGTCGGAGAAAAGGAACGAGAATCATCCGATAGGGTCGGAGAAGGAGAATGAGAATCACCCGACAAGGTCGGGGAAGATGAATAGGAGACACCCGGCTAGGTCAGGGAATAAGAAGGAGAATCACCCGACAGAGTCAGGGAAGAAGAATCAAAAGATGTCCCTGGATCGGGATGATGAGAGGGCATAGGCCAAGGCCTAGAATAACTGGAATGTGGAAAACCCGGAGGCCCCGAACGAAGAGAAGAAAAGCGACGGTTCACGGACTCGGGAGGAGAGGAGAGAATCGTAGAGACAGAGTTAGGAGAGGAAAGATACATCACCCAAGGGCGGGAACTGAGCAAGAGAAAAGATGACGAATCGAACGAAGAAGAAGAAGGAGAAGTGGACCCCAAGTGCACAACTGACGGCCCTTAAACTTGTGCCGCCGCCTCTTTTTGGCCGAAATCTCTTGAACACGGGCCTGCCTGATATGGGCTCGGACCTTTGGGGTTCTTGACTTGCAACATCTTCTCAAATAACAGGCCCATCTTGCAGATGACCTGGCCCGTCATTGAACATGCAGCCTCGTTGGGGTGGTTGCCCCTAGACATCCAGTGTTAACAATATGTGGACATTTTTGAACAATGAACTCCTTAGATGGAAGAGCATCAGAAATCCATGGAGTCCTATAACCTGGCACAAGGATCATGAGATTTGGCAACTCCACTCGAAAATCAGTCTTGAAGCACAGCTCTCTTGATAGATGAGAATGAAGCTGAGGGAGGGCAATACACGGCACTGCCGTGGCTGGTGTACTGATGAACCGAGGGAGATTGCATAAGATGTGTAAAATGTCCTTGGAGAATATAGAAGATACGACCAATTGCCCCTTGAACATAAGGTGCATAATCTGCTTGGCGGCCGCATGAGTTAGCACAATCCGGGTGGAAAACCCCTCTTGACCAGTGAACTGAACAACAATCGAGCGAGATGTGATAACAACATCAATAATGAACCCATCGGCGAGTAATCAGATTGCCACTGACCTCGCTCGAGAAGAAACTGGCACTAGTGTACGAGAGTTTTTCTTGGCAACCCTCTTCAAAAGTGTAGGCTCATCATCCCCAAAATATCCAGGGACCAAGATGTGGATCGACATTCGGAAAATGAAATCTGGAATCTTGAGATGCACAACCGAAACCTGACTAGGCCCATCATCTCCCCGGGGACCAGACCCGTGGGGCACTGGAGGTAGCGCACACCCTCTCCGTGGGGTGAAAGTGGAAATAGGTTTGGAAGGTATGGAGACTTCAAGAGGTAAAGGTGTAGAGGTAATGGTACATGCAGCAACGCTGGGCTAGGGTGAAGGTAGCAAAGGCGGCGAGGGCGGAGCTTGTTCAGGCTCGGGCGAAGAGAGTAATGGCGGAGATGGAGATGAAGGCACTGGTGGTGGAGATGAAGGCGGTGAAGAGGGCAATGGGGAAGGATTAGGAGAAGGTGGAGATGGAGAGGGTAAAGAGGAAGATCACGGTGCCCACCGTCGGTGTATTGACACAATGCGTTGGGCGGCATTGGGAATGGAAGTAGTGGTGAAAATAGCAAAGGTACTAGCCAGAGCAAGGGCTTGGGTTTGTAGAGATGATGGAGATGGAGTAGGAGATGGTGAAGGTGATGAGGTAGGAAATGAAGTAGGCAAAAGCATAGGTGAGGGAACAAGTGGTGGAGTAGGCGACGGAGCGGGTGCAATGCTAGATAAAGAACCGCAGGGGTGCCCCTAGTCATGTAGTTGAGACGGCTGCCTGGGCGGCGCTTGCTATTGCTGCTTGCTACGGAGATAAAGAACAACCTTGTGAATCACGGACAAATCGATCCTTTTCTCGACTTCCACGCCGTAGACATACTCTCGAAACTCGGGACAATCCTCAACCAAATGCCCCTGCTAGCGGTGAAATTCATAGAACTAAAGTATATTCCCAACCGCGGGTTGGCAAGGCACAACCGGAGGGAGCGGCAACGCGTGAGTGGCCATCAAAGCCCGAAAGATGTCGATGAAACACTCCGGCAACGGAGAGTGAGGAGCCCACTTCGGGCAAGGCGGATGCCGAGGGGTATGAGGTGGTGGAAAAGGTTGTGGAGAGGGAAGTGTAGGCAACAGTGCTTGGCCGGCGGCGGAGGGATTTGGTGAAGGCATATGTGGAGCGGGATGAGGGGGTATGTATACGGCATCTACTTGCCCGGGATGTGGTATTCCCTTGACCGGGGGACATGGAGGCGGAGACACATGAGGGTACGAATAAGCGGACGGCTGACTCGTGGAGGGTTGACATGTGGAGGTGTATGGGTATGTCGAAGCGGAAGGCAGACACGTAGAAGGATGACTCGCAGATATTTGATATGTGGAAGTTTGATATGCGGAGGGTGAAAGTTGATATGTGAAGGTGGAAGTAGATGTAGATGGCGGGGTGTATGTAGATGCGGAAGGCGGAGAAGACTTGGGGTCAAGGGAATCTTGGATTTATTGGCGGATGAAGCGGGCTCGGCTATAAAGTTGTTCCCAGGGCGTGATGTCATTGAGGGCTAAGATGAACTGATACTCGGGCGTTGCATTAGATATCAGCATCTTGAATTGCTCTGGCTCTGGAATGTGCCCCGGAACTTGCGCGGCAAGGCGACGCCAGCGGTCGGCAAAGGTGCAGAAATCCTCGTCGAGCTTCATCTTCTCATGGGCCATATCCACCATGGAATACTTGGGCCCAACCTGGTCATGAATATGTTGAATGAACTTCTCTTGCACGACTTGAAAATTCACAATCTGCTCTTGCGGAAGAGAAAAGAACCAATCCCGAGCTGGGCCTTCCAAAGACAGACCGAATAGATAGGCCATCAAACATTGGTCATGTTGAAATTGGGCCGACTCATAAAGAAACTCCTTTAAGTGCACATAAGGGTCACCGACTCCACCATAATGGCGATATGCGAGAATTTGCAAAGATGGCGGGAGCCGAAGATTTTGAAAGACAAGTGGGACACTAAAGGAGGACTTAGGATCGATTCGGTGTTGGAATTCGTCAAGCTGGCGTTGGGTTTGAGCGATCATCTCCGGAGTATCGAGAGATTGAGAAAAATATGGGCCAACTTGAGCAAGAGGTTGTGAACTCAGACCAAGATGATAATGGGCCGGATAAGAGGATCTGAGCTGAGATGGAGAAGAAAAGTCCATTCCGGGAGTGGAAGAATGTGTGGGCCTAGAAGAGACGTTGGCATATGGACTAATTGGGTCGGCAACATAAGCAGAAGAAGAATGAGGCTCATTAGGAGTATGGGGCCTGTAAACATGATGAGGCCCATTAATGAGAGAAGAAGGCCCATTAAGAGAAGGAGGCCCATGAAGATGAGATGCAATAAGACATTGTGCCTGGGCCTGGGCCTGGGCCGGGTCTATTTGCTGAAAAAGGATTGATAAGTGGGCCATGAGATTAGCTTGTTCCTCGGATGGATCAGAGGGACCACAGGAAGATGGCCCTGCGTGGGAAGAGGATTCCACGCGGGAATAGGTAGAAGGTTGGAAAAAGAATGATACAAGGGGTTGGAATGATGCTCCATGAGGGAAAATGAAGACTTAATATAAGGATATCAAAGAGAATACAGGTGGTAA
Organism: Amorphophallus konjac; assembly: GCA_022559845.1. NCBI lineage: Eukaryota > Viridiplantae > Streptophyta > Magnoliopsida > Alismatales > Araceae > Amorphophallus > Amorphophallus konjac. The sequence goes on from CM040125.1 coordinate 313,846,481, forward strand.
AGCAAGGGCTTAATGGGCTTGAGGACAGGAGGGGGCTGACCCACTAATGCAAAGACCAAGGTAAGACAGACCTATGAGAATGGACTAGACAATGGACACACCAAATGGATAGACCTAAGTGGGCCTATCAACACCAAAACATATGGATGATGATGGAACGGTAACACAAACACCACTAATGGGCTTGGACAAGCCCAAACAACACAAACAATGCAATGTGAGAGTTTTCACCCAAGTCAAACAATTTAATATGATGGGAAATATTTTAAAACTTTTAATAGACCTTTTAATGATTTGAGTTAAACACAATTCTTTCAAGATAGGAATCCTATGGCAATAAGGTCCAAACTTTGGGTTGACTAAGGTTAACTCCCTCACATGTATGCAAATGTAAGCCTAAGGGGTGGAAAGGTACAATCGGCCCGGCGTCCGCGTGGGAATCCACGGCTCACGGGGACTTACGGAGGTCCCGGATAAGATCACCTAGTCGACCCCAAGGAATATGGGGGCGAGAGGATCACTTACCAAGGGGGAATGCAACTATGATATGCAATGCATGGCCCTACGTGCACCAGAGTGCATGCAAAAAAATCTAGTATAAAAGTAAAAAATGAAAGCAACATTTACCTATGCAAACACAATGATGTGAGTGTAAATAATATATGAAAATGAAGATAACATGAAGGACAACAAGGTAGGATGAGGAAACAATACAATCGGAACCCGAAAGGCAAATAAATGATCAATGCAATACGTACCTGTGAGTCTGCCCCAGAACCTGCATGCAGATTTTATGCACAAAATGCTAAAATGGAGACAAGATTTGACTATGCGAACGTGACCCAAATAATGCAAATAAGATATGGATGGAAAGACCATACAAATATCCACACAATGAGCCTAAGAACAAAGCAATCTGACCCCGGGAGGTCAATTAAATTGTCCAAGAAAGTTGCCCCCGTGAACCTGTGTGCTGACTACATGCAGATTTTATGCACAAAACGTTAAAATGATGACAAGATTTGACTATGCAAATGTGACTCAAATGATGTAAATAGTATATGGATGGAGAGCTAATACAAAGGTCTACACAATGGGCCCAAGAACAGAGCAATCCGACCCCGAGAGGTCAATCAAATCACTGAGCAAAGTTGCCCCCGTGAGCCTGTGCGCAGACTGCATGCAGATTTTATGCACAAAGTGCTAAAATGATGACAATTTTTAACTAAGCAAATGAGACCCAAGTGATGCAAATAAGCTATGGATGGAAAGATAATACAAAGGACTACCCAATGGAACCAAAATCAGTGCAATCAAACGTCGGGAAGGTAGTCAAATCATCAATCAAAGTTGTACTTGTGAACCTGTCCCTGAGCCTACCTACAGAACATATGCAGAAAACTCAAAACGTTGGACAGTATTAGACTATGCAAATGTGACCCAAATAGTGCAAATAGTATATGGGTGGAAAGACAATACAAAGGGTTATCCAATGGAAGAAAAATCAGTGCAATCAGACTCCGAGATCAAAAGTTATGCCTCGACGAATAGGGCACCGTGAGCGGAGCGCAGAATAGCTAAAATTCGTAAACGGTCCACCAGATGACCGTTTATTTCCCCGTTGCAGTCTACCAGAAGACTGCTAGGCCACCAGAGGCCTTAAAACACCCAAAACAGTGAGAGAATAGAAGAAATACTATCCAAACATGAACATGGACACACCCAACTTACAAAAGAGCATGAAAACAAGCGTGATGGGCATTGGTGTCCCACCGTGATCGCCAAAAAATTATAGATTGTTTATTATGTTCTACCCCCCCTTTAATCTAAAACATGCATAAACATTTGAATCAAAGAAAAGGGAGATGAAAAGATGAGAAAGACATACCGTGATCGCCACCAAGGTTCCAACAATGCCGAAAGGATGAAGAGATCAAAAGATGGCGCCGTGTACCTTAGAACTTGAAGAGTTGGTCGCGCTTGACAATGGGGTGTGGGAGCGATGTAGATTCAAACCTCCTTGTCCTCCAGCTGGCCAAAAGAAGAGGGCCTCACGTTCATATCATGCTCTCTTGCGAAACAAAGCCAAAACACAAGAGAAAAACCCATTAGATCATGAGGTGTAGTATCAATCCAGCAGTGATAAAGTAGGGGTAGAAATTAAGGGAGAACGCACCGGGGGAAAGTTTTTAACCCCTGCAGAAGGGTGCAAAAGATAGGTGTATGTGTTGTGTATACATAGGATTTGAAATCACGAGATTTGATGGAGAGAATAGAGAGAAAACGATGATGCAAAACGTGCAAAAATGTAAGTGTAGCAGAAAGTGCAGAAAACTTTGATGATTTATGATTTTTAGAGGAGAAGAACTAAGAGAATAGACCATGAAATCAAGCCCAAAAGGATGGAATGGAAAGCTAATACTTCTCTCTTCAAGATGGGGTCAAAGTTGTGAGTTGGAGATGCAGCATGGCTTCGTCCCATGTTTGGAAAGAGCCCCCCGTCGCCACTACGAATAGGGCAATTTATATAGAGTTTTCAGAAAAAGCCCCAACTTCCTCTCACGATTCTCGGAGATATAGTCCAAGATAAATCGAGTTCTATGAATCAAACTCGAGATAATACTAAGGACAAGAGATAGAAACAAACGGGACTCTATTTGGAGGAGTATTCTTGAAGATATGCTCGCCGCAAGATAGGCCCATCGCACAACAAAATAGGAGTTTGACTTGTACTAGGACACATAAATCCCGAACTTTCAACCAAGATTTCGAGAGATATAGCATATAAAAATTTGATTTCTAAAGATAAAACTCGAGATAATACAAAGGGTAAGAGATAGAAATAAACGGGAGTCAATTCGAAGTTGTATTCTAGAAGATATGGGCGCTTCAAGATAGGCACGGTGGACGGATTTTGAGATAGAGTCCAGCGTAGGCTGGACTCTTGGGCTTGCCTAGCGGTCTATCGCAGGGCCACAAGGGGATGGCAAACGGTCTAGGGGGTGACCGCAAGGCTCCAAGGGTGAAACGGGACGATTTCGGATAAGTTTCTGGAAAACGGTCTAGTGAATGACCATTTTTTGTGCCCTAGCCGTCTAGGAAATGACCGCTAGGCTGCTAGAGGAAAATTTCTAGGTAGACTTTACGCGACTTTAGAAATCAGATCATATCTCAGAAAGGGTGCATACTTAGTGAAAGTGGTAGAAAAAGAACTTGTAGATAACTGAAATAGAAACAACGTTTATGAAGAGGGCAATATGAAAAGATGATCAGAAGAGGGAGAATATGGGGCGAGAATAGAGAGAGAAACTTCAGGGACGTAGGTGAACAGCGTAGCACGCCAGAAAAATGTGAATACCTTGAAATTGGTGGAGAACTGGCCAATGGCGTAGAAGATAAAATTGTAGAGCTTGGAAAGACTAATAACTTTGGTGAAGGGAACTTTTTGAATAGAGAAAGAGGATAGGATGAAAAAGGACTGTTCTCACGACTTCGCAGTGAAAGAGGCCGAATGCTTGATGGAAAGTAGACCTAAATGGGCCGCAAGTCAACTGGAAAAATTGAAAGTTGATAAGATAAGCTCCTGGGCTCTAAAAAATCATGATCTCTAAATTTCAGAGGCTGGGGAACAATGAAATGGGCTCAAAATTCATCCAAGGAAGGCTTCAAAATAATGGGTAATCCGGGTCATCAAAAATGAAGAATAAGAGAAATAACGTGACTTATTTGCCAAAAACAGGTGTCAACAACGATGGCTAGAACTCCCTCATTAAGGTGCAAAGACCCTGATAACAAGGAACCAGATATAGAATAGACAAGGGTTAACTGAGATTAAGGCGGACTAAAGCCTCGAAAATAGTATGAAAAAGGGTAAGAACCCCGAAAGGGTGAAATAGAGGGAATAGAAAGATGATGAGGAGATTGTTGTGCAGATAAGGAAAGAGGAGAATGATCATCTGACAGGGTCGGAGAAGAGGAAAAGCGGGCATCCAACAGGGTCGGAGAACAAGAGTTGTCATCCGATAGGGTCGGAGAAGGAGCAGAGGCAACACTCGGGAGTCCCGGGGCAGAAGAATCAGGTGATGTGCCGAAATTGGGATGAAAAGATGACATAGGCCAAGGGCTATAATTGTGAGAGGAGGAAAAATCCGGAGGATCCGGATGGGAAGGAGAGGAATGGGGGTTTGCGGACCCCGGAAGAGAGGAGAAAATCATAGAAGTAGGATTGGAAGAAAGAAAATACACCACCCAAGGGTGGAAGCTGAGTAGAAGGAAAGATGAAAGAAAAGAAGGGGTGGAAGAGGTGGACCCCTGAATGCACAATTGACAGCCCTTGAACTTGTGCCGTCACCTCTTCTTAGCCAAAGCTTCCTCGTAATGGACCCGCCTGGCATAGACTCGAATTCTCGGCCTCCTTGTCTTGTAATGTCTTCCCAAATACCAGGCCCATCTGGCAGACAGCCTGGCCCGATTATGAACATGCAGCTTTATCGGGGCGGTTGCCCCTAGACACCCGGTGCTATCGGCATATGGACATTCTTGGACAGATAACTCCTTAGAACGATGAATATCATGGAACCATGGAGTCCTATCTCTCGGCACCAAGACATGGAGATTCGGCAACTCCACTTGGTGGTCATCCATGAAGCATAACTCCCTTGATAGAAGAACATGACGGAACTAAGGGAGAGTAACACACAGCGTTGACATGGCCAGCTCACAGATAAATCGAGGTGGATTGCATAGAATGTGCAGAATGTCCTTGGAAAGTATAGAAGATACGGCCAATTGCCCCTTGAACATAGAACTCATAATTTCCTTGGCGGCCGCATGACTTAGCATAATCTGGGTAGAGAAGCCTTCCTGACTAGTGATCTGAACAGCAATAGAGCGAGAGGAAATAATAGCATCAATAATCGAACCTCCGGCGAGCAATGAGATTGCCACCGGTCTCGCTTGAGAAGAAATAAACACTAATGCAAGAGAGTTCTTCTTGGCAACCGTCATTGGAAGTAAAGGCTCATCATTCCCAGAATAACCAAGGACCAGGATGCGGATTGGCATTCAGAAGATGAAATCTTGAAGCTTGAAGTGCAGAACCGGCAATGAATCATCTTGATTCGGATCACAATCTCCTTGGGGACAAGACCCAAGAGGCACCATAGGCAGCGCACACCCTCTCTGTGGGATGGGAGTGGATGGAGAAGGAATGGAGGAAATAGGTTTGAAAGGCGTGATAGGTGGTGAAGTGATATCAAGTGGTGGCAAAGGCGGTGTGGCAGTGATAGGCTCAGGTGAAGGTAAAGGCAAACACAAAGGTGAAGGCGTGGCATGCTCTGGCTCGGGCGGCGAGGAAGATGGTGGAGACGGTGAGGGTGGGGTTGGTGATGAAGAGGAGGGGCGTGGTGCCCACCATCGTCGTATCGACACGACGCGCCGGGCGGCGTTGGGAGTGTTGGGTCCCGCGAGGTGTAAACGGATCTAGAAGGGGGGGTTGAATAGATCCTATCAAAAGCTTTGGCCTATTTAAAACTCTGAGCTATCGGAAGCATGAACCGCTCTTATAAAGTGAATGAATCACTTAGGGACTATGCACATCGGAATTAAGTAGAGTGGCTCAAATGAAAAGACTTGGATTACAAGCTATGAAACGTCCACACTTCTTTAATCACATTTGTGATCTTGAAAGAAATAAGCCTTGTAGTGCGGGGATCATAAAGCATAACACTAGAGCATGCAATAGCTTGCAACAACCGTGCGTGTGTGTGTGTGATATGTTGATTACTCAAAGTGCATATGTGTGTGAACAATCTAACCAAGTATGGAAGCACACGAACCTGTGAATGAGGTTAGAAGATATAGATCAATCACACACGATAAACAACCCACAACACAGGGATTTTTAATGTGGTTCAGTTGCAACCCCGCAACCTACGTCCACCCCTCACCAAAACCCGGTGAGGCTTCCTTGCTGACTCACCGCTTGACCGGGGACACGCCCCAAACCACAGAATAGAGAAAACCCTCTTTCTGTCTTCCTACACACAAAGCCGGCATGGACGGCTACACCGCAGATCGGAGAACTCCCGATTGCCTTCCTACTAACCACCGGTAGGGACGATCTTCAGTTTCAATAGATTGAATGAAATTAAAATAGAAACAAGATGAAAATGCTCAAACAAGATATGAAGATATGCTAGAATGAACTAGATCTTGTCTGAGATTGTTGGATCTTGAATCTGTTGAGAATTTGATCTTCCTTTGATCCTTTTGAGTTGATGGAGCAGATATGGGATGTAGTTTGATCTTCCCTTTGAATCTCCTTGAGTTGATGAAGAAGAATGTTGGATGTAGCTTGATCTTTTCTTGAATCTCCTTGAGTTGATGAAGAGGTGTATAGATGTAGCTTTGATCACCTTTGAGAGCCTTGAATGCTTCTTGCTTGCTGGGAGGTTGCTTGGCTTCAGATCTGAGCTTGAATCACCTTGGAAGGATGATGAACTCCAGCCCGAAGTACTGTTCACGGAGGTGCTACAGTGCTTACGAAATGGCCTCCCTTGAGCTCTCTTTGATTCACTTCATCAACTACATCAACTAGGGTTTCTAACCCTCTTGTATTGGTTTTATAGACTTCGAATGGTCCATAGACAAGCCCCAGACCAGATCCACAAATCATGGGTGATTAGGTGACTTTTGGATTAAACAAATCCATGTTGAATAGCCATTTTCGAAGTGGAAACAAAAGTCAACAATTGATGGCTCGGGGCTGGCGGTCGACCTACAGCATCTGGCGGTCGACCTCTACTGAGAAATCTGCAAACGGGCGGTCCCTGAGATTTTCGGTCAACCACTACTGGCTAGCGATCTACCTGCAGCTGACAGAACTGCAGACGGGAGTCTGCTGGCTGGGGTGGTCGACCGCCCCTGTGCTAGCGGTCGACCGCCAGCTGGGCAGCCCCCCAGTTCAGTCCAGGTCGGTTCGTCAGCCCTCCAGCTCAGCCGCTTGAGTCCATTAGCAGCCCGTTTATGTCTGTAACTTCATCCTTGTTGGTCTAGAAGGTACCAATTGAATCTTTGTCTTTGGACTCTCATCTTGTTCAGTGACCTTGGCTATTTGAATGAAGCTTGTAGTTGTTGTATAGACTTTGCATCAAGGCTTGGACGTGTAGACTTTGTGTGCATGTATGAACTCTGTATAGACTTTATACCTTGATCATACATGAGCCTATACAGCCTTGCTTCATGAGCGTACAAACTTGGTAACTTGATGCACGAACACAACAAACGCAATGTATAGACTTTGCGTGTGAAGCAGCCGGCCAATGTATAGACTTGTGTTGCAGCCATCAACCAACGTACAGACTTGGAGTTGTGCTAGCAGCCAACGTACAGACTTCATCTGCAGCAACGTATAGACTTCATCTACCGCAACGTACAGACTTCATCTGCCGCAACGTACACACTTTGTGTTGTGCATGCAGCCAACGTACAGACTTCATCTGCAGCAACATATAGACTTCATCTTGTTGGATGTATAGACTTGATGAATCTGAGTGTACAGACTTTGTTGGATGTATAGACTTGATGAATCTGAGTGTACAGACTTTGTTGGATGTATAGACTTGCTGAAGCCGAGTGTATAGACTTTGTTGGATGTATAGATTTGATGAATCTGAGTGTACAGACTTTGTTGGATGTATAGACTTGCTGAAGCCGAGTGTATGGACTTTGTTGGATGTATAGACTTGCTGAAGCCGAGTGTATAGACTTTGTTGGATGTATAGATTTGATGAATCTGAGTGTACAGACTTTGTTGGATGTATAGACTTGCTGAACCATGTCTCGTGATCTTGATCGTCTGCACTGGAGGTATAATGACCTGAAATGCATGAATATTAACATTATCAAGTGCAGGTATAGCTCATTAATGACTACAGAGGCCGACATCATCAAAAACTACAAAAGTAATCATGTTGCACACATGTTCAACATTCTCCCCCTTTTTGATGATGGCAACTATGAGTCATTCTGGACTATGAGTCAATAGAGATTCACATGCATTAGTAATTCACATGACAACTATGAGTCAACAACATTCATCTTGTGACAATGACTCACATGGTTCTTACTATATCCCCTTTTGACAATGACGCACATGGTTCTTACCACATCCTTTTTGATGAATGACTCACATAATCGTCTCCCCCTTTGACAACATCAAAAGATCCAGAAAAGAGAACGAGGGACTCGAGACTTGGCAAAGATAATGTAAGTGTGAGAGGTGGAGCCACAGTAGCATGATGCAATTCCTCAAATAGTGGAGATGGATAGAGTAGCCAAAGATCAAATTTTTGATTTCAAATTTTGTAGATTTTTAGTGGTTTTCCAATATTCAAATTTTGTTTGGATTTTCTATGCAATGCATGGAAATGATCAAATTTTGATGCAAGCTACAATTGTATGAAGTCAAGACATGCATGCCACCCTAATGCATGAAAACATGATGACAATGATGCTAGGACTTATGCCAAATGCCAATGAATGAGAGAGCAATGTGATGTCATTTGACAAAGGACACCAGTGATTTTGGAGACGACTTAAAAGGTGCATCAAGATGATACCACTTGTTGGATTATACCACTTGTGTAGTATGGTGATGTAATAGGGGCAGCCTGAATGATTTATGTAGATATGGCAGATGAAGGCAAGCAACAAGGAGCATCAAGATATGACTTCTCAAGAGAGAATGGAGGTTCTTTAATCTGAAACCAAGTTCATAAATCAGAGTTATGGATTTTTCAGAATTTTCAGTTATAGAACCCAAATGTACCAGCTCTTACATTCAGATTGGTTTAATGCTAATGAGTTTTGGCCTACTCAGTAGAATCACATGAAAACATTTGCATGCAAGTTTAATAGTAGTGAACCAAAAATTCATGTTAAAACCAGATTAACCATCTCTTATCTTACTCATTCAGTTTCATTGGTTCCCTTGAGAGTGATCACAATAAGTATTGAGGCTAAACACTTAGATGACTTAGATTTGATTCATGAGAGCTACACATTCAGATTTTTCTATTGAAATCATTTGAAAGATGATTGCTATCATTTTACGAGCAGTCAAGTGTAGCAACCACCTTTTGACGTGAGTGTGCACGTTTACCAGACGCAAGCACCCCCAGTTACTCAGTGTAGCTCACGATTTTACTTCACTTAGAACAGAGATAGCATAGTCACCTCATGACATATCGAACCTCATTTGCTTTGATGAGGAGATATATTTCTCAGCAACAGTGCCATTGCTCTGCCTTAAGCTTACTTTAAGTATAGCCACTTTTTGAAATAAACAGATTCAACAAATGTTTAAAAACAATACTTAGCTGAAGTTTCTCGATCAAGGATGCCTTTGTACTCAAAAATTTTTCAGATCCAAGATGGCATAACAAGTCAAAACATGAAAAACTAGTTTAAGTCTATTAAACCCGATCACAAACATGTTCAAGACCATCAAACTTCAAGACTCAAGAAACCATTAATGTTAAACCAAAATCATTCATGTTCAAGGCAATCACAAGACTCTATAAGAGAAAATTCTTCTTGAAGATTTACTATGATAAACAACCTCAATAATAGATTGGGAATCCTCCAAGAAGTTCAAGGCACTTTGAATCCAAGTTGAACCACAAAAGGATTAAGCAATATCATGCAGTGGCTTGGTTTAAGAAGAGAGTGTTGCATTACTGGTAGGCAAGAATAGATGAAGAACACTCCCCCTGAGGTTATGCACTGAGCTCAGACAAAAGTAATTTTTAGACAAAAAGAAATGTGGGGTCGACCTATCAAAGGAGTGAGGTCGACCGGCAGAATTTTGACTGGATTTTCATGATGAACAAGCTCCCCCTGAGAAGATGCATTCTATGCCATGATGTCAACGGAATGAAGATGAAACATATGCATGAATGCTGCAAAGAGATAGCTCCCCCTTACTATATGGCCTATATGCGACATTGACGCATGGTACGTGACGGAGGTGAAATCTCACGCATATTGAGTGCTTCTAGGCAAGCATAACCTGCCTTTCCATACATCAACATTTGATATACCATGGCCATGCAAGAATGATGCTATACAAACCATGCAATGTATCGTGAACATGAATTCAATTTTATTATACATGGATTGGCAATGAATTATGCAGCCTAAGTCTTATGTGAATGCTCAAAGCAATGAAGATGCTGCAAGATGATTGCTCATTCTAGATGCATGCTTAGGTTCAAACATTTTTTCTTATTTTTCTAAACATGATTTGCATTAAAATAGTATGAGATCACAAGATGATGCAAACACAAATCATTCACAATTGATTTTGAACTGAATGCAACATGATGATGTCAATTGTTAGACTCCGCCTTTTGAGCAATGCTAACATGAATAACGAGTTGAGAATGCAGCCATGGTATGCATCATCAAAACCAAAGTCCAAGCATTTCATGTAGCTGATAGCAAGACTTAAGCAACTCATCATCACATCAACTTTATCAGCATAACAAGTTTTTCATGAATTAAACAGCTGAAATCAAGCATGGTGTGAGCAAGTTATCAAGCTCAAAAGTTCATCTCACACCTTGGGGGTTTTGCATTTCAAAGAGCAATTCGGTTTGCAGAATCTAATGACATTGGACAGACGTATGATGCACTATTTACATGTCAAGACTAAACATACAAGATGTCTAAACTTAAAGATTTATGTACATACCTGTGTCTTGAGCTTTTATTTACCTTATGATCCTTTGTTCAGCTCCAAGACATCCTGCACCCAAAATTCTCATTTGGAATTTTTAGGTACCCAAGATTGCTTGGGTCCTGGTAGGTTAGCAGCTTTATCATATTCACCAATGTAGCTCATCTGTTTTAGGGAAATTAGATCATCCTTTCTCATTGTATGACAATCATACATGTCATGACTATTTTTCCCACAGTAAAAATAGCGCACAAAAGATTGAGCATGCTTTTTATGTTCATGAGAGTGTGCATATGCATTTTGTTTTTGTGGAAGAGCATGGGATTTACCTTTCATGGCATGAAGGTGATGCTTTCCCTTCAAGTGCCAGCACTCTTGGACAGTATGGCCAGACTTACCACAATGAGAGCAGCAAGAAGGAAGTTTTTTGTTTAAAGCCATGGAGAGTGTCGACCTGCTTGTATGGGAGTGTCAACTCTTTTGACTCCCCGTGTAATTCTGTGCAGATATCTGCTGAGTAGGTCCACTGCCAGTGTTGACCTGTTTCTTTCTTTGCTCTTTCACTTGCTGCCCTGCTCTAAGCTCATCATTTCTCAAGATAAAACAAGCATGCACAGTGTGCCCATGTTTACCACAATAATAACAATGGACATTCGTTTTGTGGAAAATATGGTATTTAGCATTGGACATATTATAGTGCATGTTTGGATGAGCATGCTGAATTTTACTTTTCTTTCGAGCAGTATGCCCTTTTTGGTGACCATAGGAAGTGGTGGCTTCCGGTGAGCCAGAATCTTGGATTTGGGCAAACATTGACAAGAAATCATTCAAACCTTGAATTTCATTTTCAAGTGAGGAAATATGCTGTTTAGATTCAACAAGGCCCTCTTCACATGCTGCCAATTGCTCATTGAGCATAGCGTTTACTGCTTTAAGATTTTGATTTTGTTGTTCGAGAGCATGCAAAGTTTCAGAGTGATCATCAATGACAGATTTACCTTTTTCATGTGCAACCAGTTTTTCATGCACTTCTTCTTCAACCTTTTCATGTTCAATTTTCTTTTCCAACAACTCTCTATTCTCTTCTTTCAGAGAGTCAATCAGTTTTTGTTGTCATTTAAGATCATTAGAGATTGACTTAGGTTGGTTTTGAAGTTTTATTACAATTTCTTCCAACCTAGTGATTTCACCATGAAGATTTTCATTTTCATCCCTTAGACATGCAATGCTTTGTTTATGCGTATCTAGATCAAAAGAGAGAGTGTTATTGAGCTCTTCAAAAACAGAACACTTTTTATAAATCAAGCTTTCATTTTTGTTAATTTTCTTGAGATCCTTTTTCAAATTTTTGTTTTCTATTTGTACCTTTTTGTATTGTGTGATCAACTCATCATAGGCTTCCATAAGTTTTTCAAAAGTAAATTCCTCGGAGTCAGAGTTTACTTGTGATGAGGATGTATTGCTGGACTGTTCTGCACGGTCGGCCATGAAGCATTCTTATTCTTGTTCTTTCCCTTCATGGATTTTCACCAACTTGTCCAATACTTGCTTGGCTGTGCTGCAAGAAGACACAAGATGAGTTAGTCTTAGATCAACTGTAGTTGTACTTAAGTTATATGTAAGATGATTATCATTGTGTTTGGTCTCATGTTCGGCTAACCAATCAATTGAATATGATGGCAGCTCATGAGGACCATTGTATATAAGAGTCCACAATTATGGATCTATGGAGCTAACATAGATGAACATTCTTCCAACCCATGTAGAAAAATCTGAACCATCATAAATGGGTGGAGAAGCCATCGAAGCAAGTGTAGCATGTGAATCCATCTTAATAACAAACACCGGGATCTTTCCCTGTAGATCGTTGGATCTGAGAATGACAGAGCCTCGCTCTGATACCACTTGTTGGGTCCCGCGAGGTGTAAACGGATCTAGAAGGGGGGGTTGAATAGATCCTATCAAAAGCTTTGGCCTATTTAAAACTCTGAGCTATCGGAAGCATGAACCGCTCTTATAAAGTGAATGAATCACTTAGGGACAATGCACAACGGAATTAAGTAGAGTGGCTCAAATGAAAAGACTTGGATTACAAGCTATTAAACGTTCACACTTCTTTAAGCACATTTGTGATCTTGAAAGAAATAAGCCTTGTAGTGCAGGGATCATAAAGCATAACACTAGAGCATGCAATAGCTTGCAACAACCGTGTGTGTGTGTGTGTGTGTGATATGTTGATTACTCAAAGTGCATATGTGTGTGAACAATCTAACCAAGTATGGAAGCACACGAACCTGTGAATAGGGTTAGAAGATATAGATCACACACGATAAACAACCCACAACACAGGGATTTTATAGGTGGTTCAGTTGCAACCCCGCAACCTACGTCCACCCCTCACCAAAACCCGGTGAGGCTTCCTTTCTGACTCACAGCTTGACCCGGGACACGCCCCAAACCACAGAACAAAGAAAACCCACTTTCTATCTTCCTACACATAAAGCCGGCAGGGACAGCTACACCGCAGATCGGAGAACTCCCGATTGCCTCCCTACTAACCACCGGTAGGGACGATCTTCAGTTTCAATAGATTGAATGAAATTAAAATAGAAACAAGATGAAAATGCTCAAACAAGATATGAAGATATGCTAGAATGAACTAGATCTTGTCTGAGATTGTTGGATCTTGAATCTGTTGAGGATATGATCTTCCTTAGATCCTTTTGAGTTGATGGAGCAGATATGGGATGTAGCTTGATCTTCCCTTTGAATCTCCTTGAGTTGATGAAGAAGAATGTTGGATGTAGCTTGATCTTTTCTTGAATCTCCTTGAGTTGATGAAGAGGTGTATAGATGTAGCTTTGATCACCTTTGAGAGCCTTGAATGCTTCTTGCTTCCTTGGAGGTTGCTTGGCTTCAGATTTGAGCTTGAATCACCTTGGAAGGATGAAGAACTCCAGCCTGAAGTACTGTTCACGGAGGTGCTACAGTGCATGCGAAATGGCCTCCCTTGAGCTCTCTTTGATTCACTTCATCAAGTACATCAACTGGGGTTTCTAACCCTCTTGTATTGGTTTTATAGACTTTGAATGGTCTATAGACAAGCCCCAGACCAGATCCACAAATCATGGGTGATTAGGTGACTTTTGGATTAAACAAATCTATGTTGAATGGCCCTTTTCGAAGTGGAAACAAAAGTCAACAATTGATGGCTCGGGGCTGGCGGTCGACCTACAGCTTCTGGCGGTCGACCTCTATTGAGAAATTTGCAAACGGGCAGTCCCTGGGATTTTTGGTCGACCGCCAGCCAGTGATTTTTGGTCGACCGCTACTGGCTGGCGGTCGACCTGTAGCTGACAGAACTGCAGATGGGAGTCTACTGGCTGGGGCGGTCGACCGCCCCTGTGCTGGCGGTTGACCGCCAACTGGGCAGCCCCCCAGTTCAGTCCGGGACGGTTCGTCAGCCCTCCAGCTCAGTCGCTTGAGTCCATTAGCAGCCCGTTCATGTCTATAACTTCATCCTTGTTGGTCTAGAAAGTACCAATTGAATCTTTATCTTTGGACTCTCATCTTGTTCAGTGACCTTGGCTATTTGAATGAAGCTTGTAGTTATTGTATATACTTTGCATCAAGGCTTGGACGTGTAGACTTTGTGTGCATGTATGAACTCTGTATAGACTTTATACCTTGATCATGCATGAGCCTGTACAGCCTTGCTTCATGAGCGTACAAACTTGGTAACTTGATGCACGAATACAACAAAACGTAATGTATAGACTTTGCGTGTGAAGCAGTCGGCCAATGTATAGACTTGTGTTGCAGCCATCAACCAACGTACAGACTTGGAGTTGTGCTAGCAGCCAACGTACAGACTTCATCTGCAGCAACGTATAGACTTCATCTGCCGCAACGTACAGACTTCATCTGCCGCAACGTACAGACTTTATGTTGTGCATGCAGCCAACGTACAGACTTCATCTGCAGCAGCGTATAGACTTCATCTTGTTGGATGTATAGACTTGATGAATCTGAGTGTACAGACTTTGTTGGATGTATAGACTTGATGAATCTGAGTGTACAGACTTTGTTGGATGTATAGACTTGCTGAAGCCGAGTGTATAGACTTTGTTGGATGTATAGACTTGATGAATCTGAGTGTACAGACTTTGTTGGATGTATAGACTTGCTAAAGCCGAGTGTATGGACTTTGTTGGATGTATAGACTTGCTGAAGCCGAGTGTATGGACTTGCTGATGTATAGACTTGCTGAACCCAAGTGTATGAACTTTGTTGGATGTATAGACTTGCTGAACCATGTCTCGTGATCTTGATCATCTGCACTGGAGGTATAATGACCTGAAATGTATGAATATTAACATTATCAAGTGCAGGTATAGCTCAATAATGACTACAGAGGCAGACATCATCAAAACCATAAAAGTAATCATGTTGCACACATGTTCAACAGGGAGTGGAAGTGGCGGTGACAACGGGAGTGGAGGAGGAAGGGATGACACTAGCCTGAGCCGAGGCTTGGGTAAGAGGAGGAGATGGAGACAGTGTAGGAGATGGTGAAGGTAATGCGGTCGGTTGAGATGGGATAGGTAGAGACGATAGGGTAGACAATGGCCTAGGCGAGGGAACGGGTGATGGAGTAGATGATGGAGCGGGCGCAGCGCCAGATGAAGAATCACAGGGGCGCCCCTAGTATTGAATTGATGGAGAAGGCTACCTGGATGGTGCTTGTTGCTACTGCTTTCTGCGGAGATTCAAGATAATCTTGTGAATGGAGGACCAATCGATTCTCTCCTTCTCTTCCAAGTCATAAACAAACTCTCGAAATTCAGGGCAATCATCGACCAAATGCCCCTGCTGGCGATGGAAATCATAGAACTGAAGCATGTTGCGGACCGTGGGTTCACAAGACAAAATGGGAGGGACCTACAATGCGTGGGTGGCCATCAAAGCTCAAAAAATATCCGTAAAAGATTTTGGCAACGGAGAGCGAGGACCCTACTTCGGGCAAGGCAGATGTCGAGGGGTATGAGATAAAGGAGGTTGTGGAGGTTACGTAGGCAATGGTAAATGGTGGCTAGTGGAAGGACTATGCAATGGCGTATGGTGAGTGGGAGGAAGGGGTACGTAGTGGATAGCATCCACTTGCTCGGGGTCTGACGTTCCCTTAACTGGAGGTGGAGATACAAGCGGAGGCACATGTGGGTATGTAAAGGCCGAGGGCTGACTTGTGGAGGGTTGATATGCGGAGGGTTGACTCATGGAGGGTGCGATGTAAGTGGAAGGTTGACTCATGGAGAGTGAAGGTTGATATGTGGAGGTAGATGTAGATGGCAGTGTGTATGGAGATGTAGAAGGCGGAGAAGGCTCGGGGTCAAGGGGATCGTAGAGTTGTTGGCGAATGAAGCGGGCTCGGCAATAAAGTTGTTGCCAGGAGGTAATGTTGTTGAGGGTTAAGATAAACCGATATCCCAGTGTTGCATTAGAAATTAGCATCTTGATCAGCTCCGGCTCCGAAATGTGCCCCAGGACTTGCGCGGCAAGGTGACGCTAGCGGTCGACAAAGGTCGAGAAATCCTCTTCGGGCTTCATCTTCTCATGGGCCAGATCCACCATAGAATACTTGGGCCCATCCTGATCTTGATACTGCTAAATGAATCTCTCTTGGATAGCTTGAAAGTTCACAACTTGCTCTTGCGGTAATGAGAAGAACCAATCCTGAGTCGGGCCTTCTAATGACAGACCAAATAAATATGCCATCAAACGTTGGTCATGTCGAAACTCGGCCGACTCATAAACGAACTCCTTAACATGCACATACGGGTCACCGACTCCACCATAACGGTGATATGCGGGGATTTGTGAAGATGGCAGGAGCCGAAGATCTTGAAAAGTGAATGGAACACACAAGGAGGATTTGGGATCGATCTGGCGTTGGAGTTCGTCAAGCTGACGCTGGGTTTGAGCAATCATCTCCTGGGTCGAGAGAGATCGAGGGGAATGTGGGCCAGCTTGAGCAAGAAGTTGTGAATTTGGACCAGGATGATGATAGTGGGCCGGATACAAGGATCCGGGCTGAGAAGAAGAAGGAAAGCCCATTCCAAGAGTAGAAGGGTACATGGGCCTGGAAGGAACATTAACATGAGGACCCATTGGGCGAGCAGTAACATGGCCAGAAGGAGGAGGCCCATTAGGATGAAATTGGCCATTAGAAATCAGGCCATCATAAGAAGGAGAGGAAGGAGAAGACCCATTAAGATGCGAATGGACATTATAAACTGGGCCAACAATATATGAAGGAGGAGGCCCATTAAGAGAATGAGGCCCGTTAAAAGAATGAATAAAAGGGGGCCCATTAAGGGAAGGAGGCCCATTACGGTGATTTGCAATGAGTTTTTGGGCTTGGGCCGGGTCCATTTGGCGAACAAGGGCTGAAACATGGGCCATAAGATTGGCTTGTCCCTCGGATGGGTCCGGGGGGCCACGGGAAGATGGGCCCACGTGGGAAGAGGACTCCACGCGGGAATAGGAATAAGACTGGGAAGGAGAAAGATACATGGGATGACGATGCTCCATGAGGGGAAATGTAGACTTTCTACAGGAAATCAATGGGAATACAGCTCAGGAAGCAAGGGATTGATGAGGAGGGGGCAAAGGAAGAGGACGGGGCCCACAGGGGAAGATGCGGTCCTGGGGAGACTTCTAATGGATAGAAATGGACCAGTAAGGACTGCTACTGGACTCTGAGACAGACGGACGACAGACGAAGATAACACAAGGGGAGGACTATGCAAATAGATGAGTCAAACTAGATGATGAGGGAAATGCAACACACAAAACGTGGGAGATTATGCAAAGAATGCAAAACAATATGAACACACAACAACCATATGAAAGGGGGGTTTCACCAAAGTCAAACAAGTTGATATGATCGTTAAGTTATTTTGGAGTTTCAATGGACCACTTAATGTTTTGAATTAAGAATAATTCCCTTAGGATAGGTATCCTATGGGAATAAGGTCTAAACTTTGAGTTGACTACGTTTAACTCCCTCACACGTATGTAAAATGCAAGCCTAAGGGGTGGAAAGGTACAACCGACCCGGCATCAGTGTGAGAATCCACGGCTCACGGGGACTTACGGAGGTCCCGGATAAGATCACCTAGTCGACCCCAAGGAATATGGAGGCGAGAGGATCACTTACCAAGGTAGGTATGCAACTATGGTATGCAATGCATGACCCTATGTGCACCATAGTGCATGTACAAATCTAGCATAAAACTGAAAAATGATGGCAAGATAAAACCATGCAAACACAATGATATGGATGCAAATTATATATGAAACCGAAGATAATACAAAGAACAACAAGACAGGACTAGAAAAAGACACAATCAGAATCCATAAGGCAATTAAATCATCAATGCTAAACGTACCTGTGAGTCTGTCCCTGGACCTGCAAGTAAATTTTATTCACAAAACTCAAAAATAGAGACAATATTTAACTATGCAAACATGACCTAAATAATGCAAATAAAATATGGAAATGAAGATAATACAAAGGGGAACAAGATGGAAGTAAGAAGTAAGCAATCAGACCTTGAGAACCCAATCAAATCATTATTCAAAGACACACCTATGAATCTGTCCCTAGGTCTGCCTGCAGACTTTATGCAGAAAACTTAAAAATGAAGACATAATTAAATTATGCAAACATGACCCAAATAATGCATATGATATATGAGGGGAAAGACAATACAAAGGGCTACACAATGAGCCCAAGAACACATCGATCCGACCCCGGGAGGTCAACTAAATTATCCAAGAAAGATGCCCCCGTGAGCCTGCGCACAGAACTGCCAGAGAGCAGGTAGAGGTCTCCTGGATGACCGTTTTTATCACTATGCGGTCTCCTAGAAGACCGCCAAGCCAGCAGAGAGGCCCGGCGGCCCTGTGATGGCCGCTAGAAGTGTTTGGCGGCCTCAAAGAGGACCGCAACCCCCTAATAGACTCAAAAACACCAAGAACAGTAGGAAAATGGGGAAAAAACTACCTAACATGAACATACCCACACCCAACTTACAAGAGAGCAAGAATAACGTGATGGGCACTAGGTGTCCCACCGTGATCGCCAAAAAATAAGGGTTGTAGATAAACCATCTACCCCGCCCCCAAACTATAAACATATATTATGCATGGAGCATGAACATGAACAAAGGACAAGGGGCAATAAAAGATAAGAAATACTAATCGTGATCGCCACCAAGGGTTAACAACACCAAAGGGATTGAAAGAAGAGTGCAACCGCGCCGTGTAGCTTGGAAAAGGATGAAGACTTGATCGCGCGTGAACAAAGAGGTGCAGGTAACTTACGGGATCAGACCTCTTCGTCTTCCATCCGGCTAGAGGAAGAGGGCCTCATGTCCTATGCATGCTCTCCTGCAAAATAAAGCCAACACAATGATAAAAACCCATTATAAACATGAAGTGTAGTATCAAATCTTGCAGTGATAAAATAGAGGTAGAGATTAAGGGAGAACGCACCGGGGAGAAGTTTTTAACCCTTGTGGAAAGGTGCAAAAGATAGGTGTGTGTATTGCAATGATAATGAAACAAAAATGAGGAAAAATCATGTAGCACAACTGCGGGAAACGTGCATGCAATATAGAGAAAAATGCATGTGTATCAGAAAACAAAATAAACTGTGATGACTTGTGAAATTGGGAGGAGAATAACTAAGAGTAGAGTGGATGAAAACAAGCCCAGAGAGATGGAAAACGTCGACAATACTTCCCTTAACAGCCTGAGGTCCAAGAGGAGAGTCGGAGATGTGGCATGGCTTCACCCCAGGTTGAATAAGAGCCCCCCATCGCACACTGCGAACTGGGCAGGTTTTTATAGAATTTGCCAAAATCCAGAAAGTTCTCACATGATTTTAGGATATAAAGCCAGAGATAAATCAAGTATGATGGATCAATCTCGAGATAATATCTAGGGTAAGAGCCCTGAAAAGATAGAACATGAATTGGTGGAATAATACAAAAGATATTAGCCCAAGAAGGAGGTCCCGTCGAGCAGAAAACATAGTCATGTTCATATAGAATTTGTAAAAATCTAGAAAGTTCCTCCACATTTTCAGGAGATAGAGTCCACCAAAATTTGAGTTTGATGGATCAAATTCAAGATAATAGTGGGGATAACAGCTTAGAACAAGTGGGACTCAATTTGGTGGAGGATTCTAGAAGATAATCACGCGAAAAGGAGGCCTCGACGCCTAGAAGACGGTTTCCTGCACATGCAGGACTCCTTCATTGAAACGGTCGGTCGACCGATCGCCGCTTTGAAGGAAATAGTCGGTCGACCGATCGTTTTTAGCCATGTGCAGTAAAAAGGGCCATGGGATGTCTTGGTCGACCCGGGATGCTCCTAGGTCAACTCGGGATGCTGCAAAAGGGTGAGAACTCATGAAATAAGGCCAAGGGCTTAATGAAATCATGACTTTCAAGGCTCAAAGGGAATGGAAAAATAAAATGGGCTCAAAATCCATCCAAGGAAAGCTCCAAAGAAATGGTTAATTCGAGATATCAAAATTACGAATAAGAGAAATAACACGACTTACGGGCTAAAAATGGGCGTCAATAGCAGCTACATAGCTGAGGGTCATGCCATCAATCGACCGCCATTTTTTGATGGAACAAACTACCTGTATTGGAAGAACCGAATGAAAGTTTTTCTACGTGCCCATGATCATTTGTTGTAGCGTGTTGTAAGTAAAGGTCCTTTTGCTTTACCTGAAGTAGACGACACCTAGACACCGGACCAGGTCAAAAAATCCACAACTAATTGGAGCGCTATGAATATCATGCAATGTGCTAGCAACACCACCGAATACTCAAGAGTATGCACTTGCAAATCTGTAAAAGAAATGTAAGATAGGCTAGTGCTAATCTATGAGGGTACATCTGAAGTCAGGGCCACCAAGGCCAACATGCTAACCACTAACTATGAAATGTTCAGAATGAAATCTAATGAAACCATTTCTGAGATGTATGCAAGGCTCACCCAGTTAACCAACTCCCTAAAATCATAGGGAAAAGAATACTCTGATAGTGAACTGATTAGGAAGATTCTGAGATCCCTCACCCGAGTATGGCACACTAAGGCCACTGTTATTGAGGACTCTAAAGACCTGTCTGTTATGACAGTTGATGGTTTAATAGGTTCTCTCATGACATATGAGCTCAACTTGAAGAGAAGTGAAGAAGATGTCAAGCCCAAGAAGACTGTGGCTCTCAAAGTTGTTGAGAGCACAGACGGCTCAGATGAGGACAATGGAGATGACCTTCCGGAGGCCAGCACAGTTGACCATGCCCTGCTCACTAGGGAATTCAAGAAGTTCCTAAGTAGATAAGGCAAATTTGAAAAGATGAAGAAGGCTCTGTAGGTAATTAGAAACTCCAATCTCAGACTTACTCATGCCAAAAACTCTGACAATATTTTTTGCTATCAATGTAAGAAAGCAGGACATATGCGAGGAGAATGTCCTGAACTGATCAAGCAAGTGTCCAAGGCCAATGGGAAGAAGCCCAAAGCCATGGTCTCCACTTGGAGTGATGATGAAGAAGAAAATGAGAGTCTCTCTATCAATGAAGATTAGGATGACTTCTATCTCATGGTTGATGGGAGTGAGGATCAAGTAAGCAACCTTTTTGAAACTCTTTCAATTGAGGATTGGGAAGATGCATATGCTGATCTACTTGAAAAGTATGAAATGTATAAAAAGGAGAATAAGCACTTGAGGAAAAAGATCAACGCTCTTGCTTATGACAATCCTACCAACAAAGAGTTAGAAGCCTTGAAAACTAAAAATGAAGAACTAAAAGAACAAGCTGAAACTCTTGAAACCACCCGCTCAGATATGATAGGATTAAAGGAAGAAAATGATGCTCTTAAAAAATAGCTAAGCTAGACCAACCTGAAATGTGAAGATTGGGAGAAAGAGAACAAACTCAATCTTGAAAAATATGAGACTGTTAACGCTCTTAATATTTAGTTGTAGAAGAATTTGGAAAGAGTAGAAGAAGAGCTAAAGAAAAAATAATCCACCCTAGAGAGAATGACCCAGGGTAAATCTAACTTAGATGCTATCTTAGGTACCCGGGTTAATTTCAGAAAGGAAGGGCTGGGTTTTAAGCCCACTAAGAAGAGGCATTTTGAATTCAAGACTACATCCTTCTGTCTTGAGAAAGGGAAAGGGAAGCTGATTGTTGAAGAACCAATAGAAGAGAGCCCTAGCGATCATGCTACTTAATCAGGTCAAGACACCAACCTATAGACTCGACACAATTCTGCTAAGCCACAAGCTCAGCGTAGGCACGCCAGACAGCAAGGTCGACACCATGGCCAACCAGGTCGACACTTTAGTGCTCAACAGGGTTCTACAGGTTGATGCAACACCAGCTAGATAGAGGTGAGTAAGCAACAACGTCGACACCATGGCCAACCAGGTCGACACTTTAGTGCGCAACAGGGTTCTACAGGTCGATGTACCAGGGATATGCCTCGACATAGCTCATTCTCCCACTCTGGAAGGAAAAACCGTTCCAATGACATAAGAAGGTTCAATGGCCAGCCTAACTTGGGTTCCTTCAATACCCAATTCAACCCTTTTGGAAACCTAAAAACCAGACCTCAACCTAACTTACACTCCATGAAATTCATGAAATCTGCTTGTCATACATGCAACCAATTGGGACACACTAACAACCAGTGCTGGTTTAATCATAGAATGAAGGCTTTTAAGCAAGTTTGGATTCCGAAGAACTTATTGCATGTTTTGAACTATGACTATGGACCCAAATTTGTTTAGGTTCCAAAGACCTCTGCTTAATGTCTTCTATGCAGGATTGCCAAGCAGCCTATCACAACCGTTGGTACTTGGATAGCGGCTGCTTACGGCACATGACAAGAGACAAGAAGAAATTTAGCCATTTAATCAAGAAGGAAGGAGGTCAAGTAAGGTTTAGAGGCATGGATAAAGGAAAGGACCCCAGAGCAAAACAACATTATGGAGAGAAGGAATTGGAGAATTGTGGAAATCACCTGGACCATGCTGATTAAGAGTCAACTCCCAGGAAAGTTCTGGGCTGAAGCAGCAAACACAGCATGCTACATAGTTAATAGGGCCATGATAAGGCCAAAGTGTAAGAAAACACCCTATCAGATGTTGAAAGGTAAGAAACCCAATTTGGCTTACTTTAGAGCATTTAGATCAAAGTGCTATGTGCATAATAATGACAAATCAAATTTCGACAAATTTGAAGCCAAGAGTGACATTGAAGTATTCTTGGGTTATGTTGAAACATCAAGGGCATATAGGGTTTTTAATGTAAAGAATCAAATCATGGAGGAAACTCCATATGTTGTGTTTGCAGAAAGGAATGATAAATCTGACAAGGTCAGTTCTGACAGGGAAAAGAAGGGGGGAGATGGATAATTTCTGGAATCTAAAGGAGATCAGGAAGATGGCAGCCAACCACAGCTCACAGAGCAAGAGATAGGTCGGTCGACCGAAATCCCTACACACACATTACTGCCTGGTGAGTCTTCTACCAATCTGCACACCTTAAATGATCATCCTATGGATAACATCATAGGTAACTTGCATGACCCCCCTAGGACAAGGTCATTTCTTAAAGATGTTCATAATGATGACCTCATTGCTTTAGTCTCTCAATTTGAACCCAAAAGCATTGAAGATGCCTTGCAAAATGAAAATTGGGTTAATGTCATGCATGATGAACTCAACCAATTTGAAAGAAATCAAGTTTAGAATATGGTTCCCAGACCCACCGACCAACATGTCATTGGGACTAGATGGGTTTCTAAGAATAAGCTTGATGAAGAAGGGGATATCATTAGAAACAAGGCTAGGTTGGTAGCTAAGAGGTATAACCAAGAAATTGGCATTGACTTTGAAAAATCTTATGCCCCCATTGCTAGACTAGAAGCCATCAGAATCCTACTAACCTTTGCATTCTCCCTAGGCATAAAACTATATCAAATGGATGTCAAGTGTGCTTTTCTGAATGTCTTGAATAAAGTGGAAGTATTTTTAGAACAACCTTTTGGCTTTAAGGTAATTGATTTGCCTAACCATGTTTTCAAATTGTATAAGGCTCTATATGGACTAAAGCAAGCTCTACGGGCCAGGTATGACAGAATTAGTGAACATCTGACCGGGGAAGGCTACATCAGAGGTAAGATTGATCAAACACTATTTACCAAGGTTATGAATGGCCACATCATCATTGTACATGTATATGTATATGACATTGTGTTTAGATAAACTGATTCTAACATGATCAAGAAATTTCCTAAACTTATGACAAGGGAATTTGAAATGAGCCTAATGGGAGAACTCCATTTTTTTCTTAGACTACAGATCACACAAACTAAGGAAGGATTCTTCATAAACCAGTCCAAATATACATTGGAGATCTTAAAAGGATTTGGAATGAAGGAAGTGAAACACATATCCACGCCCAGGGGAACAAATGCATTTCTAGATGGGGATGAGAATGGTAAATATGTAGATTCCAAGACATACTGAGGTATGATCGGCTCTCTTTTATATCTCACTACTACTAGGCCTGACATTCAGTTTAGTGTGTATATTTGTGCTCGATTTCAAGCTAATCCTAAAGAATCTCATTTCATTGCTGTGAAAAGGATTTTAAGATACATTGCTAGCACACATGACTTAGGGCTGTCATATCCTGCATCATGTTGTTTTGACTTAATTTCACTGATGATGATTATGATTGTTGCAAACTTGATAGAAAAAGTACTAGTGGCTACTGCCAATACTTGGGTGGATGCTTAATTTCATGGCCTTCCAAAAGCAGCACTCTGTTGCACTTTCCACAGCAGAAGCTGAGTACATTACTGCAGGTAGCTGTGGAACCTAGGTGCTATGGATAAAGCACCAACTCCAGGACTACGGAGTAGATCTTGGATGCACATCAATCATGTGCGATAACACTAGTGCCATTAACTTAACCAAGAATCCCATTCAGCATTCCCATACAAAACACATTGAGATAAGTCATCATTTCCTCTGAGATGAGGTAAGCAAGAAAAACTTTGAATTACATTTTGTTCAATCTGAGAAGCAAATTGCTGATATTTTTACAAAACCTCTGAGTAATGACAGATTCTCTACCTTGAGGAGAGAATTGGGTATGTGCAAACCCCCCTCTTGATTGTTTTTGCCTGGATAAGTCCATTCTAGCATGAGAGGCCTTTGCTTGACGTTGATAGGGGGAATCCATCCTGCATGCTTAAATTGCTGCATCCCCATAGTTGCATCTTAGCTCTTGTTTGTCTTGCATCTTAGTTCATACGTGCATTGCATTTAAGTGACCATATGTTGAGGGGGATATGGTTGTTTTTCTTGAGAAAGGTTCATAACAAAGTCTGCTGCATTAGAAGGTTTTCTTCTGTCTAACTCCAGAGAGTCGACACCCTATAAAAGACAGGTCGACACCATCTTGTTCAAACCTCTCACAGCTATCTCATTTCCCGTGTTCTGCACTTCTGTAGATGTTGCATTCATATTCTTTTCCATGTCAAACCATGCAATTTGTAAGGGGGAGTGTGTCCTAGTCACTTATCCACTCTTCACTTCCTTGTGGAATGCTTCAAAGGGAGATTCCCTTCTAAGACTATCTTATTGACTGACCTCTCTAACAGCACTCTCCTGCGTGTTATCCTTTCACGGTGGTTTAAATAACGAGGCTTAAGGTCAACAACTTTCTATTTTGAAAACTAGCAACTTGAAGGAGAGACTCCATATGCTTACTGCTGCTGATGCTTTCTCATAATATAAGTTCTAATGCTCCATGGTTTGCTTATGTATTTTAAGTGATCATGTTTGTTGATATACTTCTATTGAGTATTGTGATGAAACGACCATATTTAGTGAGACTTATTCAAGGCACTTGTTGTAGAGCAATGGTCAGAATTCGCTGAGTAACCGGATGCACTTCACCTAAGAGGTGAGGTGGTTCGCGTCAAAAAGTAATGTCTTGACTAACTCTGATCTTATAGATCTTATTCATTTTTTTAAAAAAAAAGAAGTCTAGAAGAGCTTAACAGAGCAATGGCTCCTGCTCACTGAGAAACTGTCACCCTTCACCAATGAAGTGGTGGTGGGATAGGCATGAAGTGACAAGCTATCTCTGATCAAAATGAGGCATGATAGATAACTGCACTGAGTAACTGGGGCATTTGCATGTAACAAATGTAATTCCTTACATAAAAAGGTGTATGCCTATCTTGACTGTGGGCTCGGCCAATGTGAAATTTAGAAGTGCAAATTCAAAAAAGTTCTCACTACTCTAGCGTGGTTGACTTCAATACTTATGGTAGCTAATCATGGAAGGTCAGTGGGTCTCATAAAGTTAAACTAAATGGGGAACACCGAATTTCAGTTCTATTATGTGCATCAACTTTAGGAATCTTATTTTGAATACTCCTTTAACTGCTACATTCCGGATAAAAGTTCTTGACTTTAATCCATCCCTTCTTACTCTACTATCATGACTTTCTTCTGTGCTGGGAGATATCTGTTTTGAGGGTTTCTCCAGTCATCTTCTCGAATATGTCTTAGTCCTGAATCTTCCTTTTGAGTTCTTCCACTCTTGTTTTTGTTGATGGCAAAGGGGGAGAGAAAGGTATGAATAAGAGGGTTAATTGTCAAAAGGGGAGAGTAAGTTTTCGTTGTTACATTCTGTGTCCATTGCATATCATATTGTTACATTTAAAATTTGCATGAGTTGCTTACCCAAATCTTATGACAAAACAGTAAGCACAATGACTCATGGTTGCCATCTTCAAAAAGGGGGAGAATGTTGTATAAATGTTATTTTGATGATGTCTCACTATAAGTCATTGGTCAATTTACTTTAGAACTCATGATATGCCTTTTGAATGACCAGGTGTAAAGCAAGTCGACCTCATGCCTCCCAATGTCGACATCACTAGCCCTATGCTAGTTATCAAGTGTATGAAGAAGGTGAACTTCACGATGAGAAGTGTCGACCTCAGGCTCTCAGGAGGTCGACCTCAGACCCTCACAGAAAGAATTATAAATGCTCTTCCTCATGGCTGCCTCGACCTCATCATCAGGTGTGTCGACCT
Organism: Amorphophallus konjac; assembly: GCA_022559845.1. Lineage (NCBI taxonomy): Eukaryota > Viridiplantae > Streptophyta > Magnoliopsida > Alismatales > Araceae > Amorphophallus > Amorphophallus konjac. The sequence continues at coordinate 313,873,440 of CM040125.1, forward strand.
CTTTAAGCTTCCAAGACAAAAGAGTTAACTCCGAGTGTCAACCCCTTTTTACGAACGTTCTGATGTGCCACACCGTGTCGACCTCACCTTGAAGAAGTGTCGACCTCACAATGGCAACCAGCACTCTGGAAAGCAACCAGCGCTAGTAGTGTCGACCACACTTCTATAAGAGGTCGACCTTAGGCTCTTCCAGAAGCCATTGTAATCACATTATTACAAAGCAGTGTTGACCTCACTTTTACAGGAGGCCGACCTCAAGATCATTCCAGAAGCCATTATAATCACTCGTTTTCAAAGCAGTGTCGACCTTAGTCTCTCAGTAGGTCAACCTCACTAAAGGGTAAACTCAAAAGTCTTCTAACATGTCTATCTTTTGGAAAATCGTACAGAGGGCAAAGATGTCCGACGTAAACCTAAAAAACACAGATTTTGAGGTATGAAGAAGATTCCTAGGACACTCAAAACATCCCTATCATCATAAGTGTCAATGACAATTTCTTACTCCAAATATTTTCTAGTACAACTCCTTGGAAAGGTCTCCCTCACTGACAGTTCTATCCCCTGCGCCAGCCAACTGGGATTCAGTCTGAAAGGAGAAAAACATATGGACAAAGGACGTCCTTTATGCTACTAGAGAGTAAGGTTCAGAAAGTTTCCTTGGTCAAACCCTTTTATTTATTTCAGCTATTTAAAACTGCAAGAGAAATGAAGGGAAAAACTTCTGCTTCTTGAGGCGTATATATTGGACGCCCTTCCCTTGCTTCATAAGCTACTGGAGCTCTAAGTTGGCCTACAGGAAGAGCAGAACATGGGAAAGAGAGAAAAGAGAAGGGAAAGGAGTGCATGTTCAGACTGCTATCGGAGAGAAAGGTGAAGGATCTACAGCCATTAAGCCAGCCCTGGTTCCCTTGCTTTATTGGTTGAGCACTGCCGTCCGTAGTGCTTATGCGCTCGAGACTGCTGTAGTTGCATCTTATTGTTTTGGTTTCTTGTGTTGTCTTTGTATTTCTAGAACAAATCACCTTGTGTGTGGAGTGCTGTCACCGTGTAAGCTACGGAGCAGCGTGTGTGGGTTTGTTTTCTTGCTCCGTTTTGTTTCCTTCTTCTGGGAATTCTTTCATGTGTTCTTTAAGGACTTGTCCTCGTGTGTGTGTGTGTTGGGGGTTGTCCCCGTGTGTTGCTGGTTTCCAGTGTGTGTGTGTGTGTGTGTGTTTCTTTTGGCCAAAGAGTGGAATCCTCATCGTGTTGGTTAGGGGTGGACGTAGGTGTGCCAAGGTGCAGCCGAACCACCTTAAAAGCCTTGTGTAGTAGTTTGTTTTTCATATCTTCTATCCCCTCTTTACAAGTGGCTTGTTTTGTCAAGAGTATCTCTTATCTCTTTACTCAGTTATTCCACCGTTTGACTTTGCTTGTGATAACCGTAATGCTATCATCTATAGCTTGATTGTTGAAGTCAAAAAATTGGTATAGGATCTATTCACCCCCCATCTAGATCCTCTCATACTGTCTAACAAGTCTATCACCTACACTCAAATGGGTATTTGAACTGATTCGAATACAAACCATTTGATACCCGTGAGTCTTGTCTCATGGGGAAGATGACCAAGGCTCCCTTTAGTGGACATGATGAGAGGGCTGCTGACCATCTCGAGCTCATACACTCGGACGTGTGTGGACCCATGTCCATAGAAGCAAAAGGAGGTCACCTCTAATTCATTTCTTTTATTGATGACTTCTTGAGGTATGACTATGTGTATTTAATGAGGCATAAATCGTAAGCATTTGAGAAGTTTAAGGAATACAAGAATCCTATAGAGAAACAGATTGGTAAGAGTATTAAGGCTCTTCGATCAGATCAGGGAGGAGAATACCTTACCCATGAATTCACTTCATACCTTAAGGATAACGAGATTGTTTCTCAGTGGACTCCACCGTATACACCACAGCACAATGGTGTATCCGAGAGGAGAAACAAGACCTTGTTAGATATGGTCCGATCCATGATGTCCATGTCGGGACTACCCTTATCTCTCTGGGGCTATGCCTTAGAGACTGCGGCATATTTACTGAATAGGATCTCAAGTAAATATGTTCCTTCTATAGCATATGAGATATGGAAGGGCAGGAAACTAAATTTTAATCAGATTAAATTTTGGGGGTGTCCTGCCCATGTGAAGAGGAACGATTGTGATAAGCTCGAGTCTAAAACCGATAAGTGTAGATTTGTAGGATATCCAAAGGAGACCTTTGGATATTATTTCTATCACCCCTCTGAGCAAAGGGTCTTAGTGGCTAAGAGATGTATATTTCTGGAAAGGGAATATCTACTCCAAGAAAATAGTGGGAGTAAGATAGAATTGGATGAGGTCCAAGAACCACAACCTAAAGACATAGTCTCATTGGATGAGATAATATCGGTTGATCCTATTCAGAATGAAACACAGACATCACGGAGATCTAGTAGAGTAGCACGAGAACCTGAGAGATATGTTGGACATGTCTCAGAGAGGTTGTAGCAACCCGAAAATGATAATAGTAGCCCTGAATAATTTAAGACAATAAAAGTCCACCTATAAGTGGAAATAATAAATAGCTCAACCCAAATGAACCTATTAAATCCTAAAAGAATCTAAACCCGAACTTGTTAAGAAGATGGAAGGCCATATAAGATTAATGGGCTCTTGAGGGCTTTTACTAGACCAAAATATATAATGAACTTCTCATTTAAAAAGGGACCATTGGCTAATGGGCTTTAAAGAACAAACCGTAGAAGAATAATGGGTTCCCCAATTAAACTTATATATATGTATAGTACAGGCCATGGGCTTCATATATAACAGTAATAATAGGCTAACCAACTAATGGGCTTCCACATTAACATATATGCATGAGGGCCTTGAAGAAGAGGAATGTTGTAAAGGGCTTTGAAGGTTTATGTTTAAAACATACATCATGGGATCTCGTAAGGGTTATTGACTCAGACGAGTGGGCTTTCCCATTAAACAATTATATATGTTTGACATATATTAAGGACCAATAGCTTAAGTGGGTGGTGCGGACACCAGAGCGAGCGAGAAGCACGAACCGGCGAGCCGTCGGTACCGTACGCGGAGCACCACTTGGGCTACCTCAGCTTCCATATGGCTCGGAGACAGCTTGGAGACTTCCCCTTGAGTCTCGGTATTTATAGTATTCATTGGACTTGTTTGTGTGTAGTGTGTATTTTATTCGGTTTGTAATTCGGATTGTAACATGGGTTTATTTGTAATTTGGGACCACCTGGGTCCCGCGGGCCCCCTACCCCTTCTCCCATTGATCCACCTCACCTCTAGGGCCCATGTGGGGTCAGTCAACCTTCCATTGTGGGCTTCTAGAAGAGTTGGACCAAGGGGGGACAAGAGGTTAACAAAGTCTAAAGTGGAACCACCCAAAGTCAAGGGGGCGCCCCTCTTTTAATGTATTTTATTTGGTTTGTATTTTTATTTTAATTTGGTCCAAACCACATGGGGGAATAAAATGTGGACTCCCTCTTTTACCCCTCCCCAATCCTAGATCTAGGGTTAGTTGATGTCTTTTTGTATTTCATATATATTGCTTGTATTTTCATTTTGAAGGGAATTAATGCATATGAAAATCTAAATTTTGTTGGAAGCCTAGCAAGGGCCGCCCCCTCTCTCTCTCTCCTCTCTTCTTCTTGCAGTTGGGAAGGTTGTGTTCTGAGGTGGGAATCATCATCTATCTGGTGTGGAGTTCGTCGTTGCCGCCACCGCCGCCATCGAGCCGCCGTTGCACCGCCACCGCCTCGATCGGTATTCTGCCAATCGGGTGACAGCTGGCCAATCTCAGATTTTTAGCTCTCCGCCAAGAGTTCATCTGGAGCCCAAACGTTCAGGGTGAGTTCCAAGGGTCTTCACCACGTCTCATAAAATTTGGTTGGGCTTCAAGCTTCCATTTTGCCATTTTCCATTTTCATTCTTCCTTTCTATCCAGATCTGCCAGCTTTCAGTCTAGATTCACAGTAGCTCTGACTTTCCCCTCTTCGGACCTCTTCTTGATTTTTGATTGAGTCTCCAATTTTACTAGAGGTTCTATCCACCACCCCCTCCATCCACGAAATTTCGTGAAATTTCTAAATGCCTTCACCTATTTTCTAAAAATCACTTTTGGATCTCCACTCAGTTGTATTTGCTTCTGTCCAGATCCGACCATCCACCAGTATAAAATATCTTTCCCCATCCAAACCTCCACCCAATCGGTCATAAAAATTATTGCCGTTTTCCTCTCTCTCCCCTCTACAAAGTTTATGAAGAGCTCGAGGTCTGAATCTGAGGTCTACTTCACGGTCAATGCCAACTCTCAGGAAACTTCCTTTCTATCCGGCCAGATCTGAAAAAGAGATCAGTTCGATTCATAAATCTGCCAACAAACGTATAGTCCCCATGAATTTTCTGGGGTCATAGAGGGTCGAAGGATTTTGAGAGAGCTTTCCAACGATACCTCTTGTCCGTCGATCCGACGTCGGGAGTGATCGCAGCGACAGATCTCGCCGGATCGTTCGTGGCAAAACAGAAGCAACAAATCAAGGGGGAGCAACTCCAAGACTTGGAGATCGGAGCCGATCGGCCTCCGACCGGTGTTACAGCCTGGCCGTCGTCCAGGGGAGCACGCCACCAGGTGTCACCATCATAGCGGGACCCACCCCGTCAGGTCCGGAGGACTGAGCAGCACGTGGGTCCCACGAACCCACAGATCGCGCCGTCCGGACAGCACTAAAACGCGGGTTTCGACACCATCGGAGCGACATCATGATGCTTCCCGTCAACCCAATTCCCGCTACTCCCGGGCCCCACATGTGACCTGTTACCTCCCTACATGGAGTGGGTCAAAACTTTGTACCGCTGTAAAAATTTCTTAATCGGGAGTACGGAATTGGCCGGGGTTGTCTTCCCCATGTCGGGAGCATGGAGTTACAATCGAACTTCTTGGCATTACTTTGCTTAGCTAGTATATGATCATAGGCCGCTGCTAAGTGCTATAGGAATCTAGCCTGTGAGCTCATGTCACCGCTATGAGCGAGAGAGTGACCCGTCCCGTGGCTCGATCCGAGCACGGAAGTGAGTCGACCACCCATGACTCTGCCAGTTTCTCAACTGCGCGGATCCACGCTATCCCTCGCTTGGGATGACGAGTGAGCTAGCATTTCTGTAAGCGACGTATAGCACATAGGAACTCTTAGTGCCGAGCCGAAGTGTCTCTCCTATTCGTATGTTGCTGGTCGCGTCTGCACGTAGAGTCTGAGGTCCGCATTACTTAGAGTCGGTCCCCTTGTCCGTCCCCCATCAGTTTGGCATCAGAGGGAGTTGAGTCTAGGGTAGTCATTGCATAAGTCTTGCACGGTCTAAGTCGAGTCTAGGATCATCATTATTTTCAAAAAAAAATGTTTTAAAATTACATTTCATCCCAATAATCTGGTATTTTAAAAGGTGTTGTCCGAACGTTAGGCTACGCCTATCGGGAAGGCCGCACACTTGCGCGAGTGATCTTCAGATCGATGAACTCCACCACGTACCAGATATTGGTTTAGGTCTAGGTGCATTAGTCGGTGCCTCCTAGTTTGTGTGTCTTTGCATGCCCACCCGTCGAGGTATCCAATACTCGCCACCACCACCTATGGCGGATTCCTGAGCCCGTAGCTCCGATGAGCCCTCGACGGCCGAGATGTTCCGAGCCCTCATGGATCGTCTCGATATGCATATGGATGGCCTTAGTACGCGTCTAGATGGCGTAAGAACGCGTCTAGAAGGGAGAATGAAAGCCGTCGAGGATCAGGCCGAAGCTTCGGACTAGTCCATCCAGGGTCTGTTAGGGAGGATTGCCGTCCTCGAGAGGGCCCCAGCGGCGGTGCAACCCGCGCTGACCAATGGTCAACAGGAGCAGGCTCAGCATCCTGCTGCGCCAAGAGCTCAGGCGGTAGATGTTGGGAGGCAACAGGTGCATGAGGCGGCTGACTATGCATCTGATAATGAGCAAGAGGGATATGGTCGTCGTAACCAACGATGGAATCGTGATGATGATGATGACGACTGCGTTCTTCGGAGCGTACGTGCCGACCCTCCCCTTTTTAGCGGGTCCTTGGATCCGAAGGTCTATTTAGATTGGGAGGCCGGCATGGACCGGTACTTCGAGTGGTTTGAGATGACGGACCACTGGAGAGTTCGATACACGAAGATGAAGCTGCATGCGCAGGCCCAAACTTATTGGACCAATGTGGAGAGCCTGCTAAATCAGCGACGTCAACCCCCGATTGGCACTTGGGATGACATGAAAATGAAATTGAGGGAGAAGTACCTTCCTGCCTCATATCGCCAACGTCTCATAGGCAAATGGCAAAGTCTCTCCCAAGGGAACTGATCCGTGACCGAGTACACCGCCGAGTTTGATGAGTATTATTTGCGGTATGGAGTTACGGAAGAAAGCACCATGACCATATCACGCTTTCGGAGAGGTCTGCGGCCAAACTATCAATATGAACTTTTTCACCGCAATGTGACCACTTTGGAATAGGCGTATCAGGTTGCTCTCGAATTGGAGCAATTCGAGTCCGAGTTCGAGTCTACCCATCGGTTGGGCTCCTTCCCCCTTCGTAGTGTCGAGCCCCGTGGCTCTTCTGGCACATACCCAAGGGCCCCCATAGCCCAACCTCAGGAGCCCACTCACCCTGAGCCGTTCGCTCCTAGGCCTCATCCTCCACCTCCGAAGGACCTTCCTCGTCCCCAACAACTTACGGCACCCATCGCCCGTACACCAGCACCCACACCTCCTGCTCGTCCCTTGTTGCCTTCACCTCCTATCCGTCGGGAGGATAAAGGGAAAGGACCTTTGATTGGGGAGCCTAATGGGTCACGGCAGCAGTGTTATCGCTGCAATGGATTTGGCCATTTCGCCAACCAGTGTCCCACTCGCCCATCTCTTGCATTGGGGACACACAGGTCGAGGACGCCACCCCTATGGATCTCGTGTTAGTCAGTTATGAAGCAGATCCGGAGCTAGCTGACGAGTATTATTAGGCCGAAGGTGATGGCCAGGATGCCCAGCATCTGGACGATACCCACTTGGGGGTCGTCAGGTGTATTCTCACCCAGCCACAGGCCAGTGATGACTGGCGTCGGACCACTATCTTTCATACATTCTGTAGGCTGGGCAAACAAGTTTGTATGGTGATCATCGATAGTGGGAGTTGCATCAATGCAATCTCCATGGGCACTGTCTCCAGTTTTGGTCTTACACCCGTGGATCATCCTTGCCCCTATCGAGTATCATGTGTGGATTCCACCTCCATTCCGATCAGGCTGCGGTGTCTGATCCCACTGCAATTCCATGCCTACCGTGACGAGATCTGGTGTGATGTCCTCCCCATGGAGGTGGGCAGCGTTATTCTTGATAGGCCTTGGTTATTTAATCAGGATGCCACACTTCATGGCCGGTCGAACACCTGTACCTTCGACCATGCTGGCCAACGGATTGTCCTCCAACCCTCTCAGCCCAAGAGACCTTCAGTTAGGGGTCCTACTGGCCCTAGTACTCTGGAGCCTTCCATCCCCGGGCCCAGTACCCCACCCCCAGCTCGGGCTATGACCGTTACATCTGGCCCAGGCAGCCCTCGACTAGGAGATTGATGATGATTAGCTCCCGGGAAATCGAGCGGGAGGCTAGTAGGGGCTACCCTGTATTTGCTATTACTGTCTGAGAGGTGGAGCCGAAGTACGAGGGTGAACTCCCACCCGATGTCATTCCTATTCTGCAAGAGTTCGCTGATATTTTTCCCGAGGAGCTTCTCGAGGGACTCCCACCCATGCGGGATATTCAGCATGCTATCGACCTGATTCCGGGCTCCTCATTGCCCAATCTTTCTCACTATCGCATGAGTCCCACGGAACATGCCGAGCTAAAACGGCAGGTCGATGAGTTGATGCAGAGAGGGTCTGTTTGGGACAGCATGAGTCCGTGTGCTGTTCTCGCATTACTCGCCCCAAAGAAGGATGGCACGTGGAGAATATGCATTGATAGTCGTGCCATCAACAAAATCACCGTGAAGTACATGTTCCCTATTCCTCGCCTAGACGATATGCTAGACATGATGACCGGTGCCACTATCTTCTCGAAGATCGATCTTAAGAGTGGTTACCACCAGGTGAGGATTAGGCCAGGTGATGAGTGGAAGACCGCATTTAAGACCAAGGATGGTCTATATGAGTGGTTGGTTATGCCCTTTGGGTTGACCAATGCCCCTAGCACTTTCATGCGACTCATGACTCAGGTCCTTCGACCTTTCATTGGAGTCTTTGTGGTTGTGTATTTTGAGGATATCCTTATATATAGTTGCACTAAAGGGGACCACTTGGACCATCTAAGGCATGTATGTCTGCTTTTGAGGCGAGAGCAGTTGTTTGCAAACCCACAGAAGTGTGCCTTCATGACACCTCAGCTTACCTTCTTGGGTTTTATTGTGTTTAGTACTTGGGTCTTTACCGATCCGGAGAAGGTCCGGGCCATTGTTGATTGGCCGGAGCCCCGTACGGTCCATGATGTCCGCAGCTTCCATGGCCTTGCGATGTTCTATTGTCGTTTCATCCGTGGATTTAGCTCCGTCACTGCCCCGATCACGGACTGTATTCGGAAGGGCACGTTTGTATGGACAAAGGCCGCAGCTGCTGCCTTCAAGGACATCAAGGAGCGCATGACCCAGCCACCGATCCTTCGATTTCCAGATTTCTCGAAGGTGTTTGAGGTCTCGTGTGATGCGTCGGGTGTTGGGATAGGAGGAGTGTTGAGCCAAGAGGCCCACCCAGTCGCATAATTCAGTGAAAAGCTGAATGACGTGAAACTGTGATACCCCACTTATGATAAGGAATTCTACGCAGTTGTTCAGGCTCTTAGGCATTGGAGGCACTATCTATTACATCAGGAGTTTGTCTTATACTCCGATCATGAGGCTTTGAGGTACCTCCATTCCCAAACGAAGCTTAATGCGCATCACAGCCGATGGGTTAAGTATCTCCAGCAGTACCCATTTGTGCTTAAACATAAGGCTGGAGTGGAGAACAAGGTGGCCGATGCCTTGAGTCGGCGTGCTTGTCTGCTGACCACCATGAGTGTCGAGGACATAGGGTTAGAAAAGATGAGAGAGGCCTATGTTGACTATCCTAACTTCGGTCAGATTTATACCACTCTCCAGGCCGGACCCTCGAGAGATCATGATGATTATGTGCTCCCGGAGGGTTACCTCATTTGAGGAGGCAGGATTTGTGTTCCCCGAACTTCGGTTCGAGACTTCTTACTCTGAGAACTACATGCGGGAGGTCTAGCCGGCCACTTTGGTCGGAACAAGACTATCGAGGCTGTTGAGCACATATTTTATTGGTCGAGCTTGAAGCGTGATGTTGCTCATATTGTGGCCCAGTGCCGTACATGTGCTATAGTCAAAATGAAGAAGCAAAGCTCTGGCCTTTATACGCCTCTCCCCGTGCCTGATGCTCCGTGGCATGACGTTAGCATGGGTTTTATCTTGGGATTGTCACGTACCTCTAGGAAGTACGATTCGGTCTATGTGGTGGTTGACCGGTTCTCAAAGATGGCTCTTTTCATTCCCTGCTCGAAGACTTCGGATGCTTCGAGGGTAGCCCGCCTTTTTCTTACTCATGTGGTGTGCAAGTTTGGGTTGCCTTGTACCATAGTTTCTAACCGTGATGTTAGATTCACTAGTTATTTCTGGAAGACACTGTGACATATGTTGGGTAATCACCTCAAGTTTTTCACTGCATATCACCCCCAGACAGATGGTCAGACCAAGGTGGTCAATAGAAGTATGGGTGACCTTTTAAGGTGTCTTATCAGGGACCGTGTAGGGGATTGAGAACTCATACTACCACTGGCAGAATTTGCATATAATGATTCGGTTAACAGGTCTACCGGTATGAGTCCATTCGAGATTGTCACAGGTCGTAGGCCTAGGAAGCCAGTGGCTCTTGTTCTCATGCCCATTCATGCACGAGCGTCTGAGTCTGCCGAGTCTTTTGCTAGGCATATAAGGAGTTTTCATGACGACATCCGTCGTCACATTGAGGCCAGCAATGCACGGTATAAGGAGTTAGCCGATGCCCATCGACACAACCGAGAGTTCCAAGAGGGTGAATATGTCATGATCAGGGTAAGACCTGAACGGTTTCCCTCTGGAACCGTAAAGAAATTACAAGCTCGCGGAGCCGGTCCATTTAGAGTGTTGAAACGTGTTGGATCCAATGCGTATGTTGTGGACCTGCCCGAGGAATATGGTATAAGCTCAACTTTCAATGTGTCGGATCTAGTTGCATATAGGGACCCAACGGTGATCCCTGGTGAGCCTTTTGAGACATCTCCTCCCATTGAGAGTGATTCCTCACCTGAGTGTCCACCACCAGCCACATTTCCACAGCAGTGAGAGCATATCGATCATATACTGGATGAGCAGGTGACAGTTACCAGGAGTGGATCCTACCCGCGCTACCTAGTGCGTTGGAGAGGGTGACCCGCCACTGAGGATACTTGGATTACCCATGGAGAGTTGCAGCGGATAGATCCGGACCTATTGCAGCGCTACCAGAGCAATGCTGACCCTTACTCGACAGGGTCGAGTTTCTCCCACCCGGGGAGAATTGGTGCGGACACCAGAGCGAGCGAGAAGCACGAACCGGCGAGTCGTCGGTACCGTACGCGGAGCACCACTCGGGCTATCTCGGCTTCCATCTGGCTTGAAGACAGTCTGGAGACTCCCCCTTGAGTCTCAGAATTTATAGTATTCATTGGACTTGTTTGTGTGTAGTGTGTATTTTATTCGGTTTGTAATTTGGATTGTAACATTCGTTTATTTCTAATTTGGGACCACCTGGGCCCCGCGGGTCCCCTACCCCTTCTCTCATTGATCCACCTCACCTCTAGGGCCCATGTGGGGTCAGTCAACCTTCCATTGTGGGTTTCTAGAAGAGTTGGACTAAGGGGGGGACAAGAGGTTAACAAAGTCTAAAGTGGAACTGATAAGTGTGTATTTTTACATATTAATTCATCATTATACACATTTTTATGAGCTTAAATAATAATAAATATACACTTATTACACTTACTTTTAATTCAAAGTCAAATATTTAATTTTTTGAAATCAAATAATTTTAATAATAATATTTACTTATTTATGTAGGCACTCGGTACGAGGGAAGCTACAAGAAACAAATATAAAGAAAAAAAAGGAAAATAAAATTATATGTTGAACTGGGCCAAAAGCCCATGGAGTTGTTCAAAAAGAAAAGAAAAAAATAGAAAAAAATAAATTTATTTGACATTTTTTAGGATTTTTCTAAGCTATATATGATATATATATATATGAATATATATATATTATATCTATAATATATAATATATATATATATATAACTAATCTAATGAGTGTGTGTGTGCGTTTGTGTTGCAGGAAGAAGATGCTGACGCCGGCGTTGGCACGGGCGACGAGGGCGCGGTCAGCGCGCCCTCACGTGGTCAAACGCGCGAAGCTCGCGTGGAGGAGCAGGTAGGCGCCGTGGGCGCACCGGGCCCACGCGGCGGTCGGGCGGCCGGGCGGCGCACCAAGGGCCCACGCGGGCGCGTCTCAAGCGATGAGCAGGCGGCCGGCGCACGCGGCGCGCACGGCCGGCCAGGAGAGAGATAGAGAGAGAAAGAGAGAGGAAGAAGGAAAAAGGAGTAGAAAAAATGAAAATAAATACAGAAAAATCAGAAAAAAATATCCAAGTGTGCAACACATGTTGGCACACAATTCTGAGTCAACAAATGCAGCAATTCAACAAAAGAGGCAATGAATGTTCACATGGAATGGGGTTGTTGTTTTAACACCCTATAAAAGGGGGCTTCAAATGTAATGAAAGGAGTAGTTAGGAGAGTAGCTAGGAGTAGTTGCTAAGAGTTGGAATGAGATTGATTTGTGTTCTTGAAGTTCTTGCTTGTTGGCCTTAGTAGAGCTTCATAGGAGTTATGTTTTGAGAGCTTTTGATGTCAAGTTTGTAAGTTGATATTATTTTAATGAATGGTTTGTTTTAGAATTTAGTCCTTTCTTAGCCTCATTACTTGTTGTTCTGATCTCCATTTTATTTTCTTGTCTTCACAAACGTTGTTCATCTTTAAGTGTTCTTCAATTTCTCTTTCTACCATTTCCTTTAATTCTTTCTAACTTGTGAGTTATTTCCCGTTTTCTTAAGTGCTATTCTATGTGATTACTGTTCATACGAGGTGATACCTTTTAGTATTCTTCTGTTTTGAAGCTTTTCCAATCCTCTTTTTACTCTGAGTTCTTCATGAAAGTTGTTCTTCTCTTGTAGATCTAAAATTTCTTCGTCTACCACTTCTTCTAAATTTTCTTATTTTGAGAGTTATAATTAATTTTTCACTGTTCTAATTTCTGCCATATTACTGTTCATCCGCACTGATAGCTCTTGAGTTTTTCACATTTTTTGCTATCTTCCTCTCGTTTTCTATTTCTATGTTCTTCATCAAACTTCTTCATATTTTCATTCTCTACAACTTTCATTTATTCAACTTCTTCTAATTTCCTCTACATTTTAAGTTATTCTATTTCTTCCAACCCCCTATTTTCAATAGAATTCTGTTATGTTTTCAACATTGCTTTGTTTCTAGTTCTATCCAACCCCTCTCTTCACAAGTTCTTCACTCACACCCAAAGCGGTAGTCATCTTCCGATCATCTCACGGCGTCGACTTCCAAGGCGGAGCGATCTTCATCCAAGGCTCGGCGAGGAAACGACGGCATTCTTCATCCATTGGCTAAATATTTCCTTCACTTTTCTCTTCTTATGCAAAGTCGCAATTTAAGTTTCTTTAGTGATAATCGCACTCAAAAGACAACAATTGGTTTGCAAGCATAAGGATATTTTCCAACATTGATCTATAAAGATTATTTCTTCCCCGTGGGATCGACCTGTTCTTACCACTTTACTCGTATTTTCAAAATCATTTAAGTGAGTGAGTGCGGTTGTATACATTTTAAAATTTATGTGGCACGCCATTTTTAAACGACGGGTGTCGAGCGCATCAGGAACCACCCAAAGTCAAGGGGGCGCCCCTCTTTTAACGTATTTTATTTGGTTTGTATTTTTATTTTAATTTGGTCCAAACCACATGGGGGAATAAAATGTGGACTCCCTCTTTTACCCCCCCCCCCAAGGGTTAGTTGATGTCTTTTTGCATTTCATATATATTGCTTGTATTTTCATTTTGAAGGGAATTAATGCATATGAAAATCTGAATTTTGTTGGAAGCCTAGCAAGGGCCGCCCTCTCTCTCTCTCCTGTTTTCTTCTTGTAGCTAGGAAGGCTCTGTTCTGAGGTGGGAAGCCTCATCTATCTAGTGTGGAGTTCGTCGTTGCCGCCGCTGCCGCCATCGAGTCGCCGTTGCACCGCCACCGCCTCCGCCGGTATTCTGCCAATCGGGTGACATCAGGCCATTCTCGGATTTTTAGCTCTCAGCCATGAGTTCATCTGGAGCCCAAACTTTCAGGGTGAGTTCCAGGGGTCTTCAACACGTCCCAGAAAATTTGGTTGCATTTCAAGCGTCCATTTTGTAATTTTCCATTTTCGTTCTTCCTTTCCATCCAGATCTATCAGCTTTCAGTCTAGATTCATAGTAACTCTGAGTTTCCACTTTTCGGACCTCTTCTTGATTTTTGCTTGAGTCCCCAATTTTACTGGAGGTTATTTCCACCACCTTCTCCATCCACTAATTTTGGTGGAATTTATAAAGTCCTTCACCTATTTTCTAAAAATCACTTTTAGATCTTCACTCAGTTCTATCTGCCTCTGTCTAGATCCGACCATCCACTAGTATAAAATATCTTTTTCCATCCAAACCTCCACCCAATTGGTCATAAGAATTATTTTCGTTTTCCTCTCTCTCCCCTCTACAACTTTCATGAAGAGCTCGAGATCTGAATCTGAGGTCTACTTTGCGTTCAATGCCAACTCTCAGGAAACTTTCTTTCTGTCCGGCCGGATCTGAAACAGAGATCAGTCCGGTTCATAAATCTGCCAACAAAAGTATAGTCCCTACGAATTCTCTAGAGTCATAGAGGGTCGAAGGATTTCGAGAGAGCTTTCTAATGATATCTCTTGTGCGTCGATCCGACGTCAGGAGTGATCGCAGCGACAGATCTCGCCGGATCACGCGCGGTAAAACAGAAGCAGCAGATCCGTGGGGAGCAACTCCAAGACTTCGAGATCGGAGCTGATCGGCCTCCGACCGGTGTTCCAACCTGGCCTCCGTCCAGGGGAGCGCACCACCAGGTGTCACCATTACAGCGGGACCCACCCCGTCAGGTTCGGAGGATTGAGCAGCACGTGGGCCCCACGAACCCGCAGGTCGCGCCGTCCGGACAGCACTAAAACGCGGGTTTCGGCACCGTCAGAGCGACATCAAGATGCTGCCCATCAATCCAATTCCCGCTACTCCCAGGCCCCACATGTGACCTGTTACCTCCCTGCGTGGAGTGGGTCAAAACTTTGTACCGCTGTAAAAATTTATTAACCGGGAGTACGGAATTGGCCGGGGTTGTCTTCCCCACGCCGGGAGCGTGGAGGTACGATCGAAACTTCTTGGCATTACTTTGCTTAGCTAGTATATGATCATAGGCCACTGCTAAGTGCGATAGGAATCTAGCCCGTGAGCTCATGTCACCGCTGTGAGCGAGAGAGTGACTCGTCCCGTGGCTCGATCCGAGCACGGAAGTGAGTCGACCACCCTTGACTCTGCCGGTTTCTCAACCGCGCGGATCCACGCTATCCCTCGCTTGGGACGATGAGTGAGCTTACGTTTCTGTTAGCGACGTATAGCCCATAGGAACTCTTAGTGTCGGGCCGAAGTGTCTCTCCTATTCGTATGTTGCTGGTCGCGTCTGCACGTAGAGTCTGAGATCCGCATTACTTAGAGTCGGTCCTCTTGTCCGTCCCGCATCAGTGGGCTTCTACGATTTACCCATGCTTTATTCGACCATTGGACGATATAGGGAAGGCTTTAGGAAAGATAACCCAGCCAAAGAAAACGAAAGGATCAAATCTGGGATATTTAACTTCCACTAGGATTCTTATATCACACAAGGACTCCATACCCTATAAATAAAGGCCCCCAAAGAAGCAACGATGGTGTTGTTGATGCTGCTACATCTGAAGGAGGAGATTCCTTCTCCTTGATCGTGGCAATCTGCTCCTCCTACGTTGTCCTGTACGTGAGAAGGGGTACTGCTGCTCTTCTTCCTCTTCCTCCCGTCGTCTTCCTCCTGCTGCTACAGCGTTACAGTCACGGGCGGCTGCAGCATCGTCTTCTTCTACCTCCTTGTTTGCATCATTTTTTTCCTCTTTCCACACGTTAAAGGTAGGTGATCTCTATAAACCCAGGCAAAACACGATTAACCATTGAAGCATGCATGCATATCCTGCTACCTTCTTAATAGAATTTTATGTTTCATGCTCTCCCAATCTATTTTTATGTAGGTTTTCTCCTAACCCAGATCAAACACGATAAAACATCTATAACCAACCTCCATGTTCATGAAATCATATTCTTGTTTAGTTCCTTGCACGTTCCTGCATGTATTTTATACGTTTTGCATGTTTCTATCGCGTTTAAACTGTTATGCTTGTTAATTAATGAATTACACACATCTTTAAAATTTCATAACCCAAAAACCATGAGCCAAAAAATTAGGACATGCATATTTTAAGAATCCCCATATTTTTCTCTTAATTTTCATATTTTTTAATTCATGAAAATTTTGATCGTTTAAAAGTAGCACTGTTCATTGGTTAAAATCTCTCATGAACTTTAAAATTTTATATCTATTAAATCGGGCAAGATAAAATATTGATATATATATGGTTAGAATCCTTATATTTTTCTCCTATTTGTCATGTATTTTATTTTACTAAATTATAATTAAATTAAAACTGACACTATTCATCCATTAAAGAATTGACCATAATAATTTTGAGGTCCATTCTGGTAAACCTTTTCATCTGCCCTTATCAGGTACCTTATTCTCCATTATGCCCACCTTTCCTTTACAAATACCTTTTTTTTTCTCTATAATAATGTCTTCTCCACGTAATAATTCAGAATGTGCGTCAGTTTGCATCGACATTATTTTATTTTCCATTATTTTTAACGTCAACACGTACAGCCGCCCATTCTTACGCATGTAAAACTTATTAATATCTTTAATATCCTCTTTCATCTTCCTTCTTCTGGGAATCGGTTAAAATGATGCCCTTTCTTTTGTTTTTAAAAAATTCAAGAACACTAGGAATGTGCGACCATATGAATAGTCGCTAATTTATTTTCTTTTATTTATCTTCCGTTGCATTGGTCGCACATTTTAATTTCAACAAATTATATTTAAATCTTAGAAAATTCACATCTTACGATCAAAGTTAGTAAAAATTACAATACATATATTTTCATGATCCTTATAAATTCCTCTTAATTACCTTGTATTTAGTTCTAAAAATCTCTTTTTATTTGAAAAAATGCTATTGTTCATCACCGAAATGAATAGTAACCCGTTTAAACCGTGAGCCTATAGCCACCATAGATAAGTTACTATAGTTAGACTATTATCACCCTAGTACCTAGTCTTTTCTCTTTTTTGTAAAAGCACCAAACGACAAACGGTTACGGGTGACATTTTTATTATGTCTTTTCTAATTATTTTATGTTATTATTGTCTATTAAATAAATCAAATTTGCATCTTTACCATCGACACGTATTAAGGAACTAGTGTCTCTTTATAAGGACACTAATTTGAATTAACTTTATATTAATTTGGTTAATCCTATAATTGGCATCTTTTCAAAGAGACGTGATTCTAGAATTAATGCTCGCTCATGCTGACGCGAATTCTTGTCTCTGTGTTTTTTATTATCACTGTTTTCATCCCATATTGCAGGTCCCTTGGTATCATGGCCTCAAGGCCGAGGCGTGGTCCCTGTTTTGTGATTTATCGCTTACCCTCTATCTCTTGGTGAGGTTTGGACCCTCCGTCGGATACTCCTTCCGTCGGACCGAGACTTTCTTCATTGAGACCTCTGTAAGACTCCGCTAGTCTTGGAATCCCTCAAGACAGCTAAGCAGGTTGTACCCTAAAAATCATGGAATCCATGTTAGTCATGTCACTCTGAAGAAACATGATGCCCTAGCCATCATAGAATGCCCGATGGGTTTCTATGAGAACGTAGACACTGTCAAGAATTGGTGTCTGGGACAGTTGTCGCCATTTATTGAATTACTGTCCATATAGTGGACGGGAATTCTGAAATTCACGGCATCCTGAGTGGACGTCAATTTACCTAGATTACTGCATTTCGTGCTCTGATTTTCCGTTAATTCCTTTGAACTTGGCCGCTAAATAACGACTAGTGAATATTAGGCTTTCGGCCGCATGATTGTTATTGTCCAGTAGGGCGGAAGTCCTAAACTAATGATAACCCACGAGGAAGACCGCTGGCTCATGAGGTAAAACGAACTAATGAATAGACCCGTGAGGAAGACCATTGGCTCATGCGATACACTGGAACAAGCCCATGAGGAAGACCACTACCTCATGCGGCACACTAAATAAATAATGAATACACCCATGAGGGAAGACCACTGGCTCACGAGGTAAAAGAAATTATTGATAAACCCATGAGGAAAGACCACTAGCTCATGAGGTGAAATATATCATTGATAAACCTACGAGGAAAGACTACTAGCTCATTAGGTAATTCTTGAACTGACTTGAGTGCTTGATAATCATGAATTCCTACCCAAGAAAGGGTATTTACTAGATAATCAATAGCCAATATCTGGTGACATGATGTGGAAACTCCATGCTTGATATATCTTGCAACTCAGTTCAACCCCTCTTGCTAGTTATTTCATGCCTTGTTCTATTGCTATATTCTCTACATTGACTCGCATTCATTCATGCATGATCATAGTACATTGCATAAGATGTTAATTACTTTAAGAAAGTCTGGATCATAGAGATGTAATTCCTACTGAGTGTTCGCTCACCTAGTATTTTTTAATATTTTTCAGGTAATAATGAAGAAGAATGCAATCACGATAGGTAAGGGCAAGAGTGAAGAGAGCTTCGGCCACTTAGACGAACCCTATAGTCTTATGTCGTGTTTAGTTAGTTTGTAATTTTCTTTTATTGAGCCTGTTAGTCTGAGTTAAATTGTAATAAATTTATATTTGGAATTTGAATGAAATTTATTTCCTCAAATTATAATGTGCCTTTATGGTTTACTCTAATTATTCATGACTATTCGCTGCCACGTTCCTAGCATATTTCTGATGCTATCGGTTCGGGGTGTGACAAAGGTCCTCTAAGATATGTATTAATGAGGATGAAAATCCTCAATCCTACCAGGAGGCGATCCGTAGTACAGACTCCGAGAAATAGAAAGAGTCAATGGATTCAGAGATCCAGTCCATGTACACCAACAAAGTTTGGAACTGGGTTGATGTACACGAAGGGAAAGTCCCTATCAACTGCAAGTGGATATTCAAAAGGAAGATCGGTGCAGATGGATACATTGACACATACAAGGCCAGATTAATGGCGAAGGTGATGTGACACCACCTTGGGGGTGACAGCCACTCGACCGATGCCCTTGGACCTACAACCCACAAGCATGCAATTTTGACGGCGGACTCACTCGAGCGGACTCACCCGCTTGGCGCACACTAGGGCCCGTAGACAACCCGGTGATGGTGGTGAGGGTCCGGGATGGGACCTCGCTGCTCCGAGGGTTGGCTAGCCTAAGATTGAACCCCTAAGGGCCCTGGGATTCCCACTCTCGGTGGCGGCCAGCACACCAAGGGCGTGGGGTATAGTATCTCTCTCACAACTCACCTGCGGTAGCACTCAATTGATGTAAATTTGGGACTGGGCACTCTCTCACCGTCCGACGAAGCTAAGAGGAAATACTAATTAATCAAGATAAATCAGTAAAGAGAGGGGGGCAGGAGCTCACCTGATCAGCGTGAACACGCTGATCCCAGCCGGAGATGATGACGAGCGGGGAGGCATGGGCATGCACCCGCACGCCGCGTCGGTGTAGCTTCGGATGACGACTTGCTAATACATGCACTACGTCCCTTGCAAGGGGGTTGGACTAGGGGTGGGAGAGTAGAGTTACAACTAAAATGTACCTCCACATAGGGAGGGGCGCTCAGCCGGCCAGGCGGGGAGGGGAAAACTGAGCTAGGAACTAATTGGAAGGCGGTTGTCGGTTCTGTCCGCTCTCTGGAACAGGGGACAAGCAGTCGATGTCGTCACCGCTGCAGCCACTCCCAAACTCCGTTTGCTATGAAACCAGTGGCAAAACCTCTTGGGTTGGCCCAGGAGGACATCAAATTTTTGGGATGAATTCTGGTTTCCGGCGATGGTCGGGGCAGGGCCGTGAGTAGGGTCTCTGTTCTCGGGTTCTGTCTACTTCAGCACCACTGCTGCAGGAAGACGAAGTAGCCACGGGTGCTCCTGGGCTCTGATTCAGGCGTGGCTAGAGTCACTGGATTCGTTGTCGAGCCCTCTTAGAAATGAGACCCGCGAGGATATTGGAACAGCTCAGAGTAGATAGGGACAGCCCGAACAGTGATCAGGGGTCTATTTAGTCCCAAAGTGGACAAAACAGCGCACCTGAGGGAGAAAATTGAGAAATTACTGCTCCGGATGTTGAACGGGGTGCCGTTTCTTGGTAATGGAAGAAGACTTGTCGTAGAAGCTGTCAGCCAAGTGGCGCCTCAAGAAGCATAGGAATGTGGCTGTGAAAGCTTCTAGAAGTTGCTTCAGGTTGTTGACCGGAACTATCCTGTGCAGTCGGAGAAGAACGGCTCTCCTTGGCAGTCACGAACTCATACGGAGACGAGATTACCACTGTTGCAAAGCTGACAGGAAGACGAATCCATCAGTATATGATATGCCTCAAGGAGCTTCACGGTGACATCGTGGGAGCCTCTGCAAGTTGATGGGACACTACGGCCTGCGAGTTGGAACAGGCTGGTTGAAGATGATAGGTGGGAAATGGGGTAGATGAGAGGGGTAATGGGGTGGATGGGTGTGGGGGTGACCCTAGGCTATGAGGGGGTCTGGGAGGAGGCAAACCAGGGTAAGGAACGGGGAGAATGGAGGCTAATAAGGGGTCTAGCAGGTGGTGGGAGGGAGAGCTGCGAATTTGGTGTTGGGAGGGAAAGAGAGAGGAAGATCTCTCTCCCTTGGGGAGTCTAGGGCATGGGGGAGGAGAGAGTGGAGGGAAAATATTCAAATGTGATGTCCCGCGATCAGCGACACCCAAGAGGGAGGTGAATTGGGTGTTTTTCAATTTTACGAAAACTTTTGGTCTTTTTGAAATATGTGATATAATGCTAGTTAAGAGATACAAAACTATATGATCATAAATCGGATTTATCAAACTTAATTAGATGATGATGTAGATTATGCAAGATATACGTGGATAAATCCGGAATCATAATTATACTAATCACTCACGTAGAATGGAGGTAGAAGAAAAGGATCAAATCACACAATCCAAAACACAATGCATAGCGATTTTTAAGGTTGTTCGGATGCAACGACGGTAATCCTACGTCCACCCCTCACCAAACCCGGTGAGGTTTCACTCGGGGATAAATCCCCAAACGGAGATGACGCTCCAACCACACGCACAGGACAACGCTTGCACACACACACAGGGACGTGCCCCAACACACACACACACACACACACGGAGATGAGGTCTCCAACACAATCCAACAAGCGGATCACCAACACAAATACCCGTTGCTACAAGTGCAGCAAACCACACACACGAGACAGAACGGATCTAAAAAGACCCACACACATACAGACACAGATCTAGGAAGATCCACGCACACACATGAATCAAATACAATACACACACAAATGACCACGGATCCAACAACGATCCACACACACACACGAGTTTGCAGTTTATAAGAAACACAAATATGAAACTTAAAACACAATAAGGCACAGTTGAGAAAAACTCTTGATTTGGCTCCCCCCGAATGTATGTTGATTGATCTTTGAATGATGCTTGCTTCTTCAGTTCATTGGAAGTTGATGGCTTCAGATGGACCTTGAATCTTCAGCTCCTAGATGAAGAGTTGATTCACAGAACACTATTCACGGCTACAGTAACCGTTCCTTCTTCCTTGGACAACTTCTTTGATCTCCTTGATCCTTGCTTGCTTCTTCTCTTCCTTTGAGATTGCTGGCTTCAGATGGAGCTTGAATACCTTCAGATGGATTAAGAGGTTGCTGGATGAAGTACTGTTCACGGAGGGTTGTAGCAGCCTTCTTCTTCCTTTGATAGCCTTCCCCTTTGATCTCCCTTGAAGCCCTCTTGGATGGTTAGGGTTATTGGCTCCAATGAGATGCTTTATAACCTTTGAATGGTCCATGGATAACCCCCATACCAGATCCACAAATCCCTCCTAGATTGGGGGCAATGGGATTAAAGAAATGGGTGAAAGATTCCTCTCCACAAGCTTGAAATCGAAGTCAACAAAAGGGGGCTCGGGACTGGCGGTCGACCGGAAGGCATGGGGCGGTCGATCGGAACCTGCTGCAGCCAGAAGATTTTGGCTCTGGAAAAATCGGTGAATTGGCCCTACAGTGGCGGTCGACCGAAATCTGTAAAATCTCCATCTTTTCGGTTCTGGGAGATCCGGTCGACCGGACGCCTAGGGGCGGTCGACCGCTACCTGCAAAGATTGGAATTTTTAGGCTCTGGCAAATCTGGTCGACCGGCCAAGATGTGTTGGTCGACCGAAAACACCTATACCTGCAAAAATGAAGTGTTAGCTCAAAGAAACATGTCCATAATTCAAGGGCTTCATGTCCATATCAAATCCATACATTTTGGGATTGAATTCACTTGGTTTATGCATTTGAAACGTCTAAACCATTTGAGCATTTCTAAATTTTATTCCGGGGGCTCTGCCCCTAGAAACGCAAGGGGTGCTCCCCCCTTGACCCCCTCGACCTGATCGGGCAGGTCGATCCGTGGGCGAGGGCGCACGATGGCCAGAAGGGTTTCATGTTTGATATGCATGAATGAGGTGTATTAAGAAGAGGTATATGAGATACACATGGCGAGATCGATGCTAAGATAAGGTAAGAGTCTCACCAATGGTTCTTGACATTAAATGACATATACCACCTGTTTTGGATTGTAAAGGAGCAGGGTGCTTATCCACACATTTGGTTCACCAGGTCACTATCATGAGTTTAATCCTACAAGCAAGATAGTCAGGGTTAATACCATGCTTGTTCACATTAAAGAGGTTATGAAACCTGTTGCCTCTTGTAAAATCAACATATGCAAACCAAGGATAAAGATCATGTAACCGTTCCCATTTGCCATCTAAACCATACATAGATATCAAGAGCATGAGCAATCAACCACAAGTTTGGCTATCATCACTTAATCACATATTAAGTTTAGTTATCATCAAAATAATAACTTAACAATCACAACAATCATCAAAACCATAACTCAACAAAATGTCCCTTAGGAGCTGCAGGATTGTGTGGGGAATAGGGTGGATTGTGTTGGGGAGAGGGAGATTGTGTTGGGAGAGCCAAGATTCTTCTAGGGAGGGAGGAGATTTGGTGGTAGTTGGGAGAGGGGGTAATTAATGCTCATAGGGAAGTGAAGGGTCTCTAGATGAGGTGGAGGGTGATGGATGAGGTGGAGGATGATGTGGAGGGGTGAGGAGAGAGAAAGGGGCGTATGTTTTAGAGAGAGAAAGTGGAGGAGAGAGAAAATGGCTTCCTAGAGAGAGACGTAGAGAGAGGGGGGGTAGGGGCTTCTCACCCACTCAATTGGCTTCTCACCAAAAGAAGAAGATTTAAGTTGGACACTAGAAATTTTGAATATTCATTCATTCATTAACTTCAAATGAGGAGATGGGGGTCCTATTTATAGGGATCCCATAATTTATAATAAGTCCCTGACTTTAGTACTAATGATAAATAACCAAGGGGAAAGGGGGTACCCTTGGGCCTAGCCCAATGAATTGGGCCCATTCACTAACTTTAATCGATCTAATGACACATAACTTAGGTAAATGACTCATTAACTAAGGTACATGACTCAAATAAAAGGGAAAATATAATGAAATGACTAAAAAATATGAAAATTACATGACTCGACTCAGAACAATGTGACGGACACAATGGAACCATGCCAGTGAGCAATCGGAGCTGTGGAAAAATGTGAAGGGCGAGAGATGCCCCCATCAGAAGGGGTATCGTCAAAGACAATGCATTGACTATGACGAGACATTTTCACTAGTGGCCATGGTTAAGTCAATCAGAATCCTCTTTGTCATTCCTACATACCTGGATTATGAGATTTGGCAAATTGATGTGAAACCAGCTTTTCTTAATGGAAATCTGTCAGAAGAGGTGTACATTGTACAGCCTGAAGGATTCACCTCCAAGCTTCATCCTAATAAGGTATGCAAACTTCAAATGTCTATTTATAGATTGAAGGAAGCATCTCGGAGCTGGAACTTGAGATTTGATGAGACTGTCAAATCTTTCAGCTTCCATCGGAATGAAGATGAACCCTGTGTTTACGAGCAGGTCAGTGGGAGCTCTGTGACCTTTATAGTCCTATATGTTGATGACATCTTACTCATTGGGTATGATGTAGGGATGTTGACATCAATTAAGTCCTGGTTGTCCAAGACCTTCTCCATGAAGGATTTGGGAGAAGCATCCTATGTGTTGGGCATAAGGATCTACCGACATAGAAACTATCCTTAGAAGGTTCAGGATAGAAAATTTCAAGAGAGGTCTCATTCCCACGAGACATGGAATTTACCTATCCAAGGGGATGAGCCCTAACACATCTAACGAGGTGGCACACATGAGTAAAGTGCCCTATGCTTCGGCCATAGGGTCAACCATGTATGCAATGCTATGTACACGACTTGATGTTGCCAATACTTTTAGCATTGTCAATAGATATTAGGCAGATCTAGGCAAGGAGCAGTAGAAGGTAGTAATGATGTGACACCACCTTGGGAGTGATAGCCACAAGGCCAATGCTCCTTGGACCTATGATCCGCAAGCATGCAACTTTGACGGCGGACTCACTCGTGTAGCGCACACAATTGCTTGTAAGCCAACTGGCGATAGTGAAGAGGGTCCGAAGTGGGACCTCGTTGTTCTGAGGTTTGGCTAGCTTGAGGTTGAATCCCTAAGGGTCTGGGATGCCCAAACCAATGGGCGGCCAGCACTCTGAGGGCGTGGGATGAAGGGTAGCTCTCACAACTTACTCCACGGTGGTTGCTCTATTTGGTGAAAATTTGGGACCGGGCACTCGCCTCACCGCCCGACGGGCAACTTAGTAGTGATACTAAACTAAGCAAAGGTAAGCCAGCAAGGGTGTAACCAAGTGCTCACCTGATCGGTGTGAAGACACCGATAACCGCCGGAGACGTGGCGAGCGGGGAAACGTGGGTATGCGCCCGCACGCTGCATCGATGGCGCTTGACCTGAAATGGAATTCACAACACAACTTCCTTACGCAGGAGGGATGGACTAAGGGTGGGGAATTTAGAGTTACAACCAAACACTACCTCCACACAGGGAGGGGCTGTAAGCCGGCCTAGCGGGGTGGGGGAGCTAAGTTAGAAACTGAATTGCCGAGCTCCGCCAGTTCTGTCACCTTCAAGAACAGCTTGACAGACAGTATATGATAGCGTCGCCACGGGCTCTGCCAAACTCAGAAGAGGTCAAGATCGGTGCCGAAACTTTCTGAGTTGACCCAGGAGGACGTATGAATTTTTGGAGAATTTCCTAATGACATTGCTGGCTGAGGCAGGGTTAGGAACAAGACTGATCTACTCTGGTTCTGGGTGTTCCCAGAGTGCTGTTGTATGAAGACGAGGGCACCACAAGCACTCCCGAGCTCTGATGAATGTGAGATTGAAGCCGTTGCGATAGTGGTCAAGTCCTCTTCGATTCAGGACCAACGGGGCTGTCGTCGGAGGTCGGAGCTGACCGCGAAGATAGGAACAGTGGAAGGGTGTCGGACTTGGCTCTGGAGGAACTGACCTTGCGCACCTTGGGGAGAAAATATGGAACTCTCGACTCCGGGGTCCAAAAATTACTCTGCTTCTTGGAGAGGGCAGGGGACTTGAAGGAAGAGCCCTCAGCCAAACAGCACCCCAAGAAACTCAGGGTGCTGGTCGTGGGAGTCTCTGAAAGTCACTGCTGGTTGTCTTCCTGGGAGGAAATGCATAGTCTGATGAAGATGACTCCTCTGAGCAGCTCTAAAGTCGAACGATGATGAGACTACCTCGCCTACGAAGCAGCATCATCAAGCTTTCCAGTAGTATAAGGTACACCACCAGAAGATGCGCGGTGAAGACGTGAAAGCCTCTGAAACTCGACCCTTGACTGCTGCCTACGAGCTGGTGTTGGATCTGCAACTAACCGAGGGTGAATGGAGTAGGATAGGGGTTGGTGGGAGTGGCTGGGAGAGGGAGGGGGCGGGGCTAGCAGAGGGTGGTGGGCCTGGTGCGGCCTGCTCTCTAAGCACAAGGTGGATGATGGGGATGGAGGGGAGGCCGACCTAGGGTGGATGGGGGAGGGGGATGGAGTTTGGCCAGGGCTTGGGAAGGAAGATAGAGGGTGGAGGGTGACCAAGGGGGCTGGGGGGAGAGAGGGAATGGAGGGAAATTCAATTTTTGGGCTTGGGAGAGGTGGAGAGATGCTTGGGGAAGGGGAGTGAGTAGTTGGTGGTTGGATGGTGGAGTGGGGAGTAGTGGAAGCTACCTTGGGGTTGGGGTGGAGTTATGGAGGGGTGTGGGGAAATGAGGAGGCTCTTGAATGCGGGGAGTAGAGAGAGAAAGTAGGTGGGAGGGTGAGGAGAGAGAAAGGGGCACACCCCTCTTAGAGAGAGAGAGAGAGAGAGAGAGAGAGAGAGAGAGAGAGAGAGAGAGAGAGAGAAAGGGGAGAGTCACACTCCACTTGAAGAGGGAGAGGATTTCACTCAAATGTGAATTTTCTAATTCTCAATGCATTAGTTCTACAATGGTGGGGTTAGGGTCTATTTATAGGCACCCAACTTCTTACATGACCAAAATAACCCTGAACTAATGGACTAAAGACGAGACTGTCCTAAGGGGGGGCGCCCATGGGCCTAGCCCATTAGTTGGGCCCAATTGACACATGACTTATGCAAATGACTCCCTAACTTAGGTACTTGACTCAAATAAAAGGAAAATTACATGATAAGACTCAAATACGAAAATGAAAATACATCATATGACTTGAAATAAAGTGGCGAACAAGATGTAACACTGTTGGCGATCATCAGGAGTGTTGAAAAAATGTGGAAGGGCAGGAGATGACCCTATCATACCCCCGGGGTGCGGAGAACTCGATTCCGTCGAGTATGGGTCCACCGGGGTGGCGGCACACCAAAACAGCTTCGGGTAAAGCACGATCTCCCAACTCAACTCCGCGTCCCTAGTCGGGGTACGGCTCTTCAGCCTCTCAAGGTAGCTCGGGCACACCCTCTTACCGGAGATGGTACCCTGCTTGCCTAGTATTACCTCCGTGTGCTCACGTCAGGCTCTCAAGCTAATTGGTGGAGGCTCTCCGAAGGTGTCACTCTCAAAGGTAGGTAGAGGTTCGAGGCACTCACTAGCATCCACCGTGGTGCCCGTATAGGGTGTCGGGTCTGCCTCGTGGGAAGTGGGGTGAATCCCAAAGCCCATCGGTAAGTCCAACTTGTAAGCAGGTTGCCAAAGCCACTCGGAACTCGGGAAGGTCCATGTCCTCGTGCCCTTGATTTGGAGATGACCCTAGGGTAGACCCACTCCAATGTCACCATCACCAAGTTGCCTACTTGGAATCCCAAGTGGCGCTTACGAGCTGTTGCCTGCTCTTTGTGATCCTCACCGCTCGTTGCTAGATGCTTGCATGAATGCGTATGCCATGCACTACGATGTGGTGTGAGTGTGAAAAATATGGTGTGCAAAGGTGGACCGGGGCAACCATGGATGGCCCTATCATTCTTTAATGCCACGTTGACTTGGATGAGCTTGGGAGGACCGGGGCATCCATAGGTGTCCCTCTCATGCATGGGTGTGATGAATATCGGAGGACCCGAATATCCATGAATGCTCCTAACATACATAAGACCAATGGTTAATGGGGGAGGGCCGCTACACCCAAATATGGACCACTTGTGCTTCCTACTTGACATGTGGGTGATATAAATGAATTGACCCAACTTACTAATCATGCCAAGGGGTATGGTACGCCCAGACATAGGCACTCCTATCCCAAAAATGACCTTCATGTGTGGTGTTGTGGGATAGCCTTCGAACTTCCACTTGAAAGGGTCAAGGGGGTCAAGGAAGGTGTATAGCATGGAGTGGGGCACTTCCTCAATCCCTAAGTGTATATTACTCAAAGTTATGGCTCCCATGGTGTAACCCGAGTTTAGGAAGGGGTGGGCTTGGTCCAACATGGTGCTCTGGTTAGGGAAAGGTGGGTGGTGAGTAAGGTGGGGGTCACTTGGGTATAGGAAGGGGTTGAAGGGATCATGGTAAGGGCTACCAAGACAGAGGAACTCCATGTCCTCAAGGTCCTCACAAGGTGGTGAGTCATCATCCTCCAAAGTAATTGGTCCAAGGTTTCTAGTGGGTTGACGGTTCAAGGCACTTGGGGCCTCAATGGGTGGGGAATAGGCCGGGATTGGTTCTTCCTCCAAGGGGGGAAATAGGAGGATCTCACTAGTGCAATGCCCACTCGTGCAAATGGAGGTGATGGCGCCGATGGCGGGGTGGGTAAAGTTAATGGTGCTAGGCTCCGATGGTCCCATGGCTAGCAGGCCGGTCAAGTGGACTTGCCAATGTAGGAAATCAACTAGGTCTCATAAGTCTTCCACGAAGTAGAAGGTTTGAAAAGTGACATGGGGAGGCCAGGTGGGCACAATTTGGGATTGATATCCAAAGGGTGAGAGGTATGGTGGTGAGCTAGGATGGGTTTATTCGATGGGTATTTTATTTGTTCGGGTCAATCAACCAGTTAATTAATAAATAACCAACTGATTAGTTGACCGCGCAGGCGTGCCAGTCACATGAGTGACGAGTTTATTGTGTGCTCATTCTTGTTGACACCCGTTTTCTACCCATAAGTCGGGTCATCTCCTTATTCATTCAATATGATGCTCCGAGTTGTTCGCTTTTCATCGAGTCTCCTGATCAGTTGAAGCTTGTTTCTTGAGTCTTTTCCTGGATAAAGAATTGGCTCCCGGTGGCATTTCGTTGGATAAAGCTTAGCAAAACCCTTCTCTTCTTTCTTGAATCTCAATGCTAAATAACGGTCCCAGACAGGTGCGTCACTGCCTTCTAACGGATGGATCTTAGACCGTTACTCTTTGAAGAGTCCTAAAGCTTAAAGGCCACGTGTTCAGTGCTTACCCTGTTGAATCCACGTTGATAATAACGGTCTGTCGTGCAGCCGTTGTTTCCCTATGACGCCCTATGCCTTGGCCGTCATTTCCTTGAAGAGTCCAGCTTGTTGGGGCTTCTTTCCATTGATCTTATCTCTTTGGATAAGGTTGCAAATAGCGGTCGTTCCTTGATGCGTTACTTCCAAGTGGCGGTCTATCGTGCAGCCGTTACTTCTTTCCGGGAGTCCTGGCAGTTCAGGCCTTTTCTCTGCTACTCCGTGTTTGAGATAAGAACGTGGATTGACCTTATCTCTTTCTAATCCGATCCTCAGGACTTCCCGTTTGTTTCTTTGGACTCTTGGTGATATTATCCTCAAGGATTTGCTAAGACTTATCCCTTTTTCCTGCTGAATTATCCTCTACTCGACCTACGAGTTTTGAGGGTCTATAAATAGAACCCTTGAATTCATGGCCAAAGAGGAGGAGATTTTGATTCACGACGAAGTGCTGCCGAACCAGGAGCCATCTTCATCCAGGAGGAGTTGCTTCCCACGTCCATCCATCTTCAGTCAAGGGAGTACTTTTGTTTTGATCTTTCAAGTTCATCTTTGCATGCTTGAGTTCTTCCTTGGTCTTTTTAAATAAAGCATTGTCCCTCCTCCTCCTCCACGTTTTTTCACTGTTGTTCTAAGCATACAAACATCCTCCCAACTTTTAAAAACGCCCAGAGGGGTTAAAAAACCAAAACTCCCCGGTAATTCCCTCTCCTTTTGATGTTCTTAAATTCTTTAAGATTGATGCTATGCTTGCAAAGAGGGCTGATTGAGGTTGTCTTGTCTTGTCTTTCTACTTCTTTGGCAGGTTTACAGGTTCATTAGCACGAGGCCCAAGTCTTCTAGCCGGCTGGAAGAGTTGGAGTTAAAAGAATTCAAGCTTTACTACTGCAGGTTATCTGACGGTCTGGTGCAGGAGCGTCACTCTCTTCTGGCGGTCTAGGGTGTGACCGTTACTTCCAAGCGACGCACGGGTCTCTGGCCGTTACTTCCAAGCTGATCTGCAGGCTTTCCTTGGTTTTCTCTCCCGTGGGCGGGTGCTTCATCCACCTATTTCCAAGGTATATTCGAGTCTTTGACTTGTGTTTACTTTGGTGGCGATCACATCTTTCCTTAGTGCTGGGCAATAGCTATTTCCTTCATCACATCTTTATTTCCTTGCTTGTTCCACCCCTAGTGGTGTGTTTTTATTTACTCCTTGCTCCACGCCCCGGCGTGTGTTTTTCCTTTTCCTTAGCGTAATTTGATTGAGATAGCATGCCCATGCTAGAGCTAGCTATGATTGCCTAGGTTCATGTTCACATGTTCATAGGTTTGAGCAGATCTTTGATTGCTTGTTTGTCATCTTGCCATATTACTTAGCAAACCTCATAAGTAAGATCAAAGATAGGCAAATAAATATCAACAGATAATTTTTTGGCGATCACGGTGGGACAACTTGTGCCAATCGTGTTTCTGATTCTTGTTTAAACCTGCCATCATCTGCTTGTTCAGTCGTCTTTTGTTTCTTTCGTTTCATTGTTCATCCTGGTTTTCTGAGTCTTCTGACGGCCCTGTGCCCACGCGTCAAGGTCTTCTGACGCAGGGGCATTAGACCGCCGCTTTCATCTTGCTGTGTGAGCTTTACGGGCTTTCTGGTTACTTATGTTAGTTTTTGGCTCCCTGGCTCATATGACGGTCTAGTCTCCCTGCGTTATATATTATCCGGCGGTCTGGCATTAGACCGTTACTTATTTCTGACGCAGGGCCCTTCGACCGTTATTCTTCTGGCAGGTACGCATCCGAGGTGCATTTATTTCCGCAGTTTGTGCTGTGATTTGTTGCTTGGATGACACTTGGCCCTCCTCTTGCTTTGCTCATATTTGCATGTTATGGTGTGCACTATTGATTGTTAGATTGTTAGGCTAGACTTTGCATGCACTCCGGTGCACATAGGGTCATTCATCTCTTCATACATTAGATTGCATTTTCCTACCTTGTTGTGAGAACCTCTCGTCTCCATATTCCTTGGGGCCGACTAGGAAATCACAGCAGGGACCTCCATAAGTCCCCGCGAGCCGTGGATTCCCACACGGACGCCGGGCTGGTTGTACCTTTCCCACCCCGTGTCTAGGGTTGCATAAGTGATTGAGTGGTTACACTTAGAGTCAAACCAAGTCCTATATCCATCTCCTACTAGGGACCTATTGTTGAGAGCACATATCAATCAATTCACTAAGGTTCCAAAGGAGAAATCATAAGAATATTGTCGCATCATTCTAAACAACTTGCTTGATTCTTGAGTGTCTTCATCTCTTATCACTTGCATCTTGTTAGAACATCTAAGATTGATTGCTCATTGTGTGTTTTGTGTTGGTTGTTTTTGCATTTTCCAAGGTTGTCCGTTGCATGTGGAGTTGCTTTCGTCCGTTTGAGTCGTCTTCTCCAGTCGCTTCTTCCTTCACTTTCTATTCCAATCCCCTCTTCGAATCCACCATGGCATCCTTCAATCCTCCGCGCTCACAAGAGGAATCTCTCCCTCAAGGGCTCCTTGAAAACCCCCCTAGGGTTGCTACCTTTCCTTCCGGAGAAGGGACTGCCCCTCTCCCGTCTTCCACGTCTGTGGGAGGTAGTCAAGGTACCCCTTCTCTCGCTACTCCTTCCGCGGGCTCCGTCCTTCACATGATGGCCCAATTGGACCCAGCTCAACTTCAAGTCCTATACCAAGCTATGCAAGGGTCCAACGCTCCTCCCTCCGCCGCCATTCAAGGTCAATCTAACCCTTCCATCATCGGGCCGTCCGTTCAGCCCAATCCGATTGACCTCACTCCGGTCCAACCTCGGACCATCACTTTTGCCGGCATGGAGATGGGCCAATCTTCCAATTCAGCCCATCAGTCTTTTGATAAAGGGAAATCGCCTATCCCTTCTTTTGTCCAGGTGGATCATCATAATTCTGGTTCGGTGGCTTCACAGCTTCTCATGAACCCTTCTGATTTCTTACAAGGGGCGGCCCAAACTCACTCCCATCCGGGTCTATCTCAGGCTCAATATTCTTCTTACGGGCCCCCTATTTCCACTGTCTATCCTTCTACTCATGCCTATGGGCCTCCCCCGTCTGCCACCGTCGTTCCATCCGCTCCTCAACAATCGGCGTCCTTCGCTACCCCTGCTCCCTCCCAAGAGCAGGACTTGCTTAACAAGTGGGCCGCCATGCAACAACAGCTTGACTTCCTCCAGAAAAGGGTTGGCCCACAATCCTTGGCTGATATTCCTATTCCGAGCTTCCAAAACATTCGGTTCCCTCCGCAATCTGAGCTCCCTAACTATCGCAAGTATGATGGGAACAGCAATCCCTTTATCCATGTGAGGGATTTTCTATATGAGTCGGCGCAGTTCCAGTATGATGATCGCCTCATGGCGTACCTGTTCCGCCGATCCTTAGATGGAGTTGCTCTGGAATGGTTTTATTCTCTGCCACTGGAAGAGGCCGAGAGTTTCAAGGTAGTTAAGGACAAATTCATTCAGCGGTTTCAAGACAGGGTCGGGCCAGAATATTCATTCACAGATCTAGTAGCAGAGAAGATGAAGCCGGAGGAAGACTTCGCCACCTATGCAGACAGATGGAGGCAGATGGCCGCCAGAGTGCCGGGCCATATTCCGGAGGAAGAGAAGGTCAAGTTACTGATCTCCAATGCCACGCCGACTTTCCGCAACATCCTGGCAATGAATGACATAGCCAACATGCATCAACTCTACAGCCGGGCGCGCTTCATACAGACTCAATTCAAGGACTCCCCTATCCATTCTCTATTCGAAAACCAAAAGCCCAAGTACCACAAGAAACCACAAGGGCCGGTTACTGAGGGGGTCCAAACAAATGAGCAAGTACAGGCCGTTGCTTTTCCATATCAGGCCACACCTTTCCGCTACAATCAAAACCCCCGCAATCCACAAAACTCCACTCCGCACAACTTCCAGGCCACTCCACAAAACACTCCCCCCGCCTTCACCATTCCACAAAACGCCTTCACCATTCCACAAAACGCCTTCACCACACCACAACAACCATCACCACCATCACAATACCATAACGTCCCTCCACCCAGCGGCTACAGCAACAACAATCCAAACAGCAAGCGCCCGGCTCCCAGGAGAGCCCAATATCCTCCGTTGCCCGAGACACTTACGGATATTTTCTCGGCACTTATGTCAGTAAATGCAATTCAACTTCCTCCGGAACGGCCTGTTTGGAACCCGGCGGTTGATCAAACCAAATATTGCATGTTCCATAGGCAGCCAGGCCATACCATAGAAGGATGTTATCAATTCCGAGATCTAGTATATGACCTTCATGAAGGGCAAAGAATCGACTGGGCCGAAATGCATAGGGCCATTGTGGAGATTAAAGAGAAGAGGAGGCAGCCGCAGGGGCAGCAAGTGCAGCAGCATCAAGCACCGCAGCCGCAGCAGCCGCCACAGCAACAGCAACCACAGCAAGTGCAAGACCTAGGCATCCATCAGAATCCGATGCCGAATCATCCACCCGCTCCTCAGCAGCAGCCGCCGGCACCAGCACAAGTTAACATGGTTCAACCACCGGCTCCCAATGCCGGGTGGTCTTTTGATGATGATGGCGCCGCACCGCAAGTAATGGCCTTCCACCACAACCTCCGCAACCCTTCCTTCATCCTCCCCAGGCAACCAACACCTTCTCCGCTCATCCTACCATCCACACCTGCTCCAGCCAACCCTCTACCGCTCTCCATCCCATCATACCCTCCAACACTTATCCCCCTCGCCATCCTCACACCATCCCCTAATCCTTCACCCGTTCTCAAACACCCACTAGCCTTCCCACCACCTGCATCGACATTCGTCACCACCTTGCCTTCCACCAATCCCTCACCTATCATCCACTCACCCCCCATTAACCTCGCTAACCCCACGCTCCACCAAAACACCTCCCCCACACAGCCTATCCCACTCATCCACCCTGCGGCACCCGTCACACTATCTTCAGATGCTGCGGCAAACTGTGCCTTAAGAAGCGGAAAGATGTTCCATCGGAATTACATTACTGCTTCCAATCCCCAGTCCACCCAGCCAACGGCCGAGCAAGAAGAGGCTGAACCTCTGCCGGGTACTCAATATGACTTGCTACATCACCTGGATAGAGTACCCGCTAAGATATCCGTGTTGGAGTTAATCAAAAGGTCCACCCTTCATCAGGATGCACTGAGGGACTTCTTGCAGAAAGTAATGGTTAGCGAAGACATGGCAGTTGACAGTTTACCAACGGCATTGGCAACTATTTCCAAAGGGCCGGCAATTACATTCTCAGAAACCGAGCTTGCACCTCCAGGGGCTCGACAAAAGCCGCTCTGCATAACAATTACCCTGAACAAAGTCGACATTGAAGCAGCATTGGTTGACACCGGGGCCTCAATTAATGTTTGCCCACTTAGTACCCTCCGAGCATGCAACATATCCGAAGAGTTACTACAGCCTACCCCCACTACTATAGCAGCATATGACAACTCAAGGCGAGCATGTCACGGGGTGATCACCATTCAGGCGGAGCTCGGTCCCCTCACTATGGCCGTGGAGTTTTATGTTCTCGACATCGACCCTATGTTCAAGGCTATCTTGGGTCGTCCCTGGATTGACACGCTTGGCGCCGTACCCTCCACCGCGCATCAGTGCGTCAAATTTCCCTTTCAAGGGAGGGTCGTCAAAGTTAAAAGCTTGGCCACGGTACAGACAGTCAAGGCCCTCTCAGATCAGGTTCTTCCCACACTCTGGCCGAGCAGCCGGCCCGTCATATCAGTGCTTGATTTGAACTTTCCTTGGGCTTACACATCTCCCAAGCCCATCACTACTCCAGTCAATGTCAAAGTGAAGCCACAGATCCGAGATTCAAAAGGGTGGAATATCATATTGAAACTGGGCTATCAACCGGGGAGAGGCCTCGGGGCGCAACTGCAAGGAATGACTAAGCCCATACCTAAGGGAAAGAAAATGGGCAGAAGAGGCCTCGGTTATAAGGAGACAGCATTATCTATGATGGGTGATTCAGGGCCACTTACATGGGATTATCGTGAGCACTTTGTCAGGGGGCCTCTCCAGCCCGGCACATTAGCTCCAGAACCGGTGCAGCCAAGAAGGGATATAGTTTGTCCAATTGCCAGTCCACCTTCCCTGCCAGGAAGGTCAAATGGTGACATGCTCGACTACAGTCAGGCCTTGCAAAGGATCTTTTCTGAAGAAGATCGCCAGAAGCAGCGAGAGGTTCGGCTCGTACAGTGGAGGCCGAAGAAGCAACCCGCGGTTAAAATGCAAAAAGTGGGGAGCTCTCGATTGTTTTCTCTTGGTCTCCCTCACACTTCCAATCCATCTTGCAACAAAGGGAGCCCATACCCCGTCTTCCTCCTGTCATGATAAATCCCTCCATCATTGATCCACCGGAGATTCAATTCATCCTTGTGCTCGCGGGAAGTGCCCATGTATTGATCTGTCCACTCTACTCACTCCTCTCTCCCCTAATGCTCAGCTCCGTGAGATATGGTTGTCTTCTTCTGATCCTTTCTCCAATAGCATCCTTTCCGAGCTGTTCCCTATACAGCTCCCACCTCCTCCGTCTTGCTGCATAGTCTCTACTGGTCTCCAAAAAAAAACGTCAAATTTAAAACGGAGATTTCAGTGGAAGATTACGCTGTCCTATCTCCATCCTCCTCCTCCCAGGGGCACGAGTCCCCTGCTCCTTCCCTTCCACTAAGCCTTCTCTCCCCTAGGTTAGGATTAGGGTCTAGTGAGTCTAAGGAAGTAGAGTCAGTTAGGTCTAGAGAAGTAGGGTCTTGTTCTAGGGCATCCAACCCTTCCCATTCTGAGCCGCGCTCGCTTGCGCATCCTTCCCGATCTGTTCCTGATAGGTTCTTGCAAGATTTGGCTCAGCGATGTCATGCTCTTCTGAAGTGTCCGGAATTCGTCGCCACAGCAATTGTGATTGAAGATGAAGAGGAAATAGAAGGGGAATGGAGCGACGACGGATTAGGCGTCTATGAGGTTCTGGATGAGAAGGATCCCATAGATGAAGACAGCAACGTAGATGACACTGCCGACTTATATGCACAAGGATTAAGAGATTCGACCAGCCGTCGACGGCAGTGGATGAACCTACAAAGGAAATCAACTTGGGAACAGAAGAAGACCCAAGGCCTATCATTATTTCAGCTGATCTCCCGCCGCAGGTAGAAGAGGATCTAATTAAGGTTCTAAGGGAGTACAGCGATTCTTTCGCCTGGTCTTATGAGGACATGCCAGGTCTTGACCCCTCCTTAGTGGAACATCGACTCGTGCTTAAACCAGGGGCAACACCTGTTAAACAAAAGTCAAGAAGATTTCACCCCCACATGGCCTTAAGGATCAAAGAAGAAGTCGATAAGTTATACAAGGCCAAGTTCGTCAGAGTAGTCTTATATCCCCAGTGGGTGGCGAACATAGTCCCTGTTCTCAAGAAGGATGGGAAAGTGCGCATATGCATTGATTTCAGGGACTTGAACAAAGCATGTCCCAAAGATGATTTCCCACTACCTCATATAGACGTCCTAGTGGATAACACTGCCGGGTACGAAGCTCTGTCGTTCATGGATGGGTACTCGGGCTACAATCAAATCCGTCTCGCTCCGGAAGATCAAGAGAAAACTTCCTTCACCACGCCCTGGGGCACGTATTGTTATGTGGTTATGCCGTTTGGGTTGAAGAACGCAGGTGCCACCTATCAAAGGGCGATGATGGCCATTTTCCACGACATGATGCATATATACATGGAAGCTTATGTGGATGACATCTTGGTGAAGTCAAGGACAAAAGAAGAACACCCCTCTATTCTGGCTAAGGTGCTGCAGAGAGCTAGGGAGTATAAGCTTAAAATGAATCCGAAGAAGTGTGTATTCGGAGTCTCTTCAGGGAAGTTGCTAGGGTTCATAGTAAGCAAACGGGGGATCCAGATTGATCCTAATAAAGCACAGGCCGTCATGGACATGCCTCCGCCGAAGAACATTACGGAACTTCGAGGACTGATTGGTCGGCTGCAATTCATTAGAAGATTCATATCTCAACATTCTCAAAGATGCCGCCCATTCTATGAATTGCTTAAGGCGGGGGTCAAGTTCGAATGGAATCAAGATTGTCAAAAGGCCTATGATGACCTCAAAGAGTACCTAACCAATCCCCCGGTTTTGCAACCTCCTGTCCCCGGGAAACCCCTAATCCTATATATCTCGGTTATTGAGGACTCCCTAGGGGCGGTCTTAGCACAAGTGGATGACGAAGGGAAAGAGCGGGCCGCGTACTACCTCTCTCGGTTGTTTAACCCAGCTGAATCCAAGTACACCGCTATGGAGAAGACTTGTGCCGCCTTAGTATGGGTAGCTCAGAAGCTTAAACATTACTTTCTCGCCCACCCAGTTAGGTTGATCTCTAGAATGGACCCGATCCGTTATCTCTTAGAAAAGCCCGTCCTTTCTAGTAGGTTAGCTCGCTGGCAGAGCTTCCTCTCTCAGTTTGACATCACCTTTGTCGTTCAGAAGGCAGTCAAGGGATATGCCATTGCTGAGCATCTCGCACATCTCCCATTCCTCATACCGATTCCATTCAGGACGATTTCCCTGATGAGCATCTCTCTGTCCTTTCTCATCATCCCTTTTGGTCTCTGCACTTCGACGGTGCACTCAACTCCCAAGGCCAAGGGATTGGGGCTGTTTTGCTTACTCCAGAGGGAGTAACCATCCCCTTCGCTTATCAACTT
The DNA here is from genome assembly GCA_022559845.1 of Amorphophallus konjac. Taxonomy (NCBI): domain Eukaryota; kingdom Viridiplantae; phylum Streptophyta; class Magnoliopsida; order Alismatales; family Araceae; genus Amorphophallus; species Amorphophallus konjac. The sequence goes on from CM040125.1 coordinate 313,910,861, forward strand.
CGCTTCCCTGCTACCAATAACATCGCTGAGTATGAGGCTCTCCTGGCCGGCTTGAAGCACGCCTATCTCCTAGGCGCGCGCTATTTGAACATCATAGGAGACTCTCAGCTCGTCCTACGGCAAGTTCTGTCAACTTACCGTACTCGTGACCCTAAGCTCAAACCTTATCAAGATTTGGTCACGCTCCTCGCTAAGCGATTCCGTAAGCTCATCTATATCCATACTCCTCGTTCTTTAAACATTCTAGCTGATGCTTTGGCATCCCTTGCTTCCTCCTTATCCTTCCCCCTCAGTCGTAGTACTGAGACCATCGTCGTCCAGAGATTGGACGCACCCTCCATTCAGGATCCTTGGTTCATCAACCTCAGGAAATTTGTAGAGGCGAAAGTTGAAAAGGAGGATCTCAAGGAAGTTTCATTAACAGAACTAGAGGAGATTCTGGACGAAGAGGAATTACCTTGGTATCATGAAATCGAATTATTTTGCAAAGAAGGGTCGTTCCCAGAAGGGGCGAAGGCTGAGCAGCGTAAAGCAATAAGAAGAGCCGCCGCAAGGTACACTATCATTGCAGGAGAACTATATAGGCGCGCTACTAATGGAATGCTCATGAGATGCTTGGACGATGTCGAAGCTTGGAAAGTTGCTGAGGCAGCCCATTCTAGTGAGTGTGGAGGTCATGTCAATGGCCAGGCTCTAGCAAAGAAGATCCTTAGGCAGGGCTACTATTGGCCCACTCTAGAGGAAGATTGCTCCCTCTATGTCCGGAGGTGTCTTAAATGCCAACTCCATGCTGATAAAATTCACTCCCCAGCTTCATCCCTCCATCCTATGACTGCTCCTTGGCCGTTCTCTATGTGGGCTTTCGACGTCGTCGGCCCACTCGGTGATCCTAATTCTCAGATCAAGCAGAAATCTTTCATCCTCACCGCCACTGAGTACTTCACCAAATGGGCCGAAGCCGAGGCGTACGCAGAGATCAAAGCTACAACGGTGTGCCGCTTTATCATGAAGAATATCATCTCGCGGTTCGGAGTACCAAGCAGCATCATCACCGACAACGGACCCCAGTTCGTCTCCCAAGAGCTTAAGGACCTATGTAAGAAGTTCAATATTGCACTGCATCATTCATCTCCATATTACCCTCAAGGCAACGGTCAAGCCGAGGCCACTAATAAAACCCTTCTTAAAATCATTAAGAAAACATGCGAAGCACATAAATTTTCTGATTGGCCTGAAAGATTGGTGGAAGCTCTGTGGGCTTACCGCACCTCCGTCCGCACCCCTACGGGACAAACTCCCTACTCATTAACTTATGGGATGGAGGCGGTGCTCCCATATGAGATCTTAATCCCTTCTCTTAGAGTGCAGCTCGATAAGGAACTTAATCTCGATGAACGTCGAGAGGCGTTGCTGGTCCAGCTAGAACTCTTAGATGAGAAGAGGATGAATGCGGCCGATCACGTTTCTGTTTATCAAAAAAGGGTTTCGCGCTATTTTCAAAAGAAGGTAATCGAACGAAAATTTTGTAAGGGTGAAATTGTTTTGAAACGCAAATTCATTCGGTCTGCAGGTCCTAGGTCCAAGTTGCAACCTAACTGGGAAGGGCCGTTTGTAATAAAAGAAGCTTATCCAGGGAATGCTTATCGTTTAGTAAACGCGGAAGGTGAGGAGCTCTCTCACCCGTGGAATGGGTTGTATCTTAAGCGTTTCTTTCCTTAAAAATCTAAACCATGTGCTTTTCCGGCAATAAGAAACGCCTCCCTATCTTCAAAAGAGAGTCTTGAGTAAGGCAAACACACACTACACGACGCCCCTGGACGGGTTCCTTGTTTAAAAAGACACCGTTTTTCCTCGGCCATGCTTTGGGGGAAAGTCAAAGTCCCTGTACGTTTCATTCTTCGGCTGCATCCAGGGGCAAGGAGTAAATAAGAAGGAGACAACCGATCCAAACTTCCTAACGAGAAGAGGTCTCAAATAGGGGCAAGTCCGTTATGACCTGACTCCACAAGAAAGAAAAGAAAAGAAAAGCAAAGGAGTGCCCTTTACCATGAAATCAAAAGCATCATCTCAAGGTCTGTGAATGAATTCTCAAAAGCTCCAAAAGAAAAAGAAAATTAGGCATGACAAGAGTGGCAGTACAGTTCCCCGCGGGACGTTATGAGCCCGGTCGCATGCATGCCTAAGTGGATAAAGGTTCGATGACAGACATAAAAAGCCCCGGCACAACAGACCAAATCTCTAATAAGGTTGCACGGTGAGGGAATCAAGTTCTAAAAACTCCCATATCTGGCCTAAGCTTACCCCCATGTTCTTTTTTCTTTTAGGACTGAGACAAGTACCCTAGGTATGGCGTTGGTAAAAACACCGTCACAATGACCAGGTCTCGGCCAGGAGTTGTCACACTATTTGCACGCCGGTCTTGAGGCTCAAGCTAAAAACAAGGGAGGTCTCGTGTTGCTAGAGAGGCACTGGTGTTTCAAAATCCAAAAATATCAAATATTTTTCAAAATCCAAAAATATCAAATATGTTTCAAAATCCAAAAAAACATCAAATATGTTTCAAAATCCAAAAACATCAAATATGTTTTCAAAATCCAAAAACATCAAATATTTTCAAAATCCAAAAACAACAAATATTTTCAAAATCCAAAACATTAAAGACTTTCCAAAACTCCCAAAATACCATCATATGCATAGCATGCATCGCATTTTCATTATGTTTTTCGCCTATTTAATAAAGGCTCCACCCCTTGACCAAATATCAAGAAACGGTCATTATCTAACTTGCTTCAAGGCAAGGGGTTGAGTCTAAGAACAGAGCTAACTTGTTTCATGTCTAAGTGTGTGCAGAATACAGGGGCAAGCCCAAAGGTAAAAGCTCACAACTATGCAGGTTCAGGTGTGTAACGCGCCAGCATCAGACCGTTACAGTCATGTAACGGGCCCATCTTTGACCGTCACTTCCTTCAGGCGTGGGCCTTCGTCCTTTCGTTGAACCATCATTATAACGGTCTGAGACCTACCGTTACTTAAAAATAACGGCTCAAGACCCATCCGTCACATCCTTCAGAGACTGAGCTCTTGTTACTCCCATTATGACGGCCTATCGCAGGACCGTCATTTCCAAATAACGGCCCAGAGTACATCCGTCATATCCTCCAGAAACCCCATATGTTTATATCATTCTAGCCTTCCACATGATGGAATTCAAGATCTTTTAACTATGGCAATCTTATCTCACTCAAGCAAAGATTAATGAAATATAAATCTTGATAACATCAACTTTGATTGTCAATAACATAAATATCCCTCATAAACAAAAAAAAAGAGAAAATCAAGGTACATTCAACTTCTTATCCGCAAGAGGGCGGATTCTTCTCAACTCTTTCAAGTAATCTCGGCGTGTGTCGTCGTTCTCTTCAACTTCTGCTTGCCACGGACGCACCTTGCTGATCTCCCACATGGTCAGCGCGTTCCGGATCGCTCTTTCATCTTCCTCGGTCCCCATCTTCCTAGGTAGAAGGGGAGGGTAGTGTGATAGTGCAGAAACGCTGATTCGAGGTAATCCGATCTGAAGATGGCATCGGTGCGGGTTGTAGATCGCCATGGTAGTGTTCTCTACTAGCTGGAGGTCGAGGCCTTGGCGCCGCGGTATTTTGAGAAGAGCACTTCGGAGGACTCTTGGTCGCATGATGAACTTGTCCATTGGTAAAGTGTTGAAGAAGAGGCGCCATTCATCCCGAGTTTTCTTATCCGCTGTCTTGCATTCAACCTGAGGAGAATATCCAAATGCCCCTCCAATAAAGAAGAGAGGGTGGCTCCCGAAGAGTCGGCTTGCAGAAGTTATGTCTTCCTTAGGAAGGAATTTGACTCTCACTCCTATCCAGCACTCAAGGAGTATCATGGAACCAAACAAAAGCCCTCCTAGGCACGCCGAGCTTAGTCCTTCATAGAGGTATGAGAGGACCGCTTGAGAGATAGACATACCCCGCCACAGCCCGCTAATAATACCAAGGTTTTGGATATCTAAGAGGTGGTCGGTAGTGGTAAAAAGAAAGACTCCACACAAGCAAACCGCTACCGCCTTGGCTATGGCTTCATGTCTCTCCCACTTGTTCTTACAATGAGACACCACCCATTGAGCCAAGGGTATCAGGTGAACGTGGTGTGGGCTGATCATAGTCCTCACGTCCTTCGGATTGTGAATGAAATCACTTAAAATTAAGGACGGGTCAATAGGCTCTATTGTGTAGCAAACCCGATCTTCATCCCCCACTTTTGTCTTAGGAAGGGATAGGTAGGTTTCTACCTCCTCCAATAGGACGGTTGCTTCAAAGGAAGGGAAGATGAAAGTATGAGTTTGTGGATGCCATAATTCCACAAGTGCTAAAAGGCTTGGCCAATCAAAGGACAATTTCTGGAAATTCTTGCCTAAGACCAAGAGAGGTTGGAGGTGCCATGCTTTGAGGATGGATGTGACCTCTATGGGAAGTGCCTTAACCATGGGAGCCACCCACTTCAGATTGGAATAGCACCTAGGGCCGGGAAGGGGCTTGAGAAAAGAAAGGAGGAAGTCATGAAGAAAACGAGTGCAGCAAAATTCTGAACTTTGATGAAGTTATGAGTACTTACCACCCTTTGACGTTAGAGCTTAAGTGCTTGGGAATTGAGGTTAGCCGTTGAAGCTCTCTATGTTCCCTCCTGGCAGCTTTAGGGCCGGTGTAAGCTTTCTCCTCCATAGCCATCACCTCGAAGCTCCTCTTCATCATGTTTTCTACCCTTTGGAGGAGCTCTTCAAACCCTAGAACAGAGGTTTTAGCAAAGCTACGATTTTGATTGAGGTTTTAAGTTGCCAAGGCTTATATTTAACTTTGGAAAGGTAAGACTCGGGCTAGAAGGCTTTATCTTCAAATAGGATAAGTCTAGTGATGGTTAAGTGGCTAAACCTCGGGTTTTAGTTATCTCGGCTCAATCCGAGTCGGATTGCAACCCATATTCTAACGGTCCATCGTCCGACCGTCACTTCACTCTGACGCGCTATCCTTTGGCCGTCGCTTTTTCTGTGGGTTTTAATTCCCCGAATCATGTTCTGTAGAGAGTAACGGTCCATGGGTCTACCGTCGCTTTCTGTAACGCTCTAGCCCTGAGCCGTCACATTCTCAGCTACTTGGTTCCCTCTCTTCTGGGCTAAAACACTTCCTGACGGTCTTGATCATGACCGTCTCTTTCCTCTGACGCGTCTTCTTCAGACCGTCACATTTCCTGCTAGTTGCCCTGCCCAATTAACGTTCTGCCATGATCAACGGTCTGACCCTTGGCCGTTATTTGTCTCTGACGCACCCTCAGCTGGCCGTCGTTTATCCTGAAGCCCTACAGCCCGTGTAGGCCTCTGATGATTAACGGTCTCTCACCTATGCGTCGTTTGATTAAGACGGTCAGAGCTTAGACCGTCACTTTCTCTGCTGCTGGGTTCAAGCTATTCCTTTAAACCATTGATTAGACCTGGCGGTCTTTCACATTGTACACCTCGTTTCCTCCTGCATGCATCTCATTCATTCATTCACATTTTCATCCATCCTGCTTCTTTTCACATTCATCCATTCACGCTCACATAAAACTAAAAATAAAACAGAAAACTAAAAGAAGCGATCTCATTCCATTTTGACAAAGGTTCTATACAAATAAAAAAGAAAACATAAGAAAAGGCATCATTCGACCGGCTTATCAGCCGGGCCACCATCATCCTCCCCCTCCTTAGGTCTCCTCGCGGGTGGCGGTGCTATGGAAGCACTCTCCTCCTGCTGTCCTCTCTCTGCCCTCTCGTTCCTCCGCTGGGCGGAGGAGCTGACGAGGAAGTCCCCTACTGAGCCGCTAGGGGCAGCGCTCCTATGTATCCCACTCTGGGAGGTACCTCACTCCGGTCCTCGGCCAATCATCCGCACCGTCCGCTCCAATGTCCGCAGCTCGATCTTCAGTGTGAAGATCTGACGCCGCGTCTCCCGTGCCTCGGTCCGGTAGCGATCCAAGTCAGCCGTCCCGATCCGGAGCTCCTCAACCTCAGCTCGCGCCTGCGCTAACTCCTTCCGGAGGTGTTCCATCTCTGGATCATCTGGCCGTCGCAGGGCCTCCGCTCTCTGCCGGGCCATCTCTGCCCGCACCAGCTCCGTCTCCGCTCGGGCTCGATCAGTCTCGGCCCTGCTTCTCTCTACCTCAGCTACTGCTGCTGCTAGATCCCTCGCCTATAGATTGCATTTTCACATCATTAGTCATAAAGCATTTAATTAGGCATAATCATAAGTTTTTTAGTCTCTTACCCGCTCCGCGAGGGTGGCCTCCGCCTCCTCGGCCCGGGCAATTGCCCGAGCAAAGTTAGCATCCCGCTCGGTCCTATCTCCCGCAGGCTGCGAGGACGATGGGGCATCTGGTCCTGCTCGTTGGGCTCTCTCAGCCCGCTGCATTTAGAAGTCATAAGTTAGTCGACATTTACATTGGCATCATCATAATCAAAGCATTAGCATCATTCATAATTATGTAGAAAGCATTTAAGTTTTAGTCTCACCAGGAGCTCCAGGGCAGACCGGTACCCATCCCGCTGTTGGATGGTGGAGTGGAGTAGCCCTTCTAGCTCGGCTATCCGTCCTTCTGGGTCTAGCTGCATTTAGAAAGCATAAGTCAGCATCCATCATCTTGCAGGTTCATATAGAAAGGCTTTAGGTTTAGAATTGCATACCGGTCGTCGGGTACCTCGGTATACCCGGTCGCCGTAGTGTCGAGCGAAGGCCTTCAGGTAGGCCTCGTCGCTCTCGTCCCGCTCCTTCACGGCCCTGCCTCGCTGCCTCCAGTCGAGGACGTACTTCGCCTTCCGGGCGCGCCAATCCACGCTGCAGCTGATGCCCCTCGCCGACTTGCCTGGGCGGTCATCGTTGCGATGCGGAAAGGCCACCTCGGGCTGGTGTAGTCCCCGAGTCCGCAGGATCAGCCTGTAGTGCAGAGGCTCGATGATATGGATGCAATGCAACCATATGTCTCGCCCCCGGTACGATAAGGACGCCTCCACCCACGGCTGTCCTGTGTAGCCCTCGCTGCGGTACGGGGTCCATCTCACCTGAAAGCATTTGATTCATTTGTCAGCATTTGTCAGCATTTGTCAGCATATAGAAATCATTTTGAGTCTCGGGCTTACCGATGTATGCGGGTAGGAGTCCAGGTCATCCTGGATCGTCCGGGTCAATCTGAGGATCGATCCCGTGTCCCTCGCCACCGACCATCGCCTCGCGATTGGTATGAGGCCGGGATGGAGTAATGCACCTCTCCCAATGCCCGGGAGGTACATGTAGCTCCAGACCTGCATTTAGAAATCAAGTCAATCGGATCATTTGCATAAGCCATTTTGCATAAATTATTGCATAATCATAAGCATGGCATAATAGAAAGCATTTAAAGTGCATTTACCTGTAGGAAGGGCGAGAAGCCGCCCAGCATCGTCTGCCGGTCCGTGGTGCTCAGAGAGTCGAACAAGAACGCGAGTACGGCTGCCCCCCATGCATACTTCCTCACTCTGCTCAGATCCTCTATCAACGGCAGCAATCTGCAGCTGATGACGTCCGCCCGAGTCGCGAACAGGAGCTTCCCGAACAATAGCATCAGGAAGCGCCTGAGCACTCTATCTCCCTCTGCTCCTGCCTCTGCCGCCACGCGAGGGCGCACCTGATCAATCACTCTGCCCAGATGCTCCTCCGGCAGCTCTCCTACGGTGATTGCCGCTCCCCTCAATCCCAAACTCTCCTGCAGCACCGATCTCGCGAGCTGGGAAGTGGACTGACCCGGCCTGATCAGATCTAACCCGAGCAGCTGTTGCGCTATCTCCCGGTAGTCCCCGTACGTCCATCCAGTCACTGCGGAGCCATGGACTCCCAATCCTGTAATCCTCGCTATGTCTTCCAGTGTGGGGATCATGTGGCCCCACGGGAAGATGAAAGCACGGCTGATCGGGTCCCATCTCTCATGCAGTGCGTATAGCAGTGGCGTATCCATCCGGATCACGTCGATGCTGAGCACCTCGGCGAATCCCATCTCGGCGAGCCTCTCCCTCTGGTAGTCGGGCAGTGCCTGGTACACCGCCCGGATCTAAAGCCAGGAGATCCGTGATCTCCTCTTTCCCTGCATTGCATATTTATCATTAGTTAGTCCATTCGCATCATATAATCATGGCATAAACATTCATAATTGAAAACAAAACAAAAATTAAACAATTAAAAACCCTAAAAAATAGTTTGGATCCCTGGCAGAAGTAACGGCCCTGGGGTAGGGCGTTACTTGTCTCTGACGCACCCAAGCTGGAGCGTCAGGGTAGTGACGGTCGCTGGCAGGACCGTCACTTCGTCTGCTGGTTGGGATTTTTTCCCTTGCATCCCCGTGGTCTCCCACTTTGGCCAAATGGCCTACAATGACTCCTAGTGGGTTCGTAGACCCATTTCTACCCTCATTCCCTACATGCACACATGAATTAAGAACAAAAAAAATCAAAAATGGAATCTAGGGCGGAGGGCCTACCTCGTGGTCCGTGGCTCTCTTCTCCTTCTTCTTTGGTTCCTTGGGCTCCTCTGCACCCAAGGGAACTTCCCCCTCGTCCCCCGTAGCCGTGGGGACTTCTTCTTCTTCCGTTTGGCTTCCCCTCGTCGGTTGGTCCGTTTCCGCCGGCGGGATCACCTCCCGTTCGATCCGGCGGCGAAGCCGCCGTATTGCCATCCTTTTCCCTCTCTCTCTCTTCTTTGGTGGCGGCTGGGGTGCCTCGTCGCCGGCCATTGGGGTGGTGGGGATGGTGGTCGCCGGAGCTCTCGGTTTTTTTTTGGGTTTTGGGCGTTGAGCGTTCGAATGAACGGGCCGTGACCGTTCGGTTGTTTTTTTTGAAATCTCAGGAAATGTGACGGTCTATCGACCGGCCGTCACATCATCCTGACGCTCCTGTTTAAGGCCGTTACATGTGTTGAACTGCTTTATTGAAGAATGTGAACCGCCTTGATTATGACGGATCAAGGGTGGTCCGTTGCTTTTATGTGACGCCCCTACATCTGACCGTTATATGCTTACAAGTTTCTTGATGAATTGGAAGGTCTAATTGATGCTTGAACAAACCCTATTGTCTATATGATGTTCCTATTTGATGCTTCTTATGGTTATGCCTAATTCTTATCATGATTATTGTCCGGCTAACCTATCTTTCGTGAAGGATTATAACCAAAATCACGCTTGGCCGTCCGTCAGGCAGGTAAGTCAGGTATTGTATATCATTCCCTCATTCCCTTAATGCATTACTATATGTTATTTATTATATATTACCTCGAGAACCGTCTGGTCATTCATGTGTCTTGGGATCTGATGTTCCCCTTAAACAAAAATGATGATGATCTAAGTTCACATGTTTAGTCGTTGGATAGGCCGTTAGATTGGAAAATTTGGGGACGATGGTTCTGTCTTGCACGCCGTGGTTGCAGATGGTGTCCCGACTCTGATTACTCCAATCTAGCAATATTATTCTCGAGTATTTGCTATTTTATCTTTCTTTGCATTTGTCTTGAAGATTTCTTTTTCCTTTAGCCCAGCATGCATCATACGCATTCTTTGAGCGTTCGTGAAGTTTCATCTGTTCAAGATATCTCGTTGATGGTGAACCGCTGTGTTCTTAATCCCGAATAAGGAGAATCATTCCACTCTGAATTAGAAGGTTTCCTTCAATTTGCTCGCTTGATCTGGTTCAATGAAGATTCCTGTCTGGAGTTTAGTCTCTTTCCTTTCCGTTGCCTCCGGCGGCTAGCCGTGTTTCCTTTCCTTAGTTAATTAATTCCTCCAGACTTGCATCCTTTGGTTGGCTATTTCCTTGTGATCAATTTGAAGTTTTCCAGAAAATTCTTGTCGCTTGTTGGTAAAGAACGGGTGTCGTTTACCTTAACGCCCTCTTTTTGATACACTCTGTTTCATCTCCGCTTCACCTCCATGTCCCATTTTACTTCCGCTTCACCTCCGCTCACTCCCCTGCAAAGAGGACGTTAAGGAGGGGCATCTGTTGACACCCATTTTATACCCATAAGTCGGGTCATCTCCTTATTCATTCAATATGATGCTCTGAGTTGTTCGCTTTTCATCGAGTCTCCTGATCAGTTGAAGCCTGTTTCTTGAGTCTTTTCCTAGATAAAGAATTGGCTCCCGGTGGCGTTTCGTTGGATAAAGCTTAGCAAAACCCTTCTCTTCTTTCTTGAATCTCAATGCTAAATAACGGTCCCAGACAGGTGCGTCACTGCCTTCTAACGGATGGATCTTAGACCGTTACTCTTTGAAGAGTCCTAAGGCTTAAGGCCACGTGTTCAGTGCTTACCCTGTTGAATCCACGTTGATAATAACGGTCTGTCGTGCAGCCGTTGTTTCCCTATGACGCCCTATGCCTTGGCCGTCATTTCCTTGAAGAGTCCAGCTTGTTGGGGCTTCTTTCCATTGATCTTATCTCTTTGGATAAGGTTGCAAATAGCGGTCGTTCCTTGATGCGTTACTTCCAAGTCGCGGTCTATCGTGCAGCTGTTACTTCTTTCCGGGAGTCCTGGCAGTTCAGGCCTTTTCTCTGCTACTCCGTGTTTGAGATAAGAACGTGGATCGACCTTATCTCTTTCTAATCCGATCCTCAGGACTTCCCGTTTGTTTCTTTGGACTCTTGGTGATATTATCCTCAAGGATTTGCTAAGACTTATCCCTTTTTCCTGCTGAATTATCCTCTACTCGACCTACGAGTTTTGAGGGTCTATAAATAGAACCCTTGAATTCATGGCCAAAAAAGGGAGGAGATTTTGATTCACGACGAAGTGCTGCTGAACTCAGGAGCCATCTTCATCCAGGAGGAGTTGCTTCCCACGTCCATCCATCTTTCAGTCAAGGGAGTACTTTTGTTTTGATCTTTCAAGTTCATCTTTGCATGCTTGAGTTCTTCCTTGGTCTTTTTAAATAAAGTATTGTCCCTCCTCCTCCTCCACGTTTTTCACTGTTGTTCTAAGCATACAAACATCCTCCCAACTTTTAAAAACGCCCAGAGGGGTTAAAAAACCAAAACTCCCCGGTAATTCCCTCTCCTTTTGATGTTCTTAAATTCTTTAAGGATTGATGCTATGCTTGCAAAGAGGGCTGATTGAGGTTGTCTTGTCTTGTCTTTCTACTTCTTTGGCAGGTTTACAGGTTCATTAGCACGAGGCCCAAGTCTTCTAGCCGGCTGGAAGAGTTGGAGTTAAAAGAATTCAAGCTTTACTACTGCAGGTTATCTGACGGTCTGGTGAAGGAGCGTCACTCTCTTCTGGCGGTCTAGGGTGTGACCGTTACTTCCAAGCGACGCACGGGTCTCTGGCCGTTACTTCCAAGCTGATCTGCAGGCTTTCCTTGGTTTTCTCTCCCGTGGGCGGGTGCTTCATCCACCTATTTCCAAGGTATATTCGAGTCTTTGACTTGTGTTTACTTTGGTGGCGATCACATCTTTCCTTAGTGCTGGGCAATAGCTATTTCCTTCATCACATCTTTATTTCCTTGCTCGTTCCACCCCTAGTGGTGTGTTTTTATTTACTCCTTACTCCACGCCCCGGCGTGTGTTTTTCCTTTTCCTTACCGTAATTTGATTGAGATAGCATGCCCATGCTAGAGCTAGCTATGATTGCCTAGGTTCATGTTCACATTATCATAGGTTTGAGCAGATCTTTGATTGCTTGTTTGTCATCTTGCCATATTACTTAGCAAACCTCATAAGTAAGATCAAAGATAGGCAAATAAATATCAACAATTCTGACCCTCGTGGGGCGAGAGTGAGATTCGGGTCGGGACCAGCAGTCCGCCATACCATAAAGGTCATGACATTAATTACATCCCCTATAAGAGAGAAAACCTATGATTAATTGTCGAGATAGCGGGCCGTTCGAGGCCGAAACATGATGCAAAGGGATAAACGTGACGGGGTCACATGAAATGCCTTTATCTATCATGCAAGAGAGAGGCATGGTCCATCAAGTTGGAGACCCTCGATACGTGGCGGAGGACGTAGGTCCGAAGACCACCATCGCGTGTAGCAAAGACTTTCGGTCGGGTGTAACCCGGACTTCCGTCGGTGCCATTTGATATACCCGAGGGTCTATGCAAGCATGCATGCATGATGCTTATGATTATGCTGAGCATGGTAATAGAGCTATGAAGATAGACAGTGATCAATCAAATTCATTAATCCCTGCCAAGGGAGACCAAAGTGACGACATAAGCATGCTAACGGCAGCATGATGCTAACGGACATGATAGTAGAAGCATAATGATAAAACGGTTAGGACTTGAACATCCATGTTCTTATTTAGTTTATTATTTATTAGGGTTTATTAACCTCGACCGCGAGAGGCGAAGATCGCTCCGAGGACAAGTGAGTGATTAAAACCATGCAAGAATTCAAAATTGGTGCGACCATGCGTAGGGGTAGGATTCCCTGGCGTGGCCAAACGTAGGCAAAATAGTTCTAATCCGGCGCGATGGCTAGTTGGAGTTAAAACGGTGCGGTGGCTAGCTTGGGCTAAAACGGTGCGGTGGCCAATTAAGGGCTAAAACGGCGCGGGGGGGGGGGGGGGGGGTTGCGCCGAAAATTGGCGCGCCGGATTAGGGCCGCGCCGGGTTAAGGTAATTTTGGGCCTTTGAGTTCTAATGAAATGCCAGGCCAATTTCTTAGAACTTTGGTGTTATTTTTAGAAGATTAGAAGACTTATTTAGGTCCAAGATGCAATGCAAACCAAGCAAATCCAGACTTATGCAAGGTTCCTACTTGAGCATAGTCTTCAATGAACTTTATCAATGCATGTCCATTATAATTCAAACCATGTCGTCAGTCAAAATTTGGGCAGCACCTCCCCATGATTGGAGGGTTGCAGGGGCGAAGTGGAGATAGTCCCACAAGATTGGGGTACGCTCCTTAAGGCCGGGAATGCCAAGCGGTGGCCGGTGAACTTCGATAGAGGAAAAAGACCCCGAGGGCTAGCCTGCTAGGGGGCATCCATCTCTACGAGTCAAAATCATTGAGGGACGACTGAGATGGAAAGGTACCTCGAGGGCTAGCCTACGAGAGGTTACCTTCCCACAGCCACCACCACTCCCAAGACAGTGTTGGTTTAATGTTGGGCCGAAGCCGTGTTGATGTTCACTTAATGAGTCATAGGGTTCATATCATTAAGAGATATGACCCAATGGTTCGACAGTGCTTGAGGATACTAATGGGGAATGTTCCCCTCCCCCAGCAGTAGGTTCTTCGAGAGGACAAACAACCAAATGCAATAATACATAGACTGCACTCGATCGGTGAGGGGATAGCAGATGATCATATGCATGCATATACATCAAGGAAGCAGGCTAACATGGGAGTTGACAATCCAGACTAAAAACTCGAAGCTGAGTCAAAGGATTAAGGCTCTGGAGGGGAGAGACAAATAGTCGAATAGTTCGACAGCGTCTGCAATACGAACAAATACGGCACACCTGCAGAGATGGCCATCCTCCTAGCCCTGAACCACAAATAGGGAAGTCTTGAGGAGTCACCTCCGAGGGCGAAGGATAGTGCACTGATATGCATCCCTCCGACCAGGAGAGAACAATGAATCATTCGACGCTATCTATACGATAAAAGGAACCCCGGGGAAGATATTATTAATGTTGCCCCGAGAAGCAATTGGGCGTATTCGTTGGTGAAGGTAAACAGAAGATCATACACGGGATAGAGATGAAATAGACTGCAATCAGATGGGGGAAGGAAGCCCCGAGAAGTGCATCCATTCATTCATTCAACCACAAGGGAAGCATTACAGAGGGCATCACAAACGGCTGCGGATCGGCGTTGTCGCTCAAGGCCGGCCAATAGCTAGAGAAGCAGGGATGAAGCCCTCGTTATAGTGAAAAGAAGACGGGATGAAAACCAAACTATGAAAGAAAAATAACAGAGGAAGAGGGGGGGGGGGCTCATATCATCGCCCCCCCAACCTCATACATTCGCAGGGTTTACAGAACAACAGTAGGAAGGGGGGACCGGACGGAGGAACACCATCACCCACCCGCGGAAACAGAGTGTCGTGGACAGAGTCTTCTTCTCCGACAACCGGTGGTTCAGATGGATAGATGAGATGGGTGGCACTCCTGCTCGCTCTTGAGGGTGGATCCCCCTTTCCCCCACTATATTCTTTTCTTTCTATCTCTGTATCTCCTTCTATTATCTTGCTCTCTTCGTTATTTTTCTTTTTCTTCTTTTCATTCGACCACAGGGCCTTTATATTGACAATCCTTCGACCAAGCTTCATCCTGCGTGGGGTTTAGTGCACCAGTTTATGGATCTCCATGTGCTGGATTAGAGCTGAGCAAGGCGCGTCGGGAAGAGGCTGCCAAAAGAAAAGAGGGCGTGCCGGATTAAGAGGGGCGTGTCGGATTCGAGCCATTTTGTCACGTCGACCTGATACGAGTCCGACAGCGAGCCCCGGACTGACTCTGAGAGTCGTTGTGATTCTTTATCTCTCCGTCGTCTTGCCAAACCATAGAGGGAGATATCGATGAAACTTCTGGGCCACTAAACGGCTGCTTTTGGAACTCGTGCACCTTCAGCTCGGGCGTGGGGGTTTTTCACTGACGCGGCTCTCGGCACAACGGTTCGTGATGCTGGCTTGGCTCGGCTTGCATTGGTAGCTTTCACGGGGAGTGGTATGCCACCCGGGATGTTTTCACCTTGACTGGGCAATCATCTAGCCATTGATGGGCCCAATATGCTGAGAAGCCGTACCCGTGTCGGGTAATCGGGGTCTTCTATTGACAGAGCCTTCGGTCCCTTGTTCTGACGGGCCAAGGGCGTTCTCTCACCTGGGGAGGATCTTTCATTTAGGCGGCGTGCCGCCAAGTATACCTATGTCCTTGGTCGGACAAAGGATACAAAGTCGTCCTTGGTCGGACGATAGGTACATCCTCATCCTTGATCGGACGATGGATATGTTCTCGTCCTTGGTCAGACGATGAGGGCATGCTCATCCTTGGTCAAACGATAGACAGTTCCCGCTTAGGGTGTGTTCTTCACGATCCTCATCGGGTGAAGACCCCGGCATTCATAGTGGGTGACCTGAGGCTCTGGCAGCTTGAGAAGGCTTCAATTGGTCGATCTTCTTCGGCTTCTCTGCTTCGGTAGGCCGCATCATTTGTCTTTGAGGCTTGATCGCCATTGAGTATATTTTGAGTGCCAACAGGGTTGAACTTTGCTTGAGCCATGGTAGGATGGTGTCATTTATGGTGAGGGTGCCATGTCTGATGGTGTGTGGCTCTTGAGGATCTGGGCCATGAGGGGTGGGGGAAGGTTGAGGCTCTTCTTCCCTATTAGTGGCATCTTGGGCTTTTTCTATGGTGAGAAGAGGGTCTGGATGGGCATTTGACCTCACGTGGTCAAGTGTGTGGGCCACGACTTATACCTCCAATGGAGAAGGAGGGTCCGTGGTGGGTGGGTTGGTGATAGCCGGTGCATAGCGCATCCGAGGTGGTGAGCAAGGGTGGACTTGGATTGGGATAGGTAGGGGAAGATGGGTTGGTGGAAGAGGTTTGGATTGGGTGTTCTTGGGAGGTGTTTCCCCTTTGAGGGTCGATGGAGGGGTAGTGGTGGGGGCTAATGGGGTTTGAGTGGTATGGATTGGGTGAGTGATTTTGGGTTGGTCGGGCGGGGTTGGAGGAATGTTAGTGCTCCTCAGGCTAGGATTATCTGAGTGGGAAGGGAAGGGTCGGGGAGCATAAATCTTTCTAAGTTCGATCCTCATCACATTACAAGAGTTGATGGGCTCTTGCCTTCCAACTTCCCTTAAGCCTACAATGTTTTACCATTGATTCCAAGCTTGGCGCCAAAGCAAACTCTTGGCATAGTTGACTTGTATAGGCCCTGACAGGGTGAACCTTGCAAAGTGATGATCTATGGAGCTCTCCCACTCTAGATATATACTAGGGCGGGATCCATTAAACACAAAGGCCTCTAATGGGTCTAAGGATGACGAATAGGCTAAGTAGGAAGTGGTCATGATGAACGGGTGACAAATGCAATGGCCCTTGGACAAGACTTAGTAGAGACAAGTCTAAAACTTACTCTGATACCACTTGATGTGACACCACCTCGGGGGTGATAGCCACAAGGCCAATGCCCATTGGGCCTATGATCTGCAAGCATGCAACTTTGACGGCGGAATCACTCGGGCGAGCTCACTCGCGTAGCGCACACAATTGCCCGTAAGCTAACCGGCGATAGTGGAGAGGGTCCGAAGTGGGACCTCGCTGTTCCGGGGTTTGGCTAGCTTGAGGTTAAACCGCTAAGGGTCTGGGATGCCCAAACCAATGGGTGGCCAGCACGCTGAGGGCGTGGGATGAAGGGTAGCTCTCCCAACTTACACCATGGCGGTCACTCTATTTGATGAAAATTCGGGACCGGGCACTCACCTCACTGTCTGACGGGCAACTTAGTAGCGATACTAAACTAATCAAAGGTAAACAAGCAAAGGTGTCACCAAGTGCTCACGTTATCGGTGTGAAGACACCGATCCCGGCCGGAGACGAGGCGAGCGGGGAAGCGTGGGTACGCGCCTGCACGCTGCGTCGATGGCGCTTGACCTGAAATGGAATTTACAACACAACTTCCTCATGCAGGAGAGATGGACTAAGGGTGGGGAATTTAGAGTTACAACCAAACACTACCTCCATGCAGGGAGGGGCTGTAAGCCGGCCAGGCGGGGTAGGGGAGCTAAGTTAGAAATCGAATTGCCGAGCTTTGTCGGTTTTGTCACCTTCAGGAACAGCTTGACAGATAGTCGATGACGGCGGCGCCACGGGCTCTGCCAAACTCAGAAGAGGTCGAGACCGGTGCCAAAACCTTTTGAGTTGACCCAGGAGGACGTATGAATTTTTGGAGAATTTCCTGATGACGTTGCTGGCTGGGGCAGGGTTTGGAACAGGACTGATCTACTCTTGTTCTAGTTGTTCCTAGAGTGCTGTTACAGGAAGACGATGGCACCACGAACACTCCCGGGCTCTGATGAAAGCGAGACTGGAACCGTTGCAATCGTGGTCGAGTCCTCTTTGAGTCGGGACCAACGGGCTTATCGTCGTAGGTCGGAGCTGACCGCAAAGATAGGAATAGTGGAAGAGTAAACTCCTTGCGCACCTTGGGGAGAAAATATGGAACTCTTGACTCCGGGGTCCAAAAATCGCTCTGCTTCTTGGAGAGGGCAGGGTACTTGAAGGAGAATCCCTCAGCCAAACGGCACCCCAAGAAACTTAGAGTGCTGGTCGTGGGAGCCTCTGAAAGTTTCTTCTGGTTGTCTTACTAGGAGGAAATGTACAGTTTGACAAAGATGACTCCTCTGAGCAGCTCCGAAGTCGAACGATGACGAGACCACCTCGCCTACGAAGAAGCCTCGTCAAGCTTTCCAGTAGTATAACGTACACCACCAGAAGATGTGCGGTGAAGACGTGGCAGCTTCTGAAACTCGACCCTTGATTGCTGCCTACAAGCTGGTGCTGGATCTGTAACTAACCGATGGTGAATGGGGTAGAAAGGGGGGTGAGATGTGGCAAGGGGTGATGGCTAATGGGTATAAGGGTTGGGGAATTGATGGGGACATCACCTCCCATGCCCACGTTCACAGCTCGTCTCCTCGCCCCGGTTGCATCCGGCATGGTCTAGTTATCTAATTTTGAGTCCTACGTAATTTTTATTTGAGTCATTTGATGTAATTTTCATTTTACTTGAGTCATGTCCCTAGGTCTTGTGCTTATTTTCCTAAGTTTGAGAGTCATTATGTTGTTTAGTTAGTTATTGGGCCCAATTCATTGGGTTTGGCCCAAGTGCACCCCCTACCCCCTCGGTTATTTGTCATTGAGTCTTTTGTCAGGGACTTATTGTAAAATGTGGGTTGCCTATATAAAGGACCTCATTCCCCCCATTTCAACTTAATGAATTAATGAATAAAAAAACTTGCCATTTTGAGAGTTTACACTTCTTATCTAGTGGAGAGATTCCATTTTTTGGGTGAGAAACCCTAGGGGAGAGATTCCCCACCCTTCCCTCTCTTAATCTCTCTTTTTCACTCCACTTTCTCTCTCCTCAACACCCAAATTCAAATTTTCTTCTCTCTCCTCCCTTCCCAACCACCTCCACTCCCCACCTACCCCATTTAAGCCTCTTCCCATTCCCCACAACCCTCATCAATACTCCACCCCTTCCCAAGACCCCCTCCACCAATCCTCTCCTCACCATCCAACCCCCAACTACCCCACCCACTTTCCCAAGCACCCTTCCCACTACCCCAAGCACCCCTTCCCTTCCCCAACACAACCCCCCCATTCCCAAGACAAAAAAATTAACCTCACCCTTAAACCTATTTTCGAATATCCTTTCCCTCTCTCCATTCCAACCAAATTCGCAGCCCCCACTACCACCATCTATTGGACCCTCTTCCAGACCTTATTCTCCACCTCCCACACCTTAGAACACCCCCTCCAAGACCCCCTTACAACCAGGGGTCACTCCCACACTCATCTACCCCCTTCCCCTTCTTCTTTCTTGGTCATTGGAAGCTACTTTGAAGTTACAGTTTGCTGTCCAGAGGTTGCAGATGAACCAGCAAATTGCAGTGGCCACCACGACTTCCTCCGGATAAGTTTGAAGGCACAAGAGACATCCACAGAAGCGTCTCCCTGTCTTCTTCGTAACAGAAGTGGTTTCGTCTTCATCTGAGCTGTGTGCTGCCCAGGAGCTTCGTTCTTCCACAACAGCGTAGAGCTGTCCCTGCTGAGTATCGGAACCGGATTAGAAGCACTGCCACGACGAACCTCGGTGGAATCAGCCCCCAAGGTCTTCTACAAAGTTCTTCATCGCTCTGTCTACTTTCAGAATCAAGAAGCGTAACTCTGTTCGACATCCAGTAGCAGAAGTTATCAATTTTCTCCCTCTGCTGCACGGATCTGCTTCTCCACAGTCTACCCCGACCAGTCATCCTTGTTCATAGCCTCCAGGTCTTCTCCGGAATCTTTTAGCATCCCCGTCAGTTTTTCTGTGAAAACGACTCGTCCACGACTCCAACAACTCTAGCGGTTCTCGATTCGGAGTCGGGAGCCATCGGAGCATTCTCTGCAACCTGCAGTTGGAAATCTGAAGCTGCCAGTCCCAGAACTTGCCACTCTATTCTAAGCTCCACCCTGGTCAGCAGTTGTACCAGAAGAAATTTAAAAAATTCTGAGGTGTTCCAGTACCAGTCACGAAGAGTTCCCCTCTGGTCTTGCCATCATAAAAATTCTATATCAACTTCTGCAGACCCAACTTCGACTGTCAGTCATCCCTCCTAGACAGCAGGCAGATTCGGCTTCCCAACTTCTTATCGCTTTTGGTCCTAGTTTCCCCCTCCCCGCTTGGCCGGCTGAAGGCCCCTCCCTGTGTGGAGGTAGTATTGATTGTAATATCATTAACCCCCACCCCAAGGTCCCCCTCCTGCGAGAGGTGTAGTGTTGTAACTTCTTTGGGCAGGTCAAGCGACACCGCCGCGGCGTGTGGGGATCCACTCGCCTCCCCGCTCGCCCTCGTCTCCGAGCGGGATCGGTTTCTTCAAACCGGTCGAGTAAGTGCTCACACCTCACTCCATTAGTGCTTGTCTTTCAATATAAGTTCTAGTTCCGCTGGTTATGCGAGTGAGAGCTCGATCCTCAAGCCCCATTGCCTTGAGTGATCACCGTGGGAAAAGTGCAACCGGTGCCTTCGGCACTTTGTCGGCCCCATTGAATTGGGCTTCCACACCCATTGGGAATCCCATCTTGGCCTTGCTGGCCCTCTACCAGCAAGGGCCCAACCCCTCAACCTCACCTTGGCATTGCCAAGTTACCCCGGGCTTGGGTGAGTGTCGATAGAGCGGTGGCCCAATTTGGCCCATTTGAATGCGATTGTGCTTGCTTGCATTAGGTCCGAGGTTGTGTCACATCAATTGGTATCAGAGCAAGTTCACAACTTGTCTCTCCACAAGTTGGTCCTAGGGCATGTTTATGCATTTAGAGTCCTCGGTTGCATCTCCCATGTCCACTAGAATGGCCACTTCATACCCGTCATATCCATCCCCATCAACTTTCCCAAGAAGCCCAAATCCTCATGGAAGCTCCATTTCCAACAAAGTGGGTAGCAACACCTCTATCATAGAAGCCCTACCTAATGTCCTTAATCGGCTTGAAGATATCATGTCTCGACTCGACCGACTTGAAGGAAATAGCCGTGCACCAAGAGTGAACGAGAGTGACCTTTGGGGAGATCTAGAAACCATATTTTTAGAACACTTGAAAATCAAAACCCCCGCCTTTGATGGATCCAACAGCCCAAGCCTTTACCTAGATTGGGAGATTTCCCTAGACCAATTCTTTAAAAGTTGCCCCTTGAACGAAGAAAGGAGAATGAGGTTAGCCAAGGCACACCTCTCCAAACAAGCTAAAACTCATTGGTTAGTTGTGGAAGGTTTTAGAAGGATCCGCAGGGAGGCCCCCATTAGCACTTGGGATGAGATGAAGGTCGAGCTTAGGAAAACCTACACTCTCCAACCCTCTGCCTCCTACTCAAATCACAAAAGCCCAAGGAGCACTTCAACTCTTTCATCCCCACCCGGTCAATCCAAGACCCCAATCACCCATTCCCTACCACTTCCCATCTCTCCCACCCCAACCACTACATTTACACCCCACCTCCAAGTCCACACCACAACCATAGGTCCCCATACCCAATTGGGCCCCATGGCCAACTCTCCACCTAGGCCCATGGTAACCCTCACCACTACCTCTCCATCACCCCCAAAAGGGGACACTCCTCCCAAAACCAATCAACCCAAACCCCTTCAACCCACCCATCTTCCTCTCCCTACCCCAATCCAACTCCCACGAAAGCCTCCACTACTACCCTCACCTATCCTAACCCAAGTTTCCCACTACCTACCACCCCGGATACACCATGCCCCAATCATCACCACACCCTCAAAAGCCCCTCTCACCTCCTTGGAAGAAGAACCCATACCCCACCCCATAGTGGTGAACACTCCAAACCCACTCTCCACCTTGGAGGAAACCCAAGTCCAAGTTGAAGAAGAAACAACATACGAGGGTCTTCACCTTACATCACCATCTTTAGTTGGAGTCAATCTCATCTTAGGGGAACCCCTTGTTAGTTGGCTAAAGGAGAGCCCAATAAGAGAGATCACAGCACACGATTTCCCACAGATGAAGGAAAATTATCCCATAGTGCCCATCTCCTCTTATCACACCACAATCCAAGCATCTTATCAAGTAGAGACCTTAGAGGATTTTCTTAGAGGCTTAGCATGGCAAATTGAGTTCACTAGCATGTTGACCCCTATGGCCGAACAACCTAGGAGTCTTGGCCTCCTACACCCATGCATCGGGTCAATCACCTCGGTCTATACCATTGGTTGCTACACTAGCGACCTCCTTTTTCTTCTCCCTATGGTAGAAGAACCCATCTCGATCCACTCCCCTACCATTGAGATCCCAAATACTTTGATCGGCCAACCCACTAGAAAACTTGGCCCAATTACCTTAGAGGAGGATGACTCACAATTTGGGAACCTTGAAGACATAGAGTGCCTCCCTCTAGGAAGACCTTTCCACGACCCCTTTGATCCCTTCCTATGGGAGTCTAGTTCCCCATATGACCCAACCCCCTTATCCACCACCCACCTTTCACTATCCCAACCCACCATGTTTGACCCAAGCCACCCTATCCTAAACCCGGGTTACACCTTGGGAGCCATGACCTTGGGTCACATATCCCTAGGTAATAAGGTTATGTCCCACCCCATGACGACCACCTTCTTAGATCCATTCGATCCTTTCCAATGGGAGTTCAAAGGTTGTCCCACACCTATACACATGGAAGTCACCCTTGGGAAAAACATGCATGTGTCTAGGCTTACCACACCACTTGGCATGAACACTATGTTGGGTCCATTCATTCATATCACCCACATGTCAAGTAAAAAGTATGAGTGGTCCATGTTCGGATGTAATGGTCCACCTTCATTCATCATGGGTCTTAAGCATGTCAAAGGCATCTACGGATGTCCGGGTCCCCCGATATTTATCACCACTTTGCATGATAGGGCCATCTACGGGTGCCCCGGCCCACCTAGGCTGACCAAAGTCTACACTATATCATTACATGATAGGTCTACTTTTGGTTGCCCAGGTCCATCCATCACCCCTAGAATGTCTGTATTCACAACATTGCATAAAGAGATCCGCAAGCACACTAGCAAGAAGAATGTGACTGATAAAAGGGTGGCCGACTCTCATCGGCGTCACCAAGAATTTCACATGGGTGACTTTGTGATGGTGAGGAAGGAGAGGCTCTCCCCGGGAGTCATCTCCAAATTGAGGCCACGTGGGGCTGGTCCCTTCCAGGTCCTGAGGCGCATTGGTGCAAATGCCTATGAGTTAGATCTGCCCGAGGAATATGGGGTAAGTCTCACATTCAATGTAGCCGACCTAGTACCTTATAAGGGACCCACGGTGGTACCTAGTGAGGATATTGAGCCTATTCCCTCCGTTGAGAGAGCACCCACCCGTGAGGAGAGACCACCAGCCAAGAGAGCCCAGCGTGAGCGCATTGAACGAATATTGGATGAACAAGTCACTACCACCCGGAACAAGGTATACGAGCGCTATCTCGGCAGGTGGATGGATCGGTCTCATTCAGAAGACCTAAGGGCTGTACCACTTCTACACCCTCCGAGGAGGGAAGGACACTTACTCGACGGAGTCGAGTTCTCCGCACCCCGGGAGTATGATGGGGACATCACCTCCCATGCCCACGTTCACAGCTCATCTCCTCGCCCCGGTTGCAACCGGCATGGTCTAGTTATCTAATTTTGAGTCCAACGTAATTTTTATTTGAGTCATTTGATGTAATTTTCATTTTACTTGAGTCATGTCCCTAGGTCTTGTGCTTATTTCCCTAAGTTTGAGAGTCATTATGTTGTTTAGTTAGTTATTGGGCCCAATTCATTGGGTTTGGCCCAAGTGCACCACCTTACCCCCTCGGTTATTTGTCATTGAGTCTTTTGTCAGGGACTTATTGTAAAATGTAGGTTGCCTATATATAGGACCCCATTCCCCCCATTTCAACTTAATGAATCAATGAATAAAAAAACTTGCCATTTTGAGAGTTTACACTTCTTATCTAGTGGAGAGATTCTATTTTTTGGGTGAGAAACCCTAGGGGAGAGATTCCCCACCCTTCCCTCTCTTAATCTCTCTTTTTCACTCCACTTTCTCTCTCCTCAACACCCAAATTCAAATTTTCTTCTCTCTCCTCCCTTCCCAACCACCTCCACTCCCCACCTACCCCATTTAAGCCTCTTCCCATTCCCCACAATCCTCATCAATACTCCACCCCTTCCCAAGACCCCCTCTACCAATCCTCTCCTCACCATCCAACCCCCAACTACCCCTCCCACTTTCCCAAGCACCCTTCCCACTACCCCAAGCACCCCTTCCCTTCCCCAACACAACCCCCCCATTCCCAAGATAAAAAAATTAACCCCACCCTTACACCTATTTTCGAATATCCTTTCCCTCTCTCCATTCCAACCAAATTCGCAGCCCCCACTACCACCATCTATTGGACCCTCTTCCAGACCTTATTCTCCACCTCCCACACCTTAGAACACCCCCTCCAAGACCCCCTTACAACCAGGGGTCACTCCCACACTCATCTACCCCCTTCCCCTTCTTCTTTCTTGGTCATTGGAAGCTACTTCGAAGTTACAGTTTGCTGTCTAGAGGTTGCAGATGAACCAGCAACTTGCAGCGGCCACCACGACTTCCTCCGGAAAGTTTGAAGGCACAAGAGGCATCCACAGAAGCATCTCCCTGTCTTGTTCGTAACAGAAGTGGTTTCGTCTTCATCCGAGCTGTGTGCTGCCCAGGAGCTTCGTTCTTCCACAACAGCGTAGAGCTGTCCCTGCTGAGTATCAGAATCGGATTAGAAGCACTGCCACGATGAACCTCGGAGGAATCAGCCCCCAAGGTCTTTTACAAAGTTCTTCATCACTCTGTCTACTTTCAGAATCAAGAAGCGGAACTCTGTTCGGCATCCAGTAGCAGAAGTTATCAATTTTCTCCCTCTACTGCACGGATCTGCTTCTCCACAGTCTACCCCGACTAGTCATCCTTGTTCATAGCCTCCAGGTCTTCTCCGGAATCTTTTAGCATCCCCGTCAATTTTTCTGTGTAGACGACTCATCCACGATTCCAACAACTCTAGCGGTTCTCGATTCGGAGTCCGGGAGCCATCGGAGCATTCTCTGCAACCTGCGGTTGGAAATCTAAAGCTGCCAGTCCTAGAACTTGCCACTCTGTTCTAAGCTCCACCCCGGTCAGCAGTGGTACCAGAAGAAATTTCAAAATTTCTGAGGTGTTCCAGTACCAGTCACGAAGAGTTCCCCCCTAGTCTTGCCATCATAAAAATTCTGTATCAACTTCTGCAGACCCAACTTCGACTATCAGTCATCCCTCCTAGACAGCAGGCAGATTCGGCTTCCCAACTTCTTATCGCTTTTGGTCCTAGTTTCCCCCTCCCCGCTTGGCCGGCTGAAGGCCCCTCCCTGTGTGGAGGTAGTATTGATTGTAATATCAGTAACCCCCACCCCAAGGTCCCCCTCCTGCGAGAGGTGTAGTGTTGTAACTTCTTTGGGCAGGTCAAGCAACACCGTCGCGGCGTGTGTGGATCCACTCGCCTCCCCGCTCGCCCTCGTCTCCGAGCGGGATCGGTTTCTTCAAACCGGTCGAGTAAGTGCTCACACCTCACTCCATTAGTGCTTGTCTTTCAATATAAGTTCTAGTTCCGCTGGTTATGCGAGTGAGAGCTCGATCCTCAAGCCCCATTGCCTTGAGTGATCACCGTGGGAAAAGTGCAACCGGTGCCTTCGGCACTTTGTCGGCCCCATTGAATTGGGCTTCCACACCCATTGGGAATCCCATCTTGGCCTTGCTGGCCCTCTACCAGCAAGGGCCCAACCCCTCAACCTCACCTTGGCATTGCCAAGTTACCCCGGGCTTGGGTGAGTGTCGATAGAGCGGTGGCCCAATTTGGCCCATTTGAATGCGATTGTGCTTGCTTGCATTAGGTCCGAGGTTGTGTCACATCAATTGGTATCAGAGCAAGTTCACAACTTGTCTCTCCACAAGTTGGTCCTAGGACATGTTTATGCATTTAGAGTCCTCGGTTGCATCTCCCATGTCCACTAGAATGGCCACTTCATACCCGTCATATCCATCCCCATCAACTTTCCCAAGAAGCCCAAATCCTCATGGAAGCTCCATTTCCAACAAAGTGGGTAGCAACACCTCTATCATAGAAGCCCTACCTAATGTCCTTAATCGGCTTGAAGATATCATGTCTCGACTCGACCGACTTGAAGGAAATAGCCGTGCACCAAGAGTGAACGAGAGTGACCTTTGGGGAGATCTAGAAACCATATTTTTAGAACACTTGAAAATCAAAACCCCCGCCTTTGATGGATCCAACAGCCCAAGCCTTTACCTAGATTGGGAGATTTCCCTAGACCAATTCTTTAAAAGTTGCCCCTTGAATGAAGAAAGGAGAATGAGGCTAGCCAAGGCACACCTCTCCAAACAAGCTAAAACTCATTGGTTAGTTGTGGAAGGTTTAAGAAGGATCCGCAGGGAGGCCCCCATTAGCACTTGGGATGAGATGAAGGTCGAGCTTAGGAAAACCTACACTCTCCAACCCTCTGCCTCCTACTCAAATCACAAAAGCCCATGGAGCACTTCAACTCCTTCATCCCCACCCGGTCAATCCAAGACCCCAATCACCCATTCCCTACCACTTCCCATCTCTCCCACCCCAACCACTACATTTACACCCCACCTCCAAGTCCACACCACAACCATAGGTCCCCATACCCAATTGGGCCCCATGGCCAACTCTCCACCTAGGCCCATGGTAACCCTCACCACTACCTCTCCATTACCCCGAAAAGGGGACACTCCTCCCAAAACCAATCAACCCAAACCCCTTCAACCCACCCATCTTCCTCTCCCTACCCCAATCCAACTCCCACCAAAGCCTCCACTACTACCCTCACCTATCCTAACCCAAGTTTCCCACTACCTACCACCCCGGATACACCATGCCCCAATCATCACCACACCCTCAAAAGCCCCTCTCACCTCCATGGAAGAAGAACCCATACCCCACCCCATAGTGGTGAACACTCCAAACCCACTCTCCACCTTGGAGGAAACCCAAGTCCAAGTTGAAGATGAAACAACATACGAGGGTCTTTACCTTACATCACCATCTTTAGTTAGAGTCAATCTCATCTTAGGGGAACCCCTTGTTAGTTGGCTAAAGGAGAGCCCAATAAGAGAGATCACGGCACACGATTTCCCACAGATGAAGGAAAACTATCCCATAGTGCCCATCTCCTCTTATCACACCACAATCCAAGCATCTTATCAAGTAGAGACCTTAGAGGATTTTCTTAGAGGCTTAGCATGGCAAATTGAGTTCACTAGCATGTTGACCCCTATGGCCGAACAACCTAGGAGCCTTGGCCTCCTACACCCATGCATCGGGTCAATCACCTCGGTCTATACCATTGGTTGTTACACTAGCGACCTCCTTTTTCTTCTCCCTATGGTAGAAGAACCCATCTCGATCCACTCCCCTACCATTGAGATCCCAAATACTTTGATCGGCCAACCCACTAGAAAACTTGGCCCAATTACCTTAGAGGAGGATGACTCACAATTTGGGAACCTTGAAGACATAGAGTGCCTCCCTCTAGGAAGACCTTTCCACGACCCCTTTGATCCCTTCCTATAGGAGTCTAGTTCCCCATGTGACCCAACCCCCTTATCCACCACCCACCTTTCACTATCCCAACCCACCATGTTTGACCCAAGCCACCCTATCCTAAACCCGGGTTACACCTTGGGAGCCATGACCTTGGGTCACATATCCCTAGGTAATAAGGTTGTGTCCCACCCCATGACGACCACCTTCTTAGATCCATTCGATCCTTTCCAATGGGAGTTCAAAGGTTGTCCCACACCTATACACATGGAAGTCACCCTTGGGAAAAACATGCATGTGTCTAGGCTTACCACACCACTTGGCATGAACACTATGTTGGGTCCATTCATTCATATCACCCACATGTCAAGTAAAAAGTATGAGTGGTCCATGTTCGGATGTAATGGTCCACCTTTATTCATCATGGCTCTTAAGCATGTCAAAGGCATCTACGGATGTCTGGGTCCCCCGATATTTATCACCACTTTGCATGATAGGGCCATCTACGGGTGCCCCGGCCCACCTAAGCTGACCAAAGTCTACACTACATCATTACATGATAGGTCTACTTTTGGTTGCCCAGGTCCATCCATCACCCCTAGAATGTCTGTATTCACAACATTGCATAAAGAGATCCGCAAGCACATTAGCAAGAAGAATGTGACTGATAAAAGGGTGGCCGACTCTCATCGGCGTCACCAAGAATTTCACATGGGTGACTTTGTGATGGTGAGGAAGGAGAGGCTCTCCCCGGGAGTCATCTCCAAATTGAGGCCACGTGGGGCTGGTCCCTTCCAGGTCCTGAGGCGCATTGGTGCAAATACCTATGAGTTAGATCTCCCCGAGGAATATGGGGTAAGTCTCACATTCAATGTAGCCGACCTAGTACCTTATAAGGGACCCACGGTGGTACCTAGTGAGGATATTGAGCATATTCCCTCCGTTGAGAGAGCACCCACCCGTGAGGAGAGACCACCAGCCAAGAGAGCCCAGCGTGAGCGCATTGAACGAATATTGGATGAATAAGTCACTACCACCCGGAGCAAGGTATACGAGCGCTATCTCGGCAGGTGGATGGATCGGTCTCATTCGAAAGACCTAAGGGCTGTACCACTTCTACACCCTCCGAGGAGGGAAGGACACTTACTCGACGGAGTCGAGTTCTCCGCACCCCGGGAGTATGATGGGGACATCACCTCCCATGCCCACGTTCACAGCTCGTCTCCTCGCCCTGGTTGCATCCGGCATGGTCTAGTTATCTAATTTTGAGTCCTACGTAATTTTTATTTGAGTCATTTGATGTAATTTTCATTTTACTTGAGTCATGTCCCTAGGTCTTGTGCTTATTTCACTAAGTTTGAGAGTCATTATGTTGTTTCGTTAGTTATTGGGCCCAATTCATTGGGTTTGGCCCAAGTGCACCCCCTACCCCCTCGGTTATTTGTCATTGAGTCTTTTGTCAGGGACTTATTATAAAATGTGGGTTGCCTATATATAGGACCCCATTCCCCCCATTTCAACTTAATGAATCAATGAATAAAAAAACTTGCCATTTTGAGAGTTTACACTTCTTATCTAGTGGAGAGATTCTATTTTTTGGGTGAGAAACCCTAGGGGAGAGATTCCGCACCCTTCCCTCTCTTAATCTCTCTTTTTCACTCCACTTTCTCTCTCCTCAACACCCAAATTCGAATTTTCTTCTCTCTCCTCCCTTCCCAACCACCTCCACTCCCCACCTACCCCATTTAAGCCTCTTCCCATTCCCCACAACCCTCATCAATACTCCACCCCTTCCCAAGACCCCCTCCACCAATCCTCTCCTCACCATCCAACCCCCAACTACCCCTCCCAATTTCCCAAGCACCCTTCCCACTACCCCAAGCACCCCTTCCCTTCCCCAACACAACCCCCCCATTCCCAAGACAAAAAAATTAACCCCACCCTTAAACCTATTTTCGAATATCCTTTCCCTCTCTCCATTCCAACCAAATTCGCAGCCCCCACTACCACCATCTATTGGACCCTCTTCCAGACCTTATTATCCACCTCCCACACCTTAGAACACCCCCTCCAAGACCCCCTTACAACCATGGGTCACTCCCACACTCATCTACCCCCTTCCCCTTCTTCTTTCTTGGTCATTGGAAGCTACTTCGAAGTTGCAGTTTGCTGTCCAGAGGTTGCAGATGAACCAGCAACTTTCAGTGGCCACCACGACTTCCTTTGGACAAGTTTTAAGGCAGAAGAGGCATCCACAGAAGCTTCTCCCTGTCTTCTTCGCAACAGAAGTGGTTTCATCTTCATCCGAGCTGTGTGCTGCCCAGGAGCTTCAATCTTCCACAACAGCGTAGAGCCGTCCTTGCTGAGTATCAGAACCGGATTAGAAGCACTGCCACGATGAACCTCGGAGGAATCAGCCCCCAAGGTATTCTACAAAGTTCTTCATCGCTCTGTCTACTTTCAGAATCAAGAATCGGAACTCTGTTCAGCATCCAGTAGCAGAAGTTATCAATTTTCTCCCTCTGCTGCACGGATCTGCTTCTCCACAGTCTACCCCGACCAGTCATCCTTGTTCATAGCCTCCAGGTCTTCTCAGGAATCTTTTAGCATCCCCGTCAGTTTTGATGTGAAGATGACTCGTCCACGATTCCAACAACTCTAGAGGTTCTCCATTCGGAGTCCGGGAGCCATCGGAGCATTCTCTGAAACCTGCAGTTGGAAATCTGAAGCTGCCAGTCCCAGAACTTGCCACTCTGTTCTAAGCTCCACCCCAGTCAGCAGTTGTACCAGAAAAAATTTAAAAAATTCTGAGGTGTTCCAGTACCAGTCACGAAGAGTTCCCCCCTGGTCTCGCCATCAGAAAAATTCTGTATCAATTTCTGCAGACCCAACTTCGACTGTCAGTCATCCCTCCTAGACAGCAGGCAGATTCGGCTTCCCAACTTCTTATCGCTATTGGTCCTAGTTTCCCCCTCCCCGCTTGGCCGGATGAAGGCCCCTCCCTGTGTGGAGGTAGTATTGATTGTAATATCATTATCCCCCACCCCAAGGTCCCCCTCCTGCGAGAGGTGTAGTGTTGTAACTTCTTTGGGCAGGTCAAGCGACACCGCCGCGGTGTGTGGGGATCCACTCGCCTCCCCGCTCGCCCTCGTCTCCGAGCGGGATCGGTTTCTTCAAACCGATCCAGTAAGTGCTCACACCTCACTCCATTAGTGCTTGTCTTTCAATATAAGTTCTAGTTCCGCTGGTTATGCGAGTGAGAGCTCGATCCTCAAGCCCCATTGCCTTGAGTGATCACCGTGAGAAAAGTGCAACCGGTGCCTTCGGCACTTCGTCGGCCCCATTGAATTGGGCTTCCACACCCATTGGGAATCCCATCTTGGCCTTGCTGGCCCTCTACCAGCAAGGGCCCAACCCCTCAACCTCACCTTGGCATTGCCAAGTTACCCCGGGCTTGGGTGAGTGTCGATAGAGCGATGGCCCAATTTGGCCCATTTGAATGCGATTGTGCTTGCTTGCATTAGGTCCGAGGTTGTGTCACATCAGGAATGGTGTTAGGGGTTGGTGGGAGTGGCTGGGAGAGGGAGGGGGTGGGGCTAGCAGAGGGTGGTGGGCCTGGTGCGGCTTGCTCTCTATGCACAAGGTGGAGGATGGGGATGGAGGGGAGGCCGACCTAGGGTAAATGGGGGAGGGGGATGGAGTTTGGCCAGGGCTTTGGAAGGAAGAGAGAGGGTGGAGGGCAACCAAGGGGGCTGGGGGGAGAGAGGGAATGGAGGGAAATTCAATTTTGGGGCTTGGGAGAGGTGGAGAGATGCTTGGGGAAGGGGAGTAAGTAGTTGGTGGTTGGATGGTGGAGTGGGGAGTGGTGGAAGCTACCTTGGGGTTGGGGGTGGAGTTATGGAGGGGTGTGGGGAAATGAGGAGGCTCATGAATGAGGGGAGGAGAGAGAGAAAGTAGGTGGGAGGGTGAGGAGAGAGAAAGGGGTGCACCTCTCTTGGAGAGAGAGAGACAAAGAATGGGGAGAGTCACACTCCACTTGAAGAGGGGGAGGATTTCACTCAAATTTGAAATTTCTAATTCTCAATGTATTAGTTCTGCAATGGAGAGGTTGGGTTCTATTTATAGGCACCCAACTTCTTACATGACCAAAATAACCCTGAACTAATGGACTAAAGACGAGACTGTCCTAGGCGGGGCGCCCATGGGCCTAGCCCATTAGTTGGGCCCAATTGACACATGACTTATGCAAATGACTCCCTAACTTAGGTACTTGACTCAAATAAAAGGAAAACTACATGATAAGACTCAAATACAAAAATAAAAATATATCATATGACTTGAAATAAAGTGGCGAACAAGATGTAGCAGTACTGGCGATCATCAGGAGTCTTGAAAAAGTGTGGAAGGGCAGGAGATGACCACATCAAGTAAAGTGCATCCTTAAGTACTTGCAGAGGACTAATGATCTTTTTCAACTGTATGGAGGAGAGGACCTACAACTTAGAGCTTTCACAGACTCTAGTTTCCAGTCAGATCCAGATGACTGCAAATCCCTATCAGGATTTGTATTCATATTGAATGGGGGGGCTATCAGTTTGAGAAGCTCCAAGCAAGATACGACTGCAAACTCGACGGTGGGGGTAGAATATATTACTACGGCTAAAGTTACTAAGAAAGTCGTCTAGGTGAAGAAATTCATCTTGGAACTGAGCGTAGTTCCCTAGATATCAGATCCCATCCGATTATTTTGTGATAATAATGGGGCCATCGCCCAAGCAAAGGAACCAAGGTCTCACCAAAGGTCGAAGCACATTCTGAAGTGCTTCCACCTTATTCGGGAGATTGTTGATAGTGGAGATGTGGTGGTAGAGCGTGTACCATCTGAAGACAACAAAGCAGATCCACTGACTAAGCCTTTGACACAGATTATGTTTGAGCGCCATTGGGATAAGATGGGCCTCATAGTTGTGGGCAATTGGCTGTAGTTCAAGTGGGAGATTGTTAGTATTGGGTGTCCTACAAGCTAATCTCGGGTCGGATAGACTCGATAGTTGTACAATCTTGTTCATCATTAATAAAGTGATATTTAAGCGTAAATTTATAATTATATATTACTCTACGATATCCCTAGGATATGTGGTTGTAAAGTCAACTCGAGATGGGATCTCGATCATGAGACTGAGTTTACATGGTGATGCAGGATGGAATGCGAACCTGGGACTCTAGCTCGCGGACATCCCTAAGCGAGGGAAATGCGTGGATCGGCGCGGTTGAGGAACCAGCAATGAGT
This sequence comes from Amorphophallus konjac, assembly GCA_022559845.1. Taxonomy (NCBI): domain Eukaryota; kingdom Viridiplantae; phylum Streptophyta; class Magnoliopsida; order Alismatales; family Araceae; genus Amorphophallus; species Amorphophallus konjac. Next base: position 313,943,068 of record CM040125.1, read on the forward strand.
CTCGGGTATCGGCTTTTTCGCGTGCTCGGATCGAGTCACAGGATGGGTTTCACTCACTCACTCTTGCAGCGGTGATAAAATTATAACGAGCTAAGTTCCTATCACTCATGCAGTGGCATATGAAAATATACGAGATAAGCAAAATACCAAAGTAGGGAGCGGACACGATACCTCCACTCTCCGGGCATGGGGAAGATGACCTCGGGTGGAACTCGTACTCCCGGTGTACTGTAAATAATTAATTACAACAGTTATTTCTATTGCCCACTCCACACAGGGAGGTAAAGGGTTACATGTGGGACTCGTGAGTAGTGAACTCGGGTTGAGGGGCAGCAAGTCGGAAGGCTCTCGGACCGGAGATAGGCTGCTGGTCCGGCTCGATTCTGTAGGGCCCAAGGGATAACAGGCGGGTCCGGTTATGAGGACGGTGACGCCCGGGCGTCTCCTTGCTACGACGGCCGGCTGGGATGCTGTTGTGGGGTTGCTAGTCGATCTCCGAGAGCGGCGGTCGCCGAATGTGAGATGGCATAAATTAACCGGCGGACTGCTCTACTAGCCTATTCACGGATCAGATCTGCGCACCTCCACGAAAACAATTGTTACGCCCAGATCCAGGGGAGGATCGAGGCGAGATCGACGCCGTTGGATAGAGGACTCAAAGGGATACAACATAAATTAATTTCACGGCCATCCAGCAAACTGATTGGAAATGAAAACTACTGTTCCCCAAGTATTTCTGCTGGCTTGGATTACAGATAGTGAGGACAGAACATGATCTGCCATAAAATGAATTTTGACCGACAAGGGAAATGTAGAACTGGATCTTGATAATTTTATGGTGGGTAGAGGGGGATGTGTGGGACGTGCTCAATTTTTTTCGGATTTTTTGGAGATGGTTAAGAGGGCAGGAAAAATATAAGGACAAGACACTGTCCCGCAGATCTGCTGATTGGCAGACTGTCAGGGGTGGAACTAAAAGATTGTGAAAAATAGCAAACGACGTCTGATTGACACGAAATTTAAACTGGGAGGTGGTAACGACAAGGGGGATGATCTATCAAAATTTCAAGATAATCAGATACACAGATTGGGAGGACCAACCTTTTCTTCTAGCTTCTATCCTAGTTCTCAGAATCCTAGACAACACTTGAAAGAATGGGCTGTGGCGGGTCGATGGCGGCACGAACGGAGGCGCCGGCAGGGGTGGCTGGAAGTCACATCTAGCAGAGGTGGTAGATCTTAGAGTCACACCAAGATTAGGGCTTCACACCCTAGAAAGGGGCAGCAATCACTGTTGTAAGGGGAGAGGAGAGAGGGGCACCCTTGGGCTCTCTTGGAGAAATGCCAAATTTTCTTTGCATTAATCTAACAAAATATGGAAAATACATGGGTTTTATATGAAATGTAAATGACCTAAACTAACCTCAGATCTAGGGTTAGGGAGGGGTAATTAGGGGAGAGAAGAATTTTCTCCCATGTGGTCAAATAACAAAAATAATAAACAACTTAAAGGGGGGGATTATTTAATCCCACATGGGGACAAAGGAGGGGGCGCCCCCCTCTTGGAGTCAACAAGGGGGGCTTGGTCAAGAGTCCCCCTTGGACCTTGTCCAGCTCCACATGGGCCCTAGAGAGTCTAGGTGGCCCAATGGAAGAGAGGGTGGGGGTCCCACTGGGCCTACGCGGCCTTTATGCAAAGAAACCCATTGGCTTATACTTGCCATACAATTGTAAACACAATTGACACAAGGATATAAATATAAATAAAAAAGTTAGTGGCATTGCTTTTACGTCCCCATTAATTCTCCCCAGGTGGGAGAAACTCGACCCCGTCGAGTAAGGGGTGCGGCTGCTCAAGTAGCTCCTGCGGATCCGTCACCGTACCATGTAACACGGAGGTACGCTTCACTCCAAGTAATTGTCACCTACTCATCCCGTATATGTTCTATATGCTCACGCTGTTGTGGAATGAGGCTAGTGGTGGACACTCCAGGGTCGGGTCACTCTCAAAGGGAGGAGACGGCTCAAAGACTCACTAGGAATCACCGATGGGTCCCTTTATGTGACTAGATCCGAGACATTGTGGTAGAGCTGATCCCAAATTTTGGCCAGTCTACAACGTACGCATTAGACCCGACTTGCCTCTCACTTGAAAGGGACTGACATCGCGAGCTGACATGAGACCGACTCAACTCGACGTATGCATACTCACTATGCACTCGACAAATGTATGTATAGACTCAGAATCAAATAAAGAAAAACACGGACTCACACATGACCCTAAACAAACCTACTGTTAGACCGCCCCATACATATGCCATGGTGGACCAGGACATCTGAATGTGTGCCTAGCATACACAAGACGCAACCGGTGGTTGGCGGAATGGGGGACTCCTAGGCATCCTAAAGTGAACCAATCATGCGCATGCTCCCTAGTGGACTTTGGAGGTTTGGGAGGGCTAGGAGAGCCGAATTCACCTTCTTCATCACCCCTGTATATATGTATCTCTCACCAATGAACGAGCTCAATGCGCATAGGTGGACCGGCCCGTGGGGAAGGGGTGTGATGGGGGACTTCCCTAGCAAGGTGAAATGGATAAGGTGGGTCATAAGGTTCACTAGGGAAGGGATCAAAGGGATCAAAGAAAGTATGACCCCTCGAACTGGGTTCCCACATGTCACAGTCCCCTGTCTGAAGTTCTTGAAGGTGTAGATGGTCACCTTCATCCATTATGGTAAGAAGGATGGTGATCTCATGGAGTAGATATGGGTCCTCCCTGGGGATGGCAATACCGTAAGAGGGGACAAAGTCAAGCTCATCGGGAATGGGGAAGAACAACAGGACCTCAGTGGTGATATGACCCAAGGTGTACACCGAGGTAATAGACCCCAAAGCCGGGAGCATGAAGCTATGACTATTGGGTTGGTCAGACCCTAAGGCCAACATACATGTCAACTCCCATTGACAATCTAATCTCCTTAGTAGATCCTTCACACTTTCTATGTAATACCCCGATTATTTATTAAGTTTTATTGAGCTTTTATTAATTGAAAATTGAATTAAAATGAATTAATGTTTGAATTTCGAAATATTGATATTTAATTCATTAGAAAATAGAACCTATAAAATTCAACTACCTTAGAAAAATCTGTAAAAATAGTAATTGGGTAAAAGATCATTTTTATAGCAATTTTGTCTTCTGGACTTGACCCAAATTAATTACGTAACCTTGTCTAATTAGATGATTAATCCTGAATTTGACTTTCACCTACCCTTTACCTAATCATAACTTAAAACGTGAAATTCGACCTTATTACTCAACCAAATGATCTGAAATCAAGGGAAAATGGAAGGCCACGAGGTAAGGAACATTTACCCTCAATCAATTTGAGGTAAACCTAGCCCTAAAATGTGCTGCCGACATAGATTTGGTCGAGTCAAGGATTCCGGCGCCGTTTCTAACATGAAACTTGCAGCGCCAAATACTCCCAACTCCGAAGGCTCCAGAAGCCCCATGACCTATAGAAACGTAGCTCTTCGACTCTAGTTTCATTTGATAGCTGGGTCAGTAGACGAGGAGTCCAGATCTGGGAGCATTCGTCGTTTTGGTGGAGGGTGTTGGTAGTTCGTCGTTCTTCATCTCCAGCCCTTTAATCCGTCGATTAAGGTAGGTACCCTTAACCAATTGAGACTTGTAAATATATTATCTTGATCAGCTCGACGAGATCTATCCAATGGGACTGAAAGCCCCAAATTTCATTAGGTATCCGTGGAGATATCAAGCTTTTTGTGAGCTGCTGTCAAGCTTGTTCTTCATTCTAGGGTTTCGAAGTCTTTCTCTGATTTGAGGTAGGTTATAACAGCCCAACTTCTAATTAATATACATGAATGTAATCAGTAGCTTGTTAGCTTCCTTTTGACACCAAAATGCCCAAATTCCGTTGTGTATGTTGGGAGAATTTTTAGATTTAGTGGAAGTATGTCAAGAATTAGGTCTTCTTGTGTTCTACATAGAATAGGTTGAGATTAAGTGGGTTTCTGATGAAATTCGTGCTTTAAAACTCATGTATTATGACCCTCATATGTCTAGTAAGACTCCTATAGCATGTGGTTATGTTTCCAACTCAATTGGACCACAATTGGGTGAGTTTTTATGCTTTCTGAAAGTTCTGCCGTTGCTGTTCTTGCAGGGGTCGACCCCTGGGGTCGACCCATTTTCTGGGCAGCCCTGCAGGCCCGAGGGTCGACCCCAGGGGTCGACCCATCCTGTCCCTGCAAGGGGTCGACCCCCTGCAGAAAGTGTGGGGGTCGACCCCAGGGGTCGACCCATCCTTCAGAATTTGCTAGGGTTGACCCCAGGGGTCGACCCATCCAGCAGGCAGACCCCATTTTTACAGGGGTCGACCCCAGGGGTCGACCCATATACCAGAAACCCAGTTTTTATCATTTTACGACCCGTGGATCGATCCGGATCATTAGGGGATCGACCCATTGAACTTAGACCAATTGAAAACTATACTTTTGAAGAACCAGTGACCTGTTCTGGAAATCTTATGATTTCAATTTACATTGGTTCCTACTTGCAAATATAGTGTAAAAACATGCCATTTACCATCTTCATTTCGACTCATACATTGGTTAAATAGAAACCCACATAATTAGTGGTTAATGGTGTAATTAAATCTCTGTTAATGCATTCTTTTTCCTTCCTGTACAAGCTTGTTCCTTTACCTTATCATCTTGAATCAGCTTTTGGCAATTGTCTTAATGCAAATGATAATGGATAATCTTGGACATATTAACTTGATAATTAGGATTAATATGTTGATTAGCTTGTTGGATAGCTGCTGTACTACAGTAGCGCAGCATGATTAACTCTTATTGTGACTTGGTTTTCAATCTTCTTGATGATTGTGCTTACCTTGGAATTCTGAAATGAATCTCCTTCCTACTTGAAATTTTTATTGCTACATGGTTCAAACCTTGGAATTCTGGCCATAAATTGTGGAAGTCTAGATTCGTGGGATCTTTGATCCAAAGAAATCAATGCCTGGCAAACAATTAAGGGCTCGGTCTAGCCTTGGGAGGAGCGCCCGAACACTACGTGTACCCCCGGGGAGGTGATTGACTAGGTGTGGCATTTGGCATCAGTACTATGACATGGGTTAAATCTAGGACTGGCCACTACTCTCTACTACTCTCTACTACTTTTCACTTTCCACTCTTCACTGTTCTATACTCTACTTGTTGTTACTTACTTGCTGTTACTTGGACGTGGAAATGAAACTACACACGTGCTTGACATGACTTGAATTATCTTGATATGGCCAACTCTTTATCGTTATCTCCTGTAGTAAATTCTTGTCTTTGTTATTCCTCTTAAGTATTACCATTCTGTTCCTTTATATTTCGTGACCTTGCAAGATCTTTAAATTTTGTTTCATTATATCATCATTACTCTTTTACTGCATTATCCTTTGTAGCATGATATTTTGAAAATATAATTAAACTGCTAATCACTTATACCTATCTGTTATTTCCTACTGAGCGTTAGCTCATAGTTGTTGTTTCCCCCCTTTCCAGGCTTTTCAGGTGACGCGCTTACCGATGGGGAAGGGCAAGAGTGATGTTTTGAGTGTATCAGTTAGTTGTGTTTAGAGTGTGTTGTGCTTCAGTTATGTTATTGTGGTTTAGAGTTGTTATCCCAGTTGTATTGAGTTGATTTGAGGATTATGTACCAGTTATGTTTTGTTTAATGGTCAATAAGTTATTTCCATTTCTTAGCATTTGTATATATTTAGATTAGTTTCTCTCTCTTTCCAGCTTGTTTCTAACTGTACGTCCCGATATTCCGCATCGGGGCGTGACATTCTACAAAGCAAAAGGACTGGAAAGTGGTGTGATAGGATTTAATGGGTACTACTGGGAGTGCTGGGTCCATGGATGGGTAGCAAGACAGTCTAGGGACCAAGCCTATCTTGAGCCAACTAAGTAGTGGCTTGGCGATGAATAGCTTTCTTGTTAGAAACACGGGTGGCTCTAGCTGAGGTGGCTCTGAATAAAGATCAGAAGGTGGGGGTGGTGGCAATAAAGCTCTCATGGGTGGAGAAGGAATATCCTCCCTTAGGGGAAGAGGTCCTTAGGGTGGCCCTCCTCGGCGTGAAACATCTCCCTCGGATGGGGAGAGGACGTCCTCTATGATGGGGAGAGGACCTGGGGACTCCGTTGATGGCATTAGGTTTAGACTACCGTCTACGACCTCCTTAGGCTCGGGCAGGAGTCGCGTTGACTTCCTATCCCTCCTATCCATCCGGTCCATGAACATTTGCAAGAGATCGTCTAAGGTGTGGTTTGGACTAGAGGCATCATGGTGGGTTTGCTCATATTCAATTGGCCTAGTCTTGGGTCTAGGCTCATCTACGTACGAGACTCTTTGCCTCCGACTATGACCCACTTGGTTGGAGGTGATTGGGTGGGGTCGGTTGGAGGTGACTGGGCCGGGTAGGTAGACCCTTCTAAGCTCGCCCTTCATCTCACGCCATGACTCTATAAGCCATTGCCTCCTAATTTCTTTCCAGCATTCTATGTCCCTACAGTTTTCGACAGCTTCGTGGAAAAGCCGCTTTGTGGCAAAATTAACTTGCATGGCATCGGACATAATGTAAAACTCACAGTATTCATCTATAGCGGCTTCCCACTCTAGGTAGTCGCTCGCGACTTTGGACCCATAGAAGTCCGAGGCTTCGGGCCTACGGAGGTGGAATGGTTGGATTCCCCTTCCTTGGGTGTGTCGCCACCATTCATATGACGTGGGCTTTTGGGGATCCATGGGACACAGGGATCTATAGGATGGCCATGAAGACACTAGGTGACAAAATAAACTGACTCTCTAATGGATTAGACACGACCCTAAAACAACAAAGCAAAGTTGGAATGTAGACTCGACTACAAACCTAGACTTAACCAGTATCCGATACGTGACGGAGGTCTGATCCGAAGATCGCACTCACGCAAGTGTGTTACCTTCCCAATAGGCGTAACCTATCGTTCCGGGACACCTTTTAATATACCGGAATGGAATGCAATGCAAAGGTTGGGCCGACTAACCTAGACTCTAATCCGCTCTGATACCAATTTGATGTGGGATGGAATGTGAACCTGGTATTCTAGCTCGCGGACGTCCCTAAGCGAGGGAAATGTGTGGATCTGCTCGGTTGAGGAACATGCAATGAGTCTCGGGTATCGGCTTTTCCGTGTGCTGGGATCGAGTCATGGGACGGGTTCCACTCACTCACTCTCGCAACGGTGATAAAATTATAACGAGGTAAGTTCCTATCACTCATGCAGCGGCATATAAAAATATATGAGATAAGCAAAATTCCAAAGTAGGGAGCGGACACGATATCTCCACACTCCGGGCGTGCGGAAGATGACCCCGGCCGAAACTCGTACTCCCGATGTATAGTAAATAATTAATTACAACAGTTATTTCTATTGCCCACTCAACACAGGGAGGTAAAGGGCTACACGTGGGACCCGAGAGTAGCGAACTCGAGTTGACGGGCAGCAAGCCAAAAGGCTCTCGGACTGGAGACGGGTTGCTGGTCTAGCTCGGTTCTGATCTGCGGGGCCTGCGGGACAGCAGGCGGGTCCGATTGCTGGGACGGCGGTGCCCGGGCGTCGCCATGCTGCAGCGGCCTGCTGTGACGCTGCTGAGGGGTTACCGGTCGATCTCCGGGAGCGACGGTCGTCGAATGTGAGCCGGCGTATTTTACCGGAATTAACCGGTGGACTACTCTGTTGGCCTGCTCACGGATCAGATCTACGCGCCTCCACGAAAAAAATTATTGTGCCCAGATCTTGGGGCAGATCGAGGTAATATTGGCGCCGTTGGACAGAGGACTCAAAGGGATACAACATAAATTAATTTTACGACCATCCAGCAAACGGATTGGAAATGAAAACCACTATTCATCAAGTATTTCTGCTGGCTCGGATTACAGATAGTCAAGATAGAGCATGATCTGCCTGAAAATGAATTTTGACCAACAGGGGAATGGTAGAACTGGATCTTGAGAATTTTATGGTGGGTAGAAGGGGATGTGTGGAACGTGCTCAAATTTTTTGGGATTTTTTGGAGATGGTTAAAGGTGCAGGAAAAATATAAGAACAAGACACTATCCCGCAGATCTGCTGATTGGCAGACTATCAGGGGTGGAACTAAAAGACTGGAAACAATAGCAAACGACGTCTGATTGACACAAAATTTAAATTGGGAGGAGGTAACAACAAGGGGGATGATCTATATTAATTTCAAGATCTCGGAATCCTGGACAGCCCTTCAAAGAACGGGCTGTGGCGGCTCGACGGTGGCACGAACGGAGGCGGCGGCGGCTGTGGCGCATCCAATAGAGGTGGTAGATCTTGAAGTCACACAAAGATTAGGGCTTCACACACTAGAAAGGGGTAGCAATCACTGCTGCAAGGGGAGAGGAGAGAGGGGGGCCCTTGGGCTCTCTTGGAGAAATTCCAAATTTTCTTTGCATTAATCTTTCAAAATATCGAAAATACCTGGGTTTTATATGAAATGTAAATGACCTAAACTAACCTCAGATCTAAGGTTAGGGAGGGGTAATTAGGGGAGAGATGAATTTTCTCCCATGTGGTCAAATAACAAAAATAATAAACAACTTAAAGGGGGGTGGAGAGGGGGATTCCTGTAGCCCACTCAAAGAGCAGACCCAACCAGGCCCAACAAGGCCCAACGAGGCAAGCTCGCCCAAGTGACAGCCCGCATGGCCCACTCGGAAAAGCTCAATAAAACAATGCTCGAGGAAACAACTCTTCTAGGCGGCCCCAAGGCTCGGAGAGCCCGAGCCTCGGTCAGGTCACAAGAAGACCCGCGCACGAGCTACCCCTCCGCCCGAAGGGGGGAAGCGCTAGCCGGTCTATCCGACCCATCTCCTCACCGAGCTAGGCCGATTGCCCGATAGGGCCGGCCCCCTTAAGCTCTGGACGACCGATGAAGTGTTCATCATTGCAGCCATTGGAGTCCACAGCGTGCCAAACGCTAAGAAGTCCAGGAGCTCCGGCTTCCCCGCGAGGATAACGCCCCCACGATGAGGCCATCAAAGCCCACGACGAGGACGTAACCTCCACCGGAGACCTCTCAGCTCGCAGGACTCCAGAAGGTGGCGCACTATAAAAACCTGGGATACCCTCCAGCAAAAGGTAAGTCAAGAAGGGTATTGTTCCACCCCCACCTCCTGAGCAAGGATCACTTCACCCCATTGGTGGAGAGGGATCTCGCGCCCTCACCTTCTCCTCCCTATCGCTGCTCCCACCATTGCTCTACTGACTTGAGCGTCGGAGGGTTTTACCCTAGGGAATCCCCCTGGGCCCTCTGACCCGTTTCCCTATCTTACAGTTCATTATCTTGGTGATTACCCGCCAGCTCAGGAACCAGCGCGAGATTTCGCCTCTTCAGGGGGGATTATTTAATCCCACATGGGGACAAAGGAGGGGGCGCCCCCCTCTTGTAGTCAACAAGGGGGGCTTGGTCAAGAGTCCCCCTTGGAGCATGGACCAGCCCCACATGGGCCCTAGAGAGTCTAGGTGGCCAAACGGGAGAGAGGGTGGGGGTCCCGCCGGGCCTACGCGGCCTTTCTGCAAAGAAACCCATTGACCTGGCCCAAGTAACCCATTGGCTTATACTTGCCATACAATTGTATACCCAATTGATACAAGGATATAAATGCAAATAAAAAAGTTAGTGGCCTTACTTTTATGTCCCCATCACATGGGCACCTACCTTAAAACTATTCCTGCTTGGAGGGTAATCACTTGGGGACTTTGATTACCTATTAAACTAGTACACATGATGTATGGGTGAGCAGTCTCATGGTCACTGGTGCGGGACACCAATACATATGTGTAGGTGTACATCGTGGGAGCATGTACACTGGACTGATCCGCCATTGGATCTTCATAAGGTTGATTATACCTAATGTCAATTGAAGATCCAATTGTCTCAGTAGCGTCGTTGGTCCTTTGACCTGAGGCATTGATCGGATCTTACACGAGGACTGGAATGGTTTGATACTTGGCTAGGTGACTTTAACCATAAGTTATGAATTGCCAAGTCAGTAACCATATCAAGATACGTGTAAAGATATCGAAGGATAAGAAGAGATCTCTCACTGTCGGATATTTATCAGACAGTTAATGTGTCATGACACTGACCCTCCACTGAATCCCTGGCCAGGGTCATGTGAGTTCGTTTAGAACAGATGTCATACACTTTAAGGAGGTCGTGGTCGAATGACACGATCATGGGATTTGACAGTTACCATACCCTCGATCGAACCAGACTCATAGAAAGAGCGAGAGATTATAGCGATGCTACAACTGTAGACATATAGGTTGCAGATAGGGTGGTTTGAACTCGGCATCCTCTAGTATCACGTGGATTTACTTGACCCAACGTGATCAAAGGTTCAGAATAAATTAAACTATTATTCGGCTCTAGTAGAAGCGAATAATGAATTTAATTTACTTCTAATTGGGAATTAGAAGTTAATGGGCCTTAAACTAGAGGGACTATGGGCCTAGAGGATCACACACAAAAGGTTCTCGAGTGACGGGATATTATTGTACAGATGTATATGTTAAAAGCCTTAAATTCTTTTGGGAAAAGAATAATGACATGGGCTTTATATATGTATGTATAATAATGCAAGGACACATACACAATATATGTGGTTAGGGGCTCTTTTTGAAAGAGCCCAACCCATATATATAAGTGTGTTAAGTGTTCCGTGGGTTTCCTCTCCACAACCAAGCACATAAGGGAGAAACCCCACTTCCCTTCTCTCCTCACCGCCTCTCCCTCTTGCTCTCTCTCTCTCTCTCCCTTGTTGGTCTCTCTCCCTTCCTCTCAAGGGAGAAAGGATTAAAGAAGAAGAAGGGATTTTTGAGCATCCGTGGTTTGTGTGCGGGGGAAAAGAACAGGTGGACACCGTCACTACACGAGGATCTGTGTGGATCTATTCTAGAGGTCGGACATCTGTGCGGCTCTACGTTCATGAAAATCTGCATCGGGCACTGCGGATAGCGTCGTTCCGCGGTAGGTAATATTATTGCATCGATTAGAGCACGGTTCTAGGATTCCAAAAGGACATGGGTTCGCGATTTAACTTTTATTATGCACTGCGCTACCCGATGATGCGGGACAAGACCACGGACACGACAAGCTCGTGACTGCCCCTTAACGAGGGAAGCGTCGGACGTGCGCGGTTGAGAAACCGGCAGTGAGCTAGGGTGGTCGGCTCTCACTTGTGCCCGGATCAGGTCACGGGACGGTAACGCTCACTCTCTCGCAGCAGCGGTGATATGAAATTATAACGAGCTAGGTCCTAAAACATGCTCTCTAACAGTGGCATAAACAAGCATATATGGAAATAAGCGAAATGCCAAGCAAGGAGCGAATACGATACCTCCACGCGCTCGGCGTGGGGACGACGGACCCGACCGAAGTCGTACTCCCGGGACAGTTAATACATAAAGATTACAGCAATGAGTTACAGCCCACTCCACGCAGGGAGGTAAAGGGCGACACAATGGGGTCCGGGAGGACCGATTTCGGGTTGACGGGCGGCTTCTCGCGTAGCTTCGGCCGCACACATACTCGTGCCTGTGGGGCCCACTTGCTGTCCGGAGGGGCCGTGTGGGACCCGGTGGCACCACTGTGGTGGTGGATGCCTGGATGAGCGCTCCCTGGAGTGGAGGCATGCTGGTTCACCGGCCGGAAGCCGGGCGGCTCCGATCGGCACCGGTCGGAACAACCGGCCACGGATCTGTAACTTCTGGTTTTCAGCGCGTGTCCCGGCGAGAACGGATGCTGCGATCAGCCCCGATGTTGGATCGACATGAAACTGGCGCCGTTGGAAAGCTAACTTCAAATACTTCAATATAGGCTTAAAGATATGGCCTGGATCTGCACGGATCTAGGCTTTAATGAATTTTTGAGTTGCTATTGTACAGTGATCGGGCTCTCAGATCTACAGAGAACTTTTCTGAGAACTACCTTTGACCGATATGTGAACGTCCGAATCTGAAGTGGTGGTCTTCCAAAAAGTTGTAGGAAATCAAGCAAGGAAAACGGGCATAGTTTTTATGAAAGGTTTGGAGGTGGCTGGGATTTTTTCTGATTTTTGAACTGGAAGGTGGTCGGATCTGGAACTTGGCTGAAAGCACTGTAGTAGAGATAGAATACGAATTTTGAAAAATGGATAGAGGGCGGATCAAAAATCAAGAAAAATGATGGATGTAGGGGATGATGGATAGAACTCCCAGTAAAATTGGGAGGGTTTGGAAAATTCAAAAAGGTGGTCGGAGATGGGAAACTCAGAGCTGTTGTCACTGTAGACAGAGACAAAACAGATCTGGGAATGCAAAATGAACGAAAGTGGAAAATTATTAAATGGAAGATTTTGGACGTGAAAATGTAGGTGGAGGTGGGGATTCAAGGCAAGAACACACCCTCAAAATTTCAAATCCATCTGAGCTCGTGGCTGGCAGCAAGAATTCACGAACTACACCTTTGTCCAGCAGGACAGAAACTTGAAGATGGCTCCGCGGCGGCTCGAAGGTGGCACGAACGGCGGCGGCACAGATGAAGATCAGAGGTTGAGACGGGGAGATAGAAGATTGATACACTCTAGAATTGGAGGTTTGAGGAGAGGAAACCAGGGGGAGAGGGTTGGGGCGCAAGAGCCTTCTTGGCATTCAACAAAATTTCTAATTTTTCACTAATTTTCACATGAAAATACAAGCTTATATATGCTTCCAACCAAATCCAACCTCAACCATTGGATCTAGGGATGGGAGATGGAGGGTCTGGATGGCATGCCACAAACACAAAAAAAATACAATAAAAAATTGAAGGGGGGCGGCCTATTGACTATGGAGTGGCAAGGGAGACAATTTGACTTGGTAGGTAGCCTACCAAGGAAAAATCACCCCCTTTGTCTACCCATGTGGTAATTGACATTCAACTCATCTAGAAGGCCACCTAGGCTGGTTGACCAGCCCCACATGGTCTAGGTGGACCAATGGGAAAGGGCTGAGGGCCCCCTTGCTGATCCTACCTGCAAATTATATAGAAACCCACACAATCTACGGGAGTGACGCATTGGCTGATAAAGCCGTACAATTGCGCGTATACTTTCCCGTGGATATAAAAATAAACTAAAGGACATAAATGTAATATGAAAAGTACTTGCTCGGCATCGATTCCCATCAACTCTCCTCGGGTGGGAGGAACTCGACCCCGTCGTGTAGGGTATGGATGCTCGAGTACTCCGGCGGATCCGTCACCGTGCCAAGTAGCGCGGGTATGCTCCCCTCTAAATGATCGTCACCTGCTCATTCCATATATACTCGATATGCGCGAACTGCTATGGGCTAAAGGTGGACACTCCGAGTGGGGCACTCTCAAAAGGGAAGGAAGCAGCTCGAAGACTCACTAGGAATCACCGCTGAGTCCCTATAGGTGACTAGATCCGGGTGTAGATATAGAACCGATCCCATACTCATCGAATGAGTCCACTCGCCTCTTACTCATAAGAGAATGACAAAGAGCTTGCATAAGACACATGCAGACAAACGACACACAAACCATGCAAATAAACCACACAAAACAAACCACACAAGGAAAACACACTGACTCATGCACGACTCTAGACTAAGGTGGTGACATCAAGCCCACTAGGTGGCGGCATCCTGGGCGGCCGGAGAGCCGTCCAACTCTTCCCTCCCCCAAGGCATAGTACTTATCGGCTAGTGCCTCATCGGCCACGTAATTGACATACTCAAGCTCGGGAGGTACGGATTCTCCAACACCTAGGGCTAGGGTGGTGTGAGCGGGACACTCGCTGGCAATGTGGCCAAACCCGTGACAGTGGAAACACTGCACTCTCGACCGACTACTCTCTCCTATAAAAGATGCCTTACCCTTATCATCCCGTCGGGTAGGGGGTGTAGGCAGCAATGGGGGAGGTGTAGGTGCCTTGGACAATAGTGGAGGGGGTGC